>CM060415.1:81114291-81714291 GCA_030545235.1 Helianthus tuberosus
GGAGCCTTGTTCACATCAGTCTTCTCTTCATCTTTCATGTCATCAGCTTTGACAGAATCGGAGATTTCTGGTTTGTCGGATGAAACACTAGAAACTTCAGTTGAAATATTTGACGAAATTTCAGCACAAGACGGTTCTGCACATGACACCTTGGAGCTAAATCCACTAAAATCAACTAATTCCAATTTCTCAGAATCAGTTGCTTCAGATGATTCACATTTTGAATCAGATGGTTCAGCTGGATTATTCGTTTCATTTGTCGATTCAGTCTCTATTACACAAGCATCAACGTTTTCGTCCAAACCGTCAGGCCTAAAAGAAAACAAAGAACCCAAAAATGAAACAAAGTTTCTGAAAACATGATAAGGATTAGTTTCATTTATTGAGTTATTAGAAAAATCAAAATTTGGTGCTTGTTCATCCAGACTTTACTTCAACTAATTCATCTGCACATGTAGACGAAGCATTAGGATCAAAAGTACCCTTAGAAACAAAATTTACTGAAGGAGTCGCTCGTTTATCAACAGGTCTGTTGTTGATTGATGACTTATCAGTTTTAGGACTGTAAGCCATCTTGTCCTCAATCATCAATTCCTCCTTTGTCATGGGTAAATATGTGTAGTTGTCATTATATGGAGGAGGAACTTGATTGAAACCCAACCCACACCCTTTCTTTCTCTTGTATGCAAGTTGGAGGTCACATAGATCCTTGACCAATTTACTGGAAGACTCATATTTTTTAATGTTAATTTCGTTAATTTGATATTTTTCTCTAATGTCTTCCAGTTCTTTGGTCAAAATGCATACCTTCTCTTTGACCTCCAAGTAGTGGGCCGTCTTTACACTTAGATCATCCTTAAGTTGAATGATGTCTTTTTGCTGAGCTTCGATTTTCTCTTTAAAAGTTTTTCATTTTTTACTGAAGTAAAATTTTTATTCTTTATATCTTTGTAATCTTGTATTAGCTCAGCGTTGTGTATTCGATATGCCTCAACCCTTTCTCTACATTCAGGAGTGCAAAAGACAGAAAATATCTCTTCAATAGTTAATCTTTCCTGAGCCACGGGTTTGTTAAACATGAATGCCATAGTGTTAGTGGATGGTTGACACTTTTGTTCTTTTTCTCAAAACACAAGCTAAAACGAGAACTCGTGCACTCGCTCACTCAAATACTTTGCACGAGATCGAATGAACCCGCTTTCTAAACCGCACCTCAAAACCTTTCAAAACCGTTATCACAAACAAACAAACCTTTTTTTTAATTTATAAAATAAACCTTTTTTTAATTAGAATATAATTTTTTTATTTTATTTTAAAAGTATACTAATAGTTATTATTATTAATAATATTATAAAATAATGATTATTATAATTAACTAATGATTAAGTAATTATTACCTAATAATTATTATTAAATAATATTAGAAAACTAAACGACAAATCTCAAAGAAAACCTAAAACAGATTTCCCGACACTCAACCTGTCACGAAAAAACTACACTTTGTTTCTTCTTCTTTGTTTTCCCGACACTCAAACTGTCGCTAATGGATGTAGATGGAGGTGTATTGTGTTCAAGGTGGAGTGATGAAGAGGTATGGATGATGAACTATATGTATGTCCGGAGAAGATGATGAAGTTAACGATGACTAGGAAGATGATAATCGATGAACGTCGTGGTGAAGATCACCGGTGTTGGGTGATGTTCAGTGGTTCGAGAGGATGGTGTGCGGTGGTGACGGAGAAGATGTAAGGTGCACAACAGTGATCGGAGGATGAACAGATAGATGTTACAGGTGATCTGTGACACCTGCGGAAAATCCACAGTCATCTTGATCTAACACCTTGCTGCTTCGGATTACTATCAAATTTCGGGACGAAATTACTTTCAAGTTGGGGATGATGTGACAACCAGAGATCTCAAGGTCCTTTCGTTACGCGTTACTTGTTTCACAATCTTGTTTCGCAAGTCGTTTTACGTTGTGACATGCACACGATATATGAATGATTAAGGAATTGATATGTTGGTCGTTAAAAGAAAACTTAGGAGTTGTTTGATGTTTAGACATAGCACGTTCATGTTGCACAACGTTGGACCGCACACCACATTGTAGTCGATGAAGAACATGGTTCTTCGTTGACTGACTTCTGAGCAAAGAAGGTACTTCGTCCCAAACAGTTCTCGACGAAGAATGTTCTTCGTCGTCAACACCCTTGATGAAGCACAGTTCTTCGTCAAAGAGGTTCTTCTCCAATAGGGCTTTCGGCCCAGATCAGCGAGCCGACCCATATGTTCTGTGGTTTCTTTTATTCTACAAAACACGAAACAAGCGTCAAACCCTAAAACACTTTCTCCCTCTCCTCCCTGTGCGACGGTAACTATGGGTCTCGAAGCTCTTCATCTCAAACAAACTAATCACTTCGGTATCGTGGTTAGTGTTCATCGTTGTTAGTCGCTAGAATATTGATGTTGTGACTTTATGTAAAACTAGGGTTTTATCTATAATATCGTAAATCTAGAAAATGTGAATAATTGTGGTATTGATTTATGTTGGTATTAGTGGTTAGAAACTCTATGGTCGATGATTGTATGTACGTGACTTTGATTTTGTATTCAACTGATGATTTGCATGATTAACAGTGATGATCGCATGATAAGTTGTTAACTACAGTTTGTATATTAATGAGTGGTGTAATTGTTATACTTCGAATGAATTGTTGAACGGTGGATGATTGTTCATAATTAGGGTTCTTGATCATGATTAAAAAATGCTGTTTGATCTGATTTGGAAACTGTCAACCTGTTAGAAACTGTTACTACTCAAATTAAGGGATTTGTAACCGTCTGTTAAGTGTAGCGACGAAGTACTTCTCATGAAGAACCCAGGTCGATGAAGGACCTGATTCTTCGTCGACTAGCTCTTGACTAACCACTAAGGTTCTTCGTCACGTACATTCTCGACGAAGAATAGATCTTTGCCATTGGAGGTTCTTCGTCAGGAAGGCATCCCACGAAGAGCGGGTACTTCGTGGAGATGCTGTAAATGAACTGGTAGACAGAACAGTTTAAACTGTTAATGTGTCCACTTAAGATGAGGGTTCAAACAGTTTATGATGTATAAGTTGATGGATAATTGTGTTTATGAGATTCTATTTGTTGCGTGTTAATAATGCTGATTAGGAATGAGAAGTCTGTTTTAACGTGTGTGAGTAGCAAACTCATTGTTAAGTGTTGCTATGTGACATGCACATGGGATGTGTACTTGTAGGAGAATTGAATACTTGCTACCTGTTGTACCGTAACCTTTGCGATGAATGCAATCTGTGAAAATACGTGATCTAACTAGTATGAAACTGATTTTACTGGTAACTACTGTTTGAAACGAGAACTTTGTGATATGAACGTGTATGAAATCTAAGCATTTGCTATGTGTTACGTGACAATGGTGTTACATGTGATTTGCTGAATACGTGATTGGATATGTGTTTACGAAACTGGTCATCTTTGGTAACCTCGGTAGGGTTTGGTTGACCAACTTGGAACGGGTAATGTAATGTAACATACCGAGCAGTCTAAGGTGAGTTCACTTCTCTTGAGCATGCGTCTCGGTAGGTGGGACAATCAAATGGGTATTCCTGAGAGGAATAAGCCTTTTGGGTAAAAACTGGAATGTTAGATAATACACTCATTTCCTATCACCTTAAGTCCCATCTTCTACCGAATAGTTACCTGAGAGGTAACGGGGTATTAGTTGATAGCGCTATTAGGTTTGGCAAACTCACACCGTACCTGAGAGGACGGGCGTGAACTAATGACCTTAATCATGACCAATGCTTAGATAGGGGGCATTGGGGACGAGCAAAACAATCTGGAGCCATCTTGTACGGTACTCGAGTTATTATCAACATTACTTTCGGAATTGTTATTAAACTGGAATAAACACTTGGTAACCAAACGTTTTCATAAAACTGTGAACTCACCAGCGTTGTCTGATACACTTGTTTGCATGCTCGCAGGTTATAGATATGTGGAACATGGAACATGTTGTCTGAGAAGCTAGAGTGGTCATGGGTCGAGACACATGGAAACACGAGACGAGTCTGATAACTCTCATACGATTGGATTACGAAATACATAACTAGTGATTTATGCTTTCGCTGAAAATGTTGAGTTATACTTCATGTAATGTAACACTTTATCTTAATGAATGAAAGTTTTTATTTAAAATCTTGTTTGAGTTCAATGTGATTGGTGGCTAGATCCTGGTACGTCACACGCCTCGCGGGGATTTCCGCTTGGGGGTATTTTTGGGGGTGTGATATGATCGATGAAGATGAAGAAGATGGTTGTGAAGATGATAGTTGCAGGTGATCAGGTGTACGGTAATGAATGGTGATTGATGGTTGCGACTCGAAAACGTCGGACTCGGAACCGCGGTTGCGACTGTGGAGGTTGCGACTCAAAAAAATGTACAACTCGAGACCTTTGTTGCGACTCCGGAGAATACGACTCGAGACCTTGTAGAAGATGAATGGAGGTTGCGACTCGAGAATTCGGAATTGGAAAGGTTGGTTGCGAGTCAGACGAGTCGGAACGGTGGTTGCGACTCGAGACTGTGAAAGTTGATGTGAGTCAAAAGCTGTTGTAGAGATGTTACGACTCGAGACCTTCTGTGAGTAGTGAGTCGAGACCTTGAAACCGTGAAGAGTCGAGACAGGAGTGGTTGCGAGTCGAGACCACGTTAGTGCGAGTCGAAACTAGAAATGGACAAGTAGAGACCGAGTGATTATGAGTCGAGACCTGCAAAACAGATTGTGAGATAAAATTGACTCGTAATCCCTTATTTTCAGCACCTTCTAAAATTCAAAGAATGTGTAATCTTTGAATTTTTATCCACAACAAACTTCCGAATAATCAGCAAACAGAATTCTGAATCAACAGAAACCAAAATCAGTAATTCTTATGAACTTCGAATGAACTGTTAAACACCTTCAAATCAGAAATCATGCAGGACACAAATCGCTGAAAAGAAACACTTAACAAACACGATCAGTAAATCAAATATGGCCTTTCTTGAATCTGAATGATATCGAACCGAACCAAGGTTTGGTTTCTTGGCTCTGATACCACTTGTAAGTCCAGAAAACCGGATCTTTCAATGATATCAAACCTAATCTTGTGAGAGTGCGGAAACCAAACACAAGATGATTCAAGATAAACCGAAAAATATGAAAAACGAAGAACAAACCGAATCACCTTTCAAACTTGCACACGATTCTATTACTATCAACTAGCAAAACCGTCTGGTACAAGTTCCTACACCACAATCGAATCGCCTCTCTCTGACTCTAGAACTTTTCGTAACAATGAGGCTCTAAGAGGTTCAAACCCTAAAACAAGTTAAAAACTTGTTTATATACTAACTCAAGCCTACTTCCCTACATGGGCTCCCCTTGAGCCTGCTTGGCCCACATGGCCTAAAGCTTGGCCTAAGTGACCTATAAAGGTCTAAAACCTAATATAAACTAACCCGGTAAGGCCCAGTTCGTAACCATAGCCCGTTGGGTTAATTTGATGCGTCAGTCTCACACTTTAGGGCCTAACATTTATATATCGTTTTTTCTTTATAAAACTAATCTATAAAAAATTGGATAATAATATCTGTCTTAATTTATAAAATTTAAAACATTATTCACCTTAACAGAAAAAATAAATCGAGTTAGTGGTTTGGATGAAAATTTATAAAAAATATTTGACAAAACTATTAATTTTTTTTTTATAAAAATTGCATGTATATTCTGTTTTATATATATGTGACAAAATTAATTAAATAAAAGAAATTAAAAGAGTTTGAATAAATTGCCAAAATCATCCCTGATGTTTTATATTTGCTAGTTTCATCCAAATATCCTTTAACTTAACATAAAAAGTAAACTAAGTTAGTTGTTTAGATGAAAATGACAAAAAAAAATGTCAAATGTGAAGGGTTGTTTGGTACAAAAGAAAAAATCATTTTTGATGAAACTGCCAAACAAGCCTAAACTTCATTGACGATTTTGACAATTTACTCTAAATTTATTTGGATAGAAGCGAGGGGGAAAATTACTCAAATAAGCGAGTAACTATAAATAAGTCCAATTATAAAGGCCGGCTAATTGATTTATTCGAATGGATAAATTTTTTAAGATAAAGGCCGGCTAATTGAATTGTGAATGGAATGGATAAAGGTTTTTAACAGTTTGGGCTCTTTTTTATCCTAACTCACAAAGTGATTCGATCAGCTTACAATTCTTTAGCCGAATTGATATTCGTAAGTCCAATTTTAAAGGCCGGCTAATTGATTTGTGATTGGAGTGGATAAGGTTTTTAAAAGTTTGGGCTCTATTTAATCCTAACTCACAAACTGATTCGATCAGCCCACAATCCTTTAGCCGAATTGATATTCAGGTAACGGATTATTTATCCTATTATTTAATTTATATATTTTTTTTTCAGCAAATGAAACATAACACGCCAGTCATTTAACTAGTTGATACATTTAACTACTATAATAAAAGAAACCAACTTTTGAACACATGTCATTATTGAAGTTATCCTTAAATTTATACTTATCTTATATTAACTAAATAAATAAATTAATATTAAATTTTATCATACTTTAATAAAATATTATCCTCAAATCTAAATTGTTAATATAGTATATTTTTAAAACAAATATCTCTCTTTCCTACTTATCTTATATTAAATATATAAATAATGAATTATTATTAAATGTTATCCTAATTTATTAAAAATATAACTTTTTTTAGTAATTGGTATACAAAATTATATTTATTCAACTCGTGTAAAATGCGGGGTTTTGAAAAATATAATTTTTTTATTATTTACTATACAAAGTTACATTTATATAACCCGTGTAATACACGAAGGTTTTTAAGATATATAAATTTTTATCATTTGCTATGTAAAATTAGATTTATTCAACACGTGTAATACACGGAGTTTTTAAGGATATAATTTTTTTATTATTTGGTAGATTTTCAACCCGACTATACACGGGTCTTTTAAAGATACGACGTTTTTAGTATTTAATATACAAAATTACATTTATTTAAAATGTGTAATACACATGGTTTTAAAGATATAACTCTTTTTTAGATCTATTCAACACGTGTAACATACGGGGTTTTTAAGGATGTAATTTTTTTATTATTTGGTAGATTTATTCAACCCGATTATACACGATACGACGTTTTTTAGTATTTAGTATACAAAATTATATTTAATTAATCTGGGTAATACACATGGTTTTTAAAGATATAACTTTTTATTATTTGATATATAAAATTACATTTATTTAACCATACAATATACGGGTCTCATAAAAATATAACTTTTTATTTTTTAATAATATAAAAGTATATTTATTCAACCCGTGTAATACACGGGGTTCTAACCTAGTTTAACATTATGTAACAAATTCATAGTTAATATATCTGATCAACTGTAATATAACCTATATTAGATGATCCATTTAGTTTTGAACATCTATTTCTAAATTTAACTGTATCTAAACAATCAATAAGTCCCGCCCCCTAGCTCAGTTGGGAGGAGGCCGGGGGTTTGCCAATGGCCACCCCGGTTCGAATCCCGGCGTCTACGGTTTGGGGGTTGGGATGTCTCGATGATGGATCGTCTCCTACCGAGGCATGGAACGGTCCTGAGGGCAACCCGGTTTTACCCAGCTGTTACCCCATCGAGTCTCTCGTGTGGGGACAGTATGGTTTCCGGGCGGAAGTCAGCTCACGCAGCAGGCCGGGGCCCAATCGAACATCGCGTCCGCAGATGCGGGGCTGACGGGGGAATGTCTTTGACATAAACCCGGTGACCACTGGTCCAGTACATAGAAAGTCACCTTCCAAAAAAAAAATCTAAACAATCAATAAAAATAAATCTACCACATAGGTCCCTCTTTTCTTATAACATGCAACATTTTGTGCTGGAGAGCAGAGATGGAAACATTGCCTAATGCCTACTGAAGTTGCTTTGTAGCCCACAAGAAATCAATAACAAAGTCAATAACTAGCGTTCTGTGGGCTGACTTTTATGGTGGTCCAAATTTGCATCTTGTTCTTATCTACTTGGACTTCGCCAAAAGAATCCCAAGCCATTGACAATTCAAGTCCAAGACGATGGTCCTTCCGGCCACTATATTCTTTTTTTATTTTATTTTTTTCAATATCAAAGCTTTTTTTGGACGGAAAATTATACTCTTATTCAAAACCCTAAAAAATTGTTCCTCAAATTATATATGATTAGTAAGCTACTAAGCCAACCACTCAATACTTGCTTTTGCCTCACCGAACTACAAAACAGAAAATTAAGCAAATACAACAGTAAGAAAGAAATAAATAAATAAATAAATAAAACAATGAAACTGCAGTTTTTATCTCATCAACTCGAATCGCACCCATTTGCTCCCTTCCAAATTACTTCTCTTTGTTCGGCCCTTGATCCATAGAAACGTAGTTGCTTGTACTCCCCCAAAAATCGCGTCAATGTTTACTCTTTTCCCCGAATATGCTCTCATTTCTCACCTTCCATACTCCCAGCACGTTGCCAAAACGACGAGTTGAATATATTTCCTTTTCCAGTCTTCGATCGATGCTATTTTGTGATATCTCAACAAGTCTTTCATTGAGAATGCAAATATTTGTTGTATTCTGCACCACATACTTACCTTGTTCCATAATATTGCCACTACTAAACAGCCCGTGAAGAGATGATCTGCATCCTCATCTGATTCCCCGCACAATTTGCAAGTTGGAGATCCGGGAAGCCTACCTCTCTTTATTAACCTTCTCATCGTTGCTAATCGGTCTTGTACTCCACACCACCCAAATATATTTACTTTTTTGGTGCCCACTTAACCCACTCATACGGGTAAAACATAACTGCAAAGCGGTTTAACGACTTCCGAGCAGAACTCATCGAGAACCTACCATCATTTGCGGGTTTTCAGACCCACTTGCCTTTGATTCCCCAAATTTATTGAGGACATCAGATTTATTAGATGTTGTAGTTGTCTAAGCTGATCAGTCGTATATGGATTACTTTTCCATTCCTACTCCACCATCCTTTCTTCGGCTGTTATTCGCTTATGTTTTTCTATATCAAAGTTAATTTTGTTAAAACAAAGCACCCTACTAAATTGCTTAAGATTATTCATGATAGTCATTCAAGGCTAACCAAGCTAAAGAATTTGGTTACTTTACTTCAACCACTCAGTGACCAAATTACCATGCTTTCCGATCCTAACCATGACTAGTTTTGGTCAAGGTGGAGTGCTACCTCTTGAAAGTTAGCATTACCTCATTCAATGTCACCAAAGATTCACTTATTCTACTCTTTTTTTTGAACGGCAAATTTGGATCACTGACGGACCACTGGAGTATGATTGTGTCACCAACGGAATCACCCGATCATATCCATCTCCACTAGACATAATTCCTATATACCAATTCAGAAGTAAACGCAATAAATATGGGAAAACCCCCATGTGGGAATCGAACCCAAAATCTATTGGTCTCAAAGTTTTATCATACCCTCAAGATGCCACTAGGCTATAAAGCCATGGACACACTTATTCTACTACATTCTACAAATATGAGAAAAACAATATACAAAAGAAATACAACTACTCTCATTTCTAGCAAGTACTTCCAATTCTTTCACCTGTAGTGAATAGTGGTGGTCCTCTATGTGGCGTGAACAACTACCACTATTACTGTGATCATAATTTATGATCTGAATAGAACTATGTTCTTGGGATGATAATTGACTAATTGGTTCAACCACAAATTTGTATCAAGTGAAATTTTGAAAATAAAGAGAGGATTTCTCATTTCAGAATGGCACTTTATTCTTTTTGTTGATGCAAGATTGCAACACTATTTTGAAACATAATTCATTTCATTGGATTCGATAGATATGAATTTACATCGAGATAGTTGGTAAACGGACAATAACCTGCGCAGCTACCCCTTTTTAAATAGCAAAACTAAGTATTTGTTGTAGAATTTTGCTATTGTAAACCTTCCACATGTTACAATTTTCGGATCACTGATTATAGCTGCCTAGATCAACCATAACCGGGTACCATGAAATCTAGAATTTTTAATTTTAGAGATGTCTTTTAAAACTCTTGCTTGTTAATTTGTTGAATATTTCTTGAAGGGGAATTTGAGCTTAAAAGCAATTTGTAAACAAGCTAGGTTCAACAAATAAAGTTATCAACACACAAAACACATGATTGATAATGATTTGGATGCACGTTAACCCTTTATCATTATATTATAACCTTATTAAAAAGCAACTAATGTATGCATATGAGAGTTGTACAATTAGCTTTGGGAGTTTTTCAAAAAAAAAATTGGAATTTTCCTTTTTAACCCTAAAGTTTTAATCTTTGACAATTTAAGTTTAAAGTTTTAATCTTTGTTTCATTTTTAACCTTAAAGTTTTAATCTTTGACAATTTAAGTTTATAGTTTTAATCTTTGTTAATTTAACCCCTTTGATTAATTTGATTTTTCACTTCTAATTCAAAAGTTTTCATCTTATACAATTTAACCCATTTGATTAATTTGATTTTTCACTTCTAATTCAAAAGTTTCTATCTTTTGCGATTTAACCACTTTGATTTTTTTATACTTATGTGTTGTAATCTTGGCTTTGAGAGTTTTCCAAAGAAAAAATGGTTATGCATATGGTTGTTGTAACCTTAGCTTTGAGGGTTTTTCAAAAAAAATTGATTTTTTTACTTTTCACTCAAATGTATTTCATAAATTACCTTTAACGCAAAAGTATTTGTTTTTTACTTTTAACATAAAACTTTTTATCTTTTGCAATTTATCCTCACAACTTTTTTTACTTTCAACTTTGATCATTTATAATTTTCATTTTCCGCAAATTTTTCGCTTTATGCTTCGTTCTAAATTTTGTGACTAAACACATCGAAACGTGCGTCTTTGGTTTAACGTTTTTACGTTTCGTTCTAAATTTTGCGAGTTAACACGACGCAACGTACGTGTGTGGGTGAACGTTTTTACATCGTCTATTTTTTTCCCGTTTGAAAGGTTCAACATAACGTGCGCATCCTAAATCGACTTAGTTATAACTAAAGAATCCCCGCCGCATTGCGGCGGGTCGTAATTCTAGTTTATATCCCATATGTAAATTTGTATAATCACACTTATGTTGACCAAATTTGTTTGGCCCTTGACCCTTTCCATTTATGTTCATTAGTTTGAAATAGGTGTAATCACACTTATATTTGGCCAAATTTTATGATCACACAAATTTGTTTAGATAACAATCGTCTTAGGAAAGGGGTTCTTCTATATTTTTCTTATAATTCATACATTATTACTATATATTACTATATATTATTACTGTATATTACTATATAGGGGATCGCTAAAATGAAAACCACCTCTAGTTGTAAGAACCATGGGAACCACTTTCTAGCCTTTAGATCAACAAGATGGATGGATGGGATTAAAAGTAACAAAAAATAATATTAAATACATTTTGCCTTATTATGTCTTTAATATTTTAATCCAAAAGGGTAGTTTAGTAAAATAACTTTTTTTTGTCTTTTTGCCTTTGTTATTTTTTTATTACTTTTTTGTTTTATTATATTACTTTTTAGTTTTATTATATTACTTTTTATTTTTTAAAAAGATTTTTTTATTAAAAACATTTTTAAATTCAAATTATTTTAACAAAGACAATTTTTTTGAGCGCCGGTTTTTTGCACGCCGTTTTTACGCCCGGCTTTTTAACGCATCGTTTTTTAATGGGTCGTTTTTTCACGCCGTTTTTTACGCTCGACTTTTTCAAGCGTCGTTTTTTAACGCACTATTATTTACGTCCCGTTTTAACGCGGCGTTTTTTACGTCCCGTTTTTTTTTCGCGGCGTTTTTATGCGCCACATTCACGCCCCTTGTTTAGGCGCCGTTTTATCACACGGTTTTTTACGTTTTACAACTTACGTAGAAAAAGCTTTACGTTTTATGTTTTACGTTAAAAAGTTTACGTTTTACGTTAAACCTTTTAAACTTTTTACGTTTTACGTTTTACGTTAAACTTTTTACGTATCACGTTAATGTAACGCCCCAAAATCTGAATGTTAATGTTTGTTGGATGTTATTATGTGACACGTCAGGAAATAAATAACTAGGCTATTTAACCTAGTTAAGGGTATGGTCAAAAGTCTTAAATGATTAAGGTAGTGTCAGTTATGTTTTAAAAGTAAACCTGAGGGGCTAAAATGGAACAAATGAAAGTTAAGTTATAAAATATCTAACACACACAAACACACACATACGTGTGTTCGAGAAAGAGAGCAGGAGGCTCCCATGGAGCCTCAAACCCTAGTTCCATCTTTATGCTCAAATCGGAAGGCAAGATGAAGCTCAAATCCATAACCGAGCATGGATTAATGATCTCCAACACGAGGGGATCATAAGGTATGTCGAAAATCTAAGATTGGTGATCATGTGTAAAGTGGGTTATGTTTTAATCCATGAGTTTAAGTGAAATTGAGCATTGGTATGTGTTATAATCATCATATAGAACATGGGTTATGAATGGTTTGCGTTAATTTGATGTTTAGAGGTGACACCCGTTAGTTAGGGTGAAGATGATGACTAGAATCACCTCCTATGTTCAAGTCTTGTTGAAAGATTGATGTATTATGTGGGTATGATGAATTATTGTTAGATGAAAGTATAGGAATATGATGATGTTATGTTTAATGTTCATTTGGAATGATACATGATGATTAGTAGTTGGTTTTGATGGGTTATGTATGAGTTTAGAAGAATCGTGCATGAAATAGTTGTACGTTATGCTTAAAAGGTAGTACTCACATCAAGTGTATGATGAAATGTATATAGTGTCGTACGTATAGTCGATTATGATGTTACGGGTATTCGATGATAAGTCGATAGTTGAGTATGGTTAATAGTTGACTTTTGAAAGTCAACTAAGTATAAGAAACATGATTTGACTCATTGTCGTAAATGTAGGTTGATGGGAAGTCGTATGGTACATGTTATAGCAATCCGTGTTAAATGTAATGACATGATGAGTTATATGAGTTTAACGTATACGGATATGATTATATGAAGTTGATTATGTATTTTAATGCTTGTTAGAAATGACTAAGGCAAGTTAAGTGTGAATTATGCGAATGATATGAATGTTACATGTACAAATGAGTATGCTAATAAGAGCGTGGTTTCGATGAAATGAAAGTATAGGAATCACGTCGCGACGGACTCAAGTAGGAGGTGTTAACGGGTCAAGATGAGGCAAGGAACCGGATACGAGCGCGGACGCATAAGGTAAGTGATTTCTATAATCACTTCTTATGTTCGGATATGTGATATGGTGTTTTAATTTACTAAACATGATGGTTGAGGTCAAATATGTGACGTAATCTTATGTTGTAAAGGATGGAATTTAAAGTTGACCAAAATGCCCTTGATGGGTATTTTGGGCAAACGATCTTAACAAGTAGTTTAGGAACAAGTTATTTGATGAGTATAATGTTTTGAGCAAGTATGGAAGTGAAGAGTATGGTCTTGGTATGTCGTAAACCAATTAATGCGCAAATACCCATAATGGGTCAAATAATTGGAATGTGATAATAAGTCGATAAGGCGTAAGATAAGAATTTCGTTAATCCGGATGTGGAATTTTAAGTTTATATGATAGAATGTGAATTTACAAGCATGTAGGAAGAAACGGGAGGTTAAACGGGTAAACGGTTCAAAAGTTACGCGCGTTTTAGTGCGTACGGTCGACGAAACGAATCTGCAGGAAAATGCAATTTAGAGAGGCCGTCGCCGACGGGCAAGGGAAAGTCAGTTTTTCTCCGACGGGTTATCTTCCTGTCTACGGGGTTTTTGGCGACGGGAAAAACTAAGGGCCGTCGCCGACGGGCCCTAGGGCCGTCGCCGACGACCTCCCCAAGTCTAAAAAGCTGAAATCTTGTTTCTAAGTTGATTTATGTATCGTAGGCTTCGGTTTGTTATCCGTGGACTACGACGGACCTTCCAAACATGATTTTGATGGTTCCTTAGATGTTTATGGGTTATAAAGCTAAGTCTAAGACCCATGTAAATAATGAATGTTTATGTAGGAGGTACACGTGATCTAATACGTGTTTGTTAAGGTATGTACGTATGTATGTATGTATGTATGTATGTATAAAGATATGTACGAGTGTATGCATGTTTGTAACGATGTAGGAAGGGTATGTACGTATGTAGATGTGTATGTACGCATGTATGTAAAGATGTAGGAGAGGTATGTACGTATGTAGATATGTATGTATGTATGTATAAAGATATGTACGAGTGTATGCATGTTTGTAACGATGTAGGAAGGGTATGTACGTATGTAGATGTGTATGTACGTATGTATAAGAATATGTATGAGTGTACGCATGTATGTAAAGATCTAGGAGAGGTATGTATGTATGTATGTATAAAGATGTGTATGAGTGTATACATGTATGTAAAGATGTAGGAAAGGTATGTATGTATGTAGTTGTGTATGTAGGTATGTATAAAGTCATGAATGATTGTATGCACATATGTAAAGTTGTAGGGATGGTAGGTACGTATGTAGATGTGTATGTATGTATGTGTGTATGTATGTATGTATGTATGTATGTATGTATGTATGTATGTATGTATGTATGTATGTATGTATGTATGTATGTATGTATGTATGTATGTATGTATGTATGTATGTATGTATGTATGTATGTATGTATGTATGTATGTATGTATGTATGTATGTATGTATGTATGTATGTATGTATGTAAGTACATATGTAGGCATGAATTTGACACGTTGAGCGTTAACGTTATTAATGGTGTACCTTGAGAATGAAAAGTAATGCAGGTACGTTATTGAAGCCTCACCAGGAAATGGATACGCAGATGAGATGCTTAAAGTTTCTTAAAGATCGAAATGGGAAGTGTACGCGAATGATCTTGGTTATATAATGTGTGCTAATGTTTTGAATGTATGTGGTGAGTGCAGGTTGTACGGATCACAGGCGATTATCACAAGGAATAGAGGTCGAAGATCGAGTCACTAGAGAGATTGTGCGGGGACGTGGAATGTAAAATGTAGAAAACATAAGCTATGTTTTTAATTAATAGATAAGAGGATGACGGATTTATGAATAAGAGTTATGTTAAAGTTAAAGTTTAAATAAGTTGAGGTATTTATAAAGAAAGAAATTTTATGGTTCGTGTTTCCGCTGCGACTTTTGCCATGTACGAATTAGGGTCTTAGAAGTTGGTATCAGAGCCCTGGTTTGAGAGAATCAAGTGTAAGAAGGTAAGTGCTTGAACTCAAACCTGTGTGCTCTTGTGATAAGAAACCCGTACAATCCAAGACTCGGTCAAGATCCAAAGGTAAAAGAGAATGTAAGTATGTACTTATGTATACGTATAAAGAAACTGACGGTTTTGTATATGCAAGGTAAGTATAAGTGTTTGAAGAGGATGATCCGCGAATGCGGTCAAGTACCGACACCAAGGCATGAAATAAGATAAAGTTGAACCCAGGTATGTAAATTCAATATGTGGGTATATGAAATGGTAAAATGCATTAAGGAAAGAAAAATGCTAAATGAAGGACCATAATGGTATAGTAAACATGTTTTGAAAATGATACACGTGCCGAAACCTAATTCTTTGGACATAAGGTGACAATTACACGAAGACACGAAACTAGTATGTGGATGGTGTACCTGGCCAGTACACGTGAAGCATATGACGTTCGTGGGACCGTGATAATTGATACAGGTATGTCCGTTAGAATTAAGTAGTAGGTGGACGTGAGGGTGAAGAGAAATGTAAGACTCTCAGGAATGAAAGTATGAATGCTATGTTAGAATCCGCGAGACGGATTCGAAACATGAAAGAAGTTAAAGTATGAATGCAATGCTTGAATCCGCGAGACGGATTCAAGGGATGAAAAGCGTAAAGGCAATGTTTGAATCCGCGAGACGGATTCAAAGAATGAAAGATATGAATGCAATGCTTGAACCCGCGAGACGGATTCAAGGGATGAAATGTATGAATGAAATGATTGAATCCGCGAGACGGATTCAAGAAGGAAAGGTATGAATGAAATGTTTGAATCCGTGAGATGGATTCAAGGATGAAAGGCATGAATGGTATGTTTGAATCCGTGAGATGGATTCAAGGTATGAAAGGCATGAATGGAATGTTTGAACCCGCGAGGTGTTAGATGTGTTAGTAATCGACGCATGGGAGTCATAATGTAGGGCGGGCTACGACCCGGGCAATAAGTTAAGTATGAATAGGAAGGGTAAGTTTGGTCATGAGTACCGGAATAATGTAATGAATGTCTTTGCAAGTAAGCTTGAATGGAAAGAAGCACGAACGTGTACCTCGATACATCTCTGTTAAGTAAGAAATGTCAGTTGGACTTGAAAGGCCAAACCGCAAGGGTGACGAAATAAGTAACTAGAGTAAAAGAATTGTATGTAAGGAATGAAGTATGGAATGTGTTATAGCATGTACGTAGGAAGTTGTAGAAGAATTATGGGTGCGTAATCACCTAGTAAAATAAATGTTGGAATGAAATGTGCACGAGCGGAAGCTCATTATAAGGATGAATGAACCATGGCCGGGTACGATTAGTACTCGTGAAGAGGTGGATCGATCTGGCTTACGGATCGTTGAGTTATGAAATGAAACCGAGGTCAGTGAAATGTTCAACTTATGCTGAATGTGTTCGAATTCGCGAAACATATTTAAGATATAAAAGACGAAACTAGTCTACGTAAGAAGAAATCAATAGCTTGACCATGTATGCGTCAAACAAGTCATATAAGTAAATGTAAGGCAAATGAACAAAAGAATGATAGGAATGAAAATATCCGAATGTGCAAGTAACGTGAGGATATGTATGGTACAAAAGATTATAGAAATGTAGAATGATGTTAGCTACGGAGTTAAGCACGTAGGTATGACGGTGACATAGCAGTTTTGTTGTGATAACAAAACAAGAGTTAAATGTTATACAATGTGTCTATAGAATGGAATCTTAAAGGATGAGATGGAAGTACTAAACCCGTTATAAAAGGATCATATGAGTGTAAGCCTTATTATAAGTTTGAATAAGTATGTATATAAACCTGTAATAACGGGTCAAAGGAAATGAGAATGTTATGTGAAAGTATGCCATGGAAAGTATAGACTCGTTAAGGGGAAAAAGCCAATTGTATGAATAATTACGAAGTGATATAGGATGATTAATTATAATTATGATGTGACTATGAAGTCAAACATTGATGTGTGTGTGTAAGAGGAAATAAGAAAGGTTTCGGGGACGAAACCTCATTTAAGGGGGGTAGACTTGTAACGCCCCAAAATCTGAATGTTAATGTTTGTTGGATGTTATTATGTGACACGTCAGGAAATAAATAACTAGGCTATTTAACCTAGTTAAGGGTATGGTCAAAAGTCTTAAATGATTAAGGTAGTGTCAGTTATGTTTTAAAAGTAAACCCGAGGGGCTAAAATGGAACAAATGAAAGTTAAGTTATAAAATATCTAACACACACAAACACACACATACGTGTGTTCGAGAAAGAGAGCAGGAGGCTCCCATGGAGCCTCAAACCCTAGTTCCATCTTTATGCTCAAATCGGAAGGCAAGATGAAGCTCAAATCCATAACCGAGCATGGATTAATGATCTCCAACACGAGGGGATCATAAGGTATGTCGAAAATCTAAGATTGGTGATCATGTGTAAAGTGGGTTATGTTTTAATCCATGAGTTTAAGTGAAATTGAGCATTGGTATGTGTTATAATCATCATATAGAACATGGGTTATGAATGGTTTGCGTTAATTTGATGTTTAGAGGTGACACCCGTTAGTTAGGGTGAAGATGATGACTAGAATCACCTCCTATGTTCAAGTCTTGTTGAAAGATTGATGTATTATGTGGGTATGATGAATTATTGTTAGATGAAAGTATAGGAATATGATGATGTTATGTTTAATGTTCATTTGGAATGATACATGATGATTAGTAGTTGGTTTTGATGGGTTATGTATGAGTTTAGAAGAATCGTGCATGAAATAGTTGTACGTTATGCTTAAAAGGTAGTACTCACATCAAGTGTATGATGAAATGTATATAGTGTCGTACGTATAGTCGATTATGATGTTACGGGTATTCGATGATAAGTCGATAGTTGAGTATGGTTAATAGTTGACTTTTGAAAGTCAACTAAGTATAAGAAACATGATTTGACTCATTGTCGTAAATGTAGGTTGATGGGAAGTCGTATGGTACATGTTATAGCAATCCGTGTTAAATGTAATGACATGATGAGTTATATGAGTTTAACGTATACGGATATGATTATATGAAGTTGATTATGTATTTTAATGCTTGTTAGAAATGACTAAGGCAAGTTAAGTGTGAATTATGCGAATGATATGAATGTTACATGTACAAATGAGTATGCTAATAAGAGCGTGGTTTCGATGAAATGAAAGTATAGGAATCACGTCGCGACGGACTCAAGTAGGAGGTGTTAACGGGTCAAGATGAGGCAAGGAACCGGATACGAGCGCGGACGCATAAGGTAAGTGATTTCTATAATCACTTCTTATGTTCGGATAGGTGATATGGTGTTTTAATTTACTAAACATGATGGTTGAGGTCAAATATGTGACGTAATCTTATGTCGTAAAGGATGGAATTTAAAGTTGACCAAAATGCCCTTGATGGGTATTTTGGGCAAACGATCTTAACAAGTAGTTTAGGAACAAGTTATTTGATGAGTATAATGTTTTGAGCAAGTATGGAAGTGAAGAGTATGGTCTTGGTATGTCATAAACCAATTAATGCGCAAATACCCATAATGGGTCAAATAATTGGAATGTGATAATAAGTCGATAAGGCGTAAGATAAGAATTTCGTTAATCCGGATGTGGGATTTTAAGTTTATATGATAGAATGTGAATTTACAAGCATGTAGGAAGAAACGGGAGGTTAAACGGGTAAACGGTTCAAAAGTTACGCGCGTTTTAGTGCGTACGGTCGACGAAACGAATCTGCAGGAAAATGCAATTTAGAGAGGCCGTCGCCGACGGGCAAGGGAAAGTCAGTTTTTCTCCGACGGGTTATCTTCCTGTCTACGGGGTTTTTGGCGACGGGAAAAACTAAGGGCCGTCGCCGACGGGCCCTAGGGCCGTCGCCGACGACCTCCCCAAGTCTAAAAAGCTGAAATCTTGTTTCTAAGTTGATTTATGTATCGTAGGCTTCGGTTTGTTATCCGTGGACTACGACGGACCTTCCAAACATGATTTTGATGGTTCCTTAGATGTTTATGGGTTATAAAGCTAAGTCTAAGACCCATGTAAATAATGAATGTTTATGTAGGAGGTACACGTGATCTAATACGTGTTTGTTAAGGTATGTACGTATGTAGATATGTATGTATGTATGTATAAAGATATGTACGAGTGTATGCATGTTTGTAACGATGTAGGAAGGGTATGTACGTATGTAGATGTGTATGTACGCATGTATGTAAAGATGTAGGAGAGGTATGTACGTATGTAGATATGTATGTATGTATGTATAAAGATATGTACGAGTGTATGCATGTTTGTAACGATGTAGGAAGGGTATGTACGTATGTAGATGTGTATGTACGTATGTATAAAAATATGTATGAGTGTACGCATGTATGTAAAGATGTAGGAGAGGTATGTATGTATGTATAAAGATGTGTATGAGTGTATACATGTATGTAAAGATGTAGGAAAGGTATGTATGTATGTAGTTGTGTATGTAGGTATGTATAAAGTCATGAATGATTGTATGCACATATGTAAAGTTGTAGGGATGGTAGGTACGTATGTAGATGTGTATGTATGTATATATGTATGTAAGTACATATGTAGGCATGAATTTGACACGTTGAGCGTTAACGTTATTAATGGTGTACCTTGAGAATGAAAAGTAATGCAGGTACGTTATTGAAGCCTCACCAGGAAATGGATACGCAGATGAGATGCTTAAAGTTTCTTAAAGATCGAAATGGGAAGTGTACGCGAATGATCTTGGTTATATAATGTGTGCTAATGTTTTGAATGTATGTGGTGAGTGCAGGTTGTACGGATCACAGGCGATTATCACAAGGAATAGAGGTCGAAGATCGAGTCACTAGAGAGATTGTGCGGGGACGTGGAATGTAAAATGTAGAAAACATAAGCTATGTTTTTAATTAATAGATAAGAGGATGACGGATTTATGAATAAGAGTTATGTTAAAGTTAAAGTTTAAATAAGTTGAGGTATTTATAAAGAAAGAAATTTTATGGTTCGTGTTTCCGCTGCGACTTTTGCCATGTACGAATTAGGGTCTTACAGTTAAACTTTTTACTTTTTACGTTTTACGTTTTACGTTTTTACGTAAAACTTTTTACGTTTTACGTTTTACTTTAAAACTATTTACGTTTTACGTGAAAACTTTTTACGTTTTACATAAAACTTTTTACGTTTTACGTTTTTGACGTTAAAAAGTTTACGGGTTAACTTTTTTTTTTTACAAAAACTTCTTTACGCAAAAACGAACACACCCAGAAATCGCAAACTCGGGATATGTCTCAGATATATCGTTATCATCATCGACTAGGGGGGAAAATTAAAAACCAACAACATCAAAACAAAGTCTATCTCGAAAAAAATGGGGTGTGGCTCAGATTAACCGATAATCAAAAGGCTGCAAAAGAGGGGTTGCAGGTTTAAAAAACCTACCCTCCACCGTCCTTGCCACGCCATCGCCATCAAAATCGGCGTTTTTTTTTCATCATCGCCGCCCACATCCAACATATCAAACCCACAAAAGTCCACTGATCAAAATCACCAGATAAACAAGAACACAGGCAAAAAATCAAAGAAACCCAACCAAAAAATCAAACCAAACAAGCTGTACAGGTAATCAACCCTACAGAAACAAAATCGAACCTTTGGACCCCCACCAGCCACCTGCACCAGCACCGACTACCGAAGACAGGTAATCAAGCCCACAAAACCAAAGACTCACCGGCGTTGATGCCGGCGGTGGTTGTTCCGGCAAAAACCCCCAAACCACCTGGGTGTTTGCCGCACTCCGGCAGCCTTCAAATGGCACAAAAAACGGTGGCTGAGGTGCGTTGTCTGACGTCAGATCAACACCCACTATTTCTCGAAGAGACAGAGACACAAATCAGCACAATCACCCCCCCCCCCATCGACACACCACCACTTTCCATATTCTCAGTGATGCCGACAGCAAGTTCATCAACTCCGGGGGTCGGCAGCGCGTTCATCCCGGGGGTCGGCAGTGAGTTCATGTTCTTTCAGAAAAAAGATCTTACTGGGAGCTCATCATGACATCAACCCACCGCACAAACGGGGCAGCTGCGAGTGAATCTCCCACCACCGACCAACCACCATCACCTCCATTTACCTTCGCCCCCACCATCACCCACCACCCCCTGTCTTCCGACCAACCACCTCCCACCACCGTCTTCCACCACCTACCAACCACCTCCCACCACCATCGCCTCGCCACCGATCAAACATATTTTGCTTTCTTTATTTTGGAAGGAGACAGAGAGAGATAGGTGAAGATGGTTGTGAACGAATATGAGAGAGAGAGAGAGAGAGAGAGAGAAATTAAGGGATTTCAAAATTTGGGGGTGAGTGAAATAAGTTTGTCACTCAGACTTTAATAGAGATGATTTGATATATTGAGTAAATAACTATAATTACCCCTTATTCTGATTGGTGGAGAGTGGTTCTCATGGTTCTTACAACTGGGGGCGGTTTTCATTTTAGCGGCTCCCTATATATTAACTATATATTTACTATATATTAATAAAGAAACTAAAATTATATATTAACTATATATTAATAAAGAAACTGAAATTAATAGTGATTTTAATATTTACTATATTATATATTATATTATATTATTATATATTATATATTTATATTTATATATTAACAAAGAAACTGAAATGAATAATGATTTTAATATTTTAATAATATATAGTTTTTTAAATATTTTATTGTTCTAATACTACGATAATAGTTATTTTCTTTTGCTTTTTTCTTTTAATCCTTTTTTTAATATCAGGGGTTAGGATAAGCTTAGTGTCAACCGGTATCAAACCAATACTGGTATCGAAAATACGGGGATGGTCCTGTTCGGTATCAGTACATGAAGGTAAAAACCGACACTAATACAGAAAACACCAAAAGTTGGTGCCGAATTGATATTGGAAATCTTTTGGTTCGGGAAATTCAGTGCTGCTACCCGGTACCATTTGCTCATCCCTGACCGTACGAACAACGGTATCGTACAACTTTTTTTTTTGTTGATTTTCTTCAACTTTTAATTTTTTCTTTTTTTAGTTTCAGGGGTAGGGATGAGCTCGGTGTCAACCGATACAGAATCGGTACTGATACCGAAAATACCGGTTACGGTACCAGTATATGAAGGTAAAAAAAGGTAGTGAACCTGTACCAGGAACGTCAAAAGTCGGTACCGAATTGGTACTTAAGATCTTTCAGTTCGACAAATTTGGTACCGGTGCCCAAAACAATTTGTTCATCTCTGACCACGGGTTTCATACGAACAACATCGCTACCATACAACTTTTTTGGTTGATTTTCTTTCGGTTATCTTTTAGTGTTTTTTTCTACATTTTCGTTTTATTCTTGTCAGCAGTTCCGTTCGCAACACGCTCGTAGTGATTTCAAAACACATGTAAACACATACTAAATAACAAAAGAAATTCGCCTTCTTTAAACCTAGTTTCTATAAAACTTTTGTGGTTTAATATCTAGTTGGTTTGGAACCGTTAAGTATTTTGTTGATTTCTTAAAAACATCCCGAGGTCAATTTTCCTTGATACCCACGGACCTGTCGACCAGCTAGACAGTGGCGGAGCCACACTTTGAACAACGGTGTCACCCGACACTATTGAATTTTTTGTAGCAGATACAACGTATAATAGGAAAAATTTCAGGCGACACCATTTTTTTGTTTTCTTCTAAAAGAATTAGATAATAAACAAATTAATAGTTCAAAAGTTAAGCCCAATTCCTTGAGTTAAATTAGTATACTTTAAATCTTAGAGGTCCATGCTTAATTTTTTTCTAATATAGTAAACATTATAGGCCTATGTCTAATTGGTTTTGTTTCAATTGTTTAGTAAACATTACAGACCCATATCTAATTGGTTTTCTTTCAATTGTTTAACCTAACCGGAACCAGATGTTTGATGATCATCTAAATGATGCTTGCACTTGTTTGTTATAATGAAAAAGATGTTTTTTTTTCTTTTTTTTTTTTTTTTTTGCAAGTTGCCATTCTACACTATAACAATTCAAAACGTTAATACTATTGTCTTTTTTTTTATAATTAATTTACGTTTCTAACCCTGAACATTAATAAAATTATCACACAACCTCTAAACTATAATAATTTTTTATAAACGATTTACATATACCCTTGAACTTTAATAGATTTACCATAGATAAGTTTAAAAATAATTATATTTTTTTATAAGCGATTTATGTTTCGACCCCCAAACTTTACTAGAGTTATCATACGGTCCTTAAAGTTTAATAAAGTTAATAAACTTATTTTTTTCTTTTTTTTAACAAATAACTTTTCTTTTATCCTTTTTATAGGTTTAGTTATTTTTTGCTTTACTTATTATAATTAAAGCTAACTTTTAACTTTAGAAATTGTTATTTAATCATGTTGATTTCTAACCCTTCAATATAAAATATATAAAATATACAAGATAACAAATATTATCATTTTTTATTTACCTTATTATAGCTAAATGGAACTTTTAACTCTAAATTGTTTACTTAACTTGTTGATTGCTTAATTTTACCGTCATGAAGTATATACATCCTCGCCATCAACCTCTATGACCTCGCCGCGAAGCGTGGGCTCCATCTTCACCATCAACCTCCTACGACCCGCCTCAAAGCACATTCTCGAATACTAGTTGAAAACATTATGAATCGCTTTCAAAACATGAAAATGTGTACAGATCAACTATTAAATGAAATTTTTTATATATTTCAAATGACTTTATAATTTTATTATGTGTTTTTATTCGTTGACATTGTACTTTTACTGTGATATTTGTTTTTATTATGTGATTCGACCCGACTAGATCCGAACCGATCCAAAAAGTTCGACTCTGGGTTACTATAAACCGAGGTATCCATAATTAATGACACCATAAGAAACAGTTTCTGGCTCCGCCACTGCAGCTAGATAGAGGTGATGATTTGTTTCACGAACCTTCGACTTAAAAACACTACTTAGACCACCCGTAGTGGACATCATTTTTTCAAAAATATTGCCCAATAACGCCAAATTCCGCCCCTTGCCCACCTCCATGGGCGTTTTCGGGCGTGTTTTGGCCTAGATTTTGTTTTGGCGTGTTTTGAAAAACGCTAAAGGGGGGATTTCTTGGCCAATCACATTTGAGCTTCCATTTTTTGGCCAATAAGATTTTTTAAATGTTTTTTTATTTTATTTTATTACAAATATAATGCCCCACAATCACCACATCCCCACTACACCCCTTTTGTAAAAACGCCCAATAATGTCCCATTGCTGACTGGGCTGCCACATGACGCAAAACGCCCTAGGGTGGGGCATTATTCACCCCAACGATTACGCATGGTCTTAGGTCATATGTAATGGGGCTTTCTTAGGGGCGTGAAAAGTTTTGATAACGCCCTTACACCATTCACTATGGGCATTACAGGGACATGAACAGGGAGGGAGGGACATTTCTAGAATAATGCCCAATGTAGAGCAACAACAAGGAAACTAATAACTGAAAGAGCATTATGAAGAATTAACCATTACATAGAGTATTATGATGTTGATGTGGCAAAAAATGCCCCTTAAGGGGCATTAACCATTACCCATGGACTTAAGGCTGGGTGGTGGGGCTTTATACTTTCACGTCAACGCCACATCATATGAGAGACTTTAAAGCCCCTTCCTTTAACATTCCTGCAATGGCTTAAAGCCGCATCATCATTACCTAATTATTTTTTAAATTAAATTTAAACTGTATAATTTAAATTACATAAATAAAATATAACAAACATAATTTTAATGAAAAAGTCCAATGTCAATTAAAAAAAATACAAAGTTACATAAATAAAAATACAAACTTGCAAAAAAAGAAAAAAAAAAAACAAAACGTAAATTTCAAACTTAAAACTAAATCTTCACTAGTCATCATCTCCTATCCACGATCAAACCATAAGTGCTCGCAAATGCTGAATCGCCTCCTGAGTCACTGTGATACGTATATCTTCGACCACTCCCTCCATCGGATGAAGAGTCGGATGACATTTTTTTAAAATGATTGGAGAGAATTTGTAGGTTTTAGTAAATGAGTTTGTGATTGATTTCTGTAATATATGTACATATATATGATAAAAATTTAAAGT
Organism: Helianthus tuberosus; assembly: GCA_030545235.1. Taxonomy (NCBI): domain Eukaryota; kingdom Viridiplantae; phylum Streptophyta; class Magnoliopsida; order Asterales; family Asteraceae; genus Helianthus; species Helianthus tuberosus. Next base: position 81,139,922 of record CM060415.1, read on the forward strand.
TTTTTTTTTTAAAAAAATCGACCGTTTCCAAATGGTCATATTTGACCCCCTCTCTCGAAATCAATGCTTGATGCCTATTATTTGCTTGGCGAGGAGAAGGATAACGCCCCCCATAGCACCTAAGAAATAGGGGAGGGGCGCCAAAAACAATGTGATGACAGGGGACGTTGAGCCACACAACCCGGTCTAATAAGGACCATTCAGATACATGTTCAACAAAATTTTACAAAAAAGGTTACCACTTTAGCTCCTTATATCTCATCCTTGCCAATACATTGGGCATCTTATGAGTAATTCAAAAGGACTTCTAAAAGTCTATTTCAGAATGTGTGTGAGAATTTAAAGTGGAGGAAGCACAAGAAATCGATAACAAAGTCAATATGGAGCGTTTGGTGGGCTGACTTTTATGGTGGTCCAAAAATTTGCATTTTGTTCTTATCTGCTTCGAAAAAGATTCCTCCGGCCATCACATTTCAAGTCCAAGATTATGGTCGATCATTCCAGCCACAATATTCTTTTGTGTTTTTTAATAATAAAGTTACTTCATTAAAGCAAAGCACCCTATCAAATTGCTAATGGTAAGCATGAAAGTGTTGCATTGTAATTGAACAAGTGAAACATTGATTACAGGCCTACTCCATAATCATCTACTAGGATATCACTGGTATTTCTATTTGAGTTGAAGTACACCTCATTCTATGTCACTATAAGACCCATTGAGTGATATGAACCACTACATTATAATACATTCTATAAACGTCAATAAGTTCTAACGTATCCACTACAATGCACTGTAGCTGTCCAAGGTCCAACACTTTTTAATTTTATATATATATATGAACCATATGTTAGGATTCGATCGGTCAAACAACACACGCAAAAAATGAACAAACTACAAGAGAAAAATAAACGAAGACAAACACGCGAGATTTACGTGGTTCGATCGATGTGACCTACTTCCACAGGCTGCAACCAGGATACTTTTATTATTATTTTTCGCCTCACCGTGAGGAATTACAAGTGCTATATATATATATATATATATATATATGAGAAGGATCCGTTAGGAACCATCTTTTATTGCGAGAACCAAGTGTGAACCAAAAATAAATAGCCAATGATCCGCAGACCAATTGGTTTGGGAGAGGTGGGAAGGTTTACCCACTTATATGGGGTTCCTGCCTGGGAGGTCTCAGGGTAGAATCTTGCGTGAAGCGAACTGTGACACCAGTTCAAACTAACAATAATATGCCAACACCGTCCAAAAATAAAAGAAAAATAAATAAAAGAAATTTACCAATACATATTAATTTTAGATATTTGGATTATTAATTAGATCATTCATATATGATAAAATTTAAACTCAATGAACAGTAATCTCATTTATTATTTACTTTTTTATATATGATAAAATTTAAACTCAATGTACAGTAATGTCATTTATTATTTACTTTTTAAATTTATATATGATAAAATTTAAACTCAATGAAATTAAGAGATGAGCAAATGGTATCGGGTATAGGTACCGGTCTCAAATTTACCAAACCGGTGTATTTTCGTTACCGGTTCTGCACAGGTATTCATCAGTTTTTACCCTCAAATACCGGTGTCGTACCAGTACCGAACCGTACCATACTAGGTATATTCGGTACCGGTACCCACTTTTGAGGATTTCGGTAACGGTAATCTCAATGAACAGTAATCTCATTTATTATTTACTTTTTTATATATGATAAAATTTAAACTCAATGAACAGTAATGTCATTTATTATTAACTTTTTAAATTTACATATGATAAAATTTAAACTCAATGAAATTAAGAGATGAGCAAATGGTATCGGGTATAGGTACTGGTCTCAAATTTACCAAACCGGTGTATTTTCGTTACCGGTTCTGCACAGGTATTCACCGGTTTTTACCCTCAAATACCGGTGTCGTACCAGTACCGACCGGTACCGAACCGTACCATACTAGGTATATTCGGTACCAGTACCCACTTTTGGGGATTTCTGTAACGGTATTTTCGGTACCGGTTGGTACCGAGCTCATCAAATCCTGTAGCAACGCAACAATGCAAGTAATACGGTCTCAAATTTACCAAACCGGTGTATTTTCGGTACCGGTTCTGCACATGTATTCACCGGTTTTTACCCTCAAATACCGGTGTCGTACCAGTACCGACCGGTACCGAACCATACCATACTAGGTATATTCGGTACCGGTACCCACTTTTGGGGATTTCGGTAACGGTATTTTCGGTACCGTTGATGGTACCGAGCTCATCAAATCCTGTAGCAACGTAGCAATGCAAGCAATTGCACCGTTTAGATTACTTTTCATACACACAGTAAGTAAATTGTATTTCGTTTGAATGATGTTTTATATATACAACAACTTATTTTGATTTCTTTTTTGTCTTTTTCTGTAATGAATGACTTGTAGCATGTAAAATTAACTTGGATATTTAGAATATTGATGAGCAAATCGTATCAAATCCTGTAAACGAACCGGTATCGTATCGGTACCAAATTTACTATACCAAATCATTTTCGTTACCAATTTGGTACCCACCTTTTGGTTTTTTCAGAATCGTTACTTTTGGTTCGACACCGGTCTAGCACCATACCTGTATTTATTGATTTTTACCTTCAAATACCATACCGTATTGTACCGAGCATTTTCGGTGCCGGTACCTAATCTCGATGATTTTCCGGATCGGTACTTTCGTTTCCGTTACCGGTACCGAGCTCATCCATATTTTAACGTGTTAGCACCGTAATAACTGAACTGAAAACAACCGAATTTCCAAAGTGTAGGACGTGTGGGTCCTATTATTATATATTAGGTTATTTAAAATCGTTTTTTTATGACGAAGTGATTATCCTTATCACGTCATTTTATTTATGTATTGATATTCGGTATCTTTTTGCCGTTACTGACACGCCTTATGTAGTCATTGGGTCCCGCCGCAACGCGCGGACGGAAAATAACTAGTTAATATTATAATCTTTTTGTTACGCCCCATAGTCGAGTATGGATAGTTTTAATGGATTAAAATTTGTTAAAACATAAATATTAAATTATCCAACATATACATTTCCCTGACGGGAATAGTTCTGTTATTTGATTTGCCAAAAGTGGCGGCAACCAATACAAGTTTTTTTTTCTAAGTTAGCATATAATAGTTGAAATTACGATTTTGCACCCAGTTTAAAACAAAATTTTGGTTTTGCCCCTAGCTTAAAATTACGATTTTCCCCTCAGTTAAAAATTACGATTTTACCCCAATTTCAAAATAAATTATGGTTTTGCCCCCAGATATGGTCATGCCAAAGTACGATTTTATCCCCAATTTAAATTTACGATTTCGCCCAGTTCAAAATAAAATTTTGCTTTTGCCCATAGCTTAAAATTACGATTTTGCCCTCAGTTAAAAATTACGATTTTGCCCATAGTTCAAAATAAAATTATTGTTTTGCCCTCAGTTCAAATTATGATTTTGCCTGCATTTCAAAATTACGGTTTTACCCCAGTTCAAAATTGCAATCTTGCCATCGTTTTTTTAGACAAAACTATGGTAGTGTTTTATTTTACTTGGTTGACTCAGTGTAGTTTTTACTCGTGCCGCCTAGCACTCGCTAATTGGTCCTAACAAATTATTGTTTTGCCCCGAGGTCTAAATTACATGCTTGCCATCATTTCAGTTATTTTTTTTGCAAAACTATAGTAGTGTTTTGGTTTAATTGGTTCACTCGATGTATCTTTTTTTTAGATCGTGTTATAAGTAGCATGTATAAATGACCGAAATAAAGACGTACACGTTATTAAACTAAGAAATATTCTGTTTAGCGCCCCGTAATGCGGGCGGGCATAACACTAGTTGTATACATAAGTCCTCAGTTAAATGAAAAACAAATGTGAATCAAAGATACATGAGTTAATTGACCAAAATGATATAAAAGAAATATAATGTTGATTAAAGAAACAAATAAGCCTATATCAGGTTAGTAAATATTTTTTAACATTTGGTAGAAAAAATACATCTATTTAGTTACTAAATATACACCCTTCTAGAATACCATTAAACATAAAAGATACGCAAACATTAAAAGATTTGTCACCTACTAAGAAAATCAAAAGTGTGTGATTAACCCTTTGTTAGTGGATGATAACATAAGAGATGCATGCAAATAAGATTTATATACAACTAGTGGTATCAAAACCGACGTGTTGCGCCGGTAGATTCCTCATCTTACTTGATAAGAATTTGATTGGTATTGATTCATCTCGTTATGTTACAGTACTGACACTTATTATAGCAACCGAAAAAAAAAACAAAAAATAAAATAAAATCGTGATACAACCAAAAGAATATCAACATGTAATCTACATCGACTGAAAACAATTGTTTGGTTGGAATCGGTTCGGTTCGTCAGTGTACCTCCATGATACTGACATACACTCATATAGCATATATAAAAAACAAAATGTACACTCTATTTTGAATGCAACTCCGCTCTCAACAAAATTTACAATGAAAGCAAAGTTACAAATTTAGTTTTTTAATTATGTAGTATACATAAAAAATAAAAATTAAACAAAAGTTGTCCCGTGCCAACTTCTTAATGGGCCAACCGTCACGTGACAACTTTTTAATGAGTCTATCACTATTCATTAGGTTGATTTATTAATATATTGATGATGATGATAATGATGTTGATGATTATATTGATAATGATATTTACTGATGTTTTTTTTAACCACAAATTTCTTTTTTTCCTGTCGTTTGTGTGACTTGAACTTAAGACCTCTTATTCATAGGTGTTCAAAGGTTTTGTCTTTGCTAATGGACCACCACCACATTCGTAATTAATGCTGCTCTTTGGTGTTTTAGTTTAGTCAAACACATGGGTGGTTTCTTACCAACAAAAGGCGCCACTGAAGTTCACCACTGAATTAAAATAAAAACAGGTCAGCTATGCACCAAAAGTATTTCCATACTCCACTTCACCAAACCTTGTTCATGCATCTTGCCACCGATTTGTTATAAATCATCAACCGCATTTCAAGGCAGTGTACCGTGTACGTATCTTCAGCGCTTCCACCAAAAGTGCATCAAATATAAGTATCTGATACACATATAATTCTTGTTGTCATGCACTCACAACAATAGTGGGTTGGATGGCAATTTCTACTTGTCATGCCAGAAAATGATCCTCGTACATAAATTTGTTCAAGGGCCGTAATAACTACTTTCGGCTAAAGGGGTAGAAGAAACCTTTGACTTTTGAAGCACCTATGAAATAGTGATGAAAAACCAAATTTGTGTTGTGCTGGCAAGATGCTATTAGTGGCCCAAGCAATATGCTTGTTACATCAAATGATTACAAGACTAATGTGGATAGTTAACTACCAATAAAAACGTTAAAATATAAACTATATTATTATTGTTATTGTTAGGTTTGTTGTTCTCGCGCGTTGCGGCGAAACAAAACAAATGATAATGTAAAAAACGTTATCTGAAAATTAAGTATGTTGTTTAGAAAGCTAAACCGTCAGAATTGGTTCAGTTTATTATTGTACCGTAAAATGATGCCAACTAAATACTCTAGAATACAACTTTATTTTTAATAAAATTTATGCCGGAATGTCAGTAGAAAAAATTATAAACAACAACGTACTTAAATTTTTAAAGAAAAAAAATCAAATAATGTAAGCAATTAGAGAAATATTAAACTAATTGATAAAGAAATTATGATTTGTTAGGAAACTTTATTTGTAAGTATTGAAGAAAATCACAATCAACTGGATCTATGAAGAGATAACAGTCCTGAAGATCACAACAAGAAGAAGAAGATCAGATATGACAACTGAAATGCACAGCATCTACTTCAAAGACTCACAAGTTGATCAAGAGCTGAATTGGATTATCAGAGAAGGTCATTTCTGATGGATCTGATGAAATATCATCAGTTTCTGACGATTCCGATCATCAGGATTTTTCTGATGATTTGTTCACCAGAATTTCTGATGAAGTGGTTTATCAGAAATTCTGATAAAATACCCCACTTTTCTGAAATCAGCTCTATCCTGCCACACTTACCGAAGCAAGTTGACAATATTAGATATCATGATGAAAAAGGCAACTTGAACGTTGCATTCAATGAATGTGTCAAATGGCTATTTTTTGTAGGACTTATTGCATGAATAAACTATTGTTTATTCATGCACCCAACCTTCTATAAATAGAAGGCTCAACCAGCAGAAGACAATTGAGTTTGAAGCTTATCATTCACACATACATCAAAACTCCATTGCCCTCTCACCCACAGAATTCAAGATTCATTTGTATTAGATAATAATATTACAATCACCTTGTAAACCATTTTGTTTCAAAGTGATATAAACTTGATAATTCTGCAGGTCTTGTTTCTGAAAGTCTGATTTCCATTTCCGCACATCTTTTTCACATCTACTGAAATCACTTGCCATATTACGTGAAAATAAGTTGTTCAGGCCATACTGGGTCCAACAATTGGTATCAGAGCAGATTGAATAAATTATTTTCAAACGATCAATCTCTCATCTTCTTTACTCTAAATATGGCCAGCTTTCAATCCTTGAATAATGCTTTTAACATTGGTTCTATGTCCAAACCTCCGAATCTGGTCAGGGAGGAATACCCCCAATGGATAATCAGGATGGTCAATTTCGTTAATGGTCATGACTGTTGGTGCATTGAATGTCTGTTAACTACGTCTTAATCGAGTCTTATGTCTAGATAGAATGAACGAGCACACAATAGGATAGAAATTAGGGTTTGTACATATATTAGTGAGGTAGTTCGCTTGAAAGTAACCAGGAGCAGTTCAAGCGAAAACAGATTATGTGAGTTCGCTTGAAGCGAACTTGTTACATCTTCAAGCGAAACCAATAAAATGTCAGTTCGCTTGAACAGTTATGATGTTCATTCAAGCGAAACCCTCTTGCCTATAAATAGTTGATGTGTGTTGTCATTTGAAGCGAACCGGAGTGTGTGTGAGAGTCGAGGTGCTGTCGGATTTTCATCAGAAATCATTGTAAAGACTTGGAAATTAGTAATAGAGAAGAATTGAAAAGGAAACAAGCTGTGTGACATTGTTTACTTTGATTTCGCCTTAGTAAATAATGATGAACTGCCTTTACTGACTGTTTAGGGTCACGAACACGATCCAACAAGTGGTATCAGAGCTCAGGATGAGGAGTTCATACCATTGCAGCTTGAAATCATCAGATTTTCTTACTTCTACTCATTCTTTTCTGATTTGGACATTATTTTACGGTTGAAATGGCCTGAAACTCACATATATTGAGCGAAACATAGAGTTAACAAATCCCTGAGTGAATTGGACTTAAAATCGGTCAAATTCATATAAAAAAATTGACTTTTCGCTTGAAATCTGGTTCGAAAATGCTGACATCATCACATTTCGCTTGAAAATTTCAAGCGAAACCTCTTTAAAATTGTGTGTTCGCTTGAAATACCTTGGGATCTCGCTTGAGTGTGGTTTCGCTTGAGTTGATATTGCCATTTCGCTTCAAGTGTTTTGATTTCGCTTGAAGTGTTTCGCTTGAGCCTGTATTACCATTTCGTTTGAAAAGCTATATTGCTTTAAAGCTGATTTAACTTGAACATATTCCGCTTGAATCTGTATATTTTTTCAAAATCAAGAAATTTCTAAGTGTTTGCTGATTTTTCAGGTACAAGATGGATGATCTATTCATGAATCCGTTTAGCGATATGTATGCCTTTGCTGGAAATTCTGGAGATGATACTTCACCTAGCAACACTAATGAGAACACGCCGAATACGAAGAAAAGTTTATCGGATGCTCTAAGTGTGGAAAGTGCTTTCGGAACCTATAACAAACCCCCGAAGTTGATGGCTATCGAAGAGTACAGTCGGTGGGCTAAGAAGTTTGAAGAATGGTTGAAGGCCTTTGCTTATCCGAGTTGGAAGAGTCTAAAGAATGGATATAATGATGGAGGCAAAACTGGTGAAAGCTTGACATCTTCTGAAGAAATAGACACGTTTGTTGCTGAGCAAAAATGCATCGCACTGCTATTTCAATCAGTTCGAGAAGATATAATATCCCTGATCGAGTATGACAGTTCTAAAGATCTTTGGGAAAAGTTGAAAGTTAAATGTTTGGGAAGTGCAGAAATAGTGAAAAACAAAAAGAAACTTCTAAGAAAAGAGTTTGATTTATTTGGGTGTTTAAAGAATGAATCAGTTTGTAAAATGATTGAGAGGTTTGGGCATCTAAAGCTAGAGCTGGCGAGACATGAAATTTTCTATTCTCAAGAAGAACTGGTCGACAAATTGTTTGATTCATTGCCAGATGAGATGGATTGGCAATATTATGCTTTGATGCTGAAGAATACAATCAAGCCGCCCGAAGTGTTGACTGTAGATTTGCTGATTGAGAGACTAGAAAGTCATGAGCTGGAGTTAAAGAAAACACACAAAATCAATCACTCATCATACCAGCAGAACTTGGATTTGTATTATCCAAAAAGCATGAAGCCAAAGAATACATCTCCCAAGACAGCTTTTTCTGCTGAGAATTCCAACATTTCAAACAAAGAAAGTCAAAGCAGTGGATTTCACAGTGGTTCTTCGTCACATTCAAGTCAATCTGATGCAAAGAATCTATTTCAATGCAACATCGCTGTAGACTTAAAGAACGCTCAAAATTTCAGCGAGGAGTCGGCAAAGCAACAGATGGCTTTCTTAGCGTATGTGCTAGAATCGTATGAAAGTCTTGTAGCAGGGAAGATTGGCAACACCAACTTGACGAAAGAAGATTACGATCAAATAGATCCTGAGGAGATGGAATTGATCGACATAAGGTGGTGTATGGCCAGTGCAGTTCGTCGGGCGCAGCGTTTCATGGAGATAACCGGGAGAAAGTCTATTGGTGGACCATGTACTAAGTTGGGCTTTGACAAGTCTAAAGTGACATGTTTCAAGTGTAAACAGAAAGGTCACTTTAAGCGTGAATGTCGGAATGCTTATGCTGATGAGTCTGAAAACCCGTTCAGAGAAGATTACTACAAGAACGCGATTTATCATCAGAATAAATCGGAGCCGCCGAGAATGAAACAGCTTGAGGATAACAAAGAGAAATCTAGAGCTCTTACGGTGATTCATGACGATGAAGGTTTCGACTGGAGCGAGTTGTTACCTGAGGAGGATGCGGTTGGATATGCTTTCATGGCAAAATCTACTGAACCTGTTCATTGGAAAGACAACAGAACTGAAGAACAGAAGTATGGTTACAGAAAGATGATAGCTCAGCAAAGATTGATCAGAATATCTGGTATCTATCTTGAAGCAAAAAGAGCGAGGAGATGGGATCCAGACAGAGAATGTTATCTTGACCCTAATGGAAATATAGCCATTGATCATAACACTCTTGATATGGAAACCATAATTATAGAAATAAAAGAAGAAGATGATTATTGGCAAAGAAAATGGTGGGGAAGCGGAGAAGAGGAAGAAGAGAAAAAGAAAGAGAAAGAAGAGAAAGAAAAGAAGGAGAAAGAAGAAAAAGAGAAGTCAAAGAAGGTTGATACTGGAATCATTGACACGACTCAAAAGTTGAATGCTGAAAACATGGGAAAGATGGCTGACATGGTGCTGGCTGCTAAGGCACTTGAGGTAGACTCTAAATCCGTCTCTGAGTCTAAAAGTCAGGTCAGTTCAAACGCGTCAACAACTAAGTCAGGTAAGAAAGTCAGTGGTGATGTTGACTGCAAAAATTGCATCAAAGAATGCAAAGTTTGTAGTACAAACACTTATCTCAAAGGTAAGAAGATTGATGATCTGACTACTAGAGTCCGAAGTGTTGAGGATCAGATCCTTAACCATGATAAAATGTTGAAAGCTTCGAATGACAGAGTAAAAGAATTAACCAACAAAATTGAAAATGATAAAATTAATCAAGAAAAGGTTAGGAAGGAAAATGAGAGATTAGTTCTTGAAAATCGTCAGATTACTGAAAAATTTTAGAAGCTTAAAAGCACGGTTAAAGATAATGATGATAGAAACGGTAAACCATACAAAGAAAATTGTCACTTGCAAAGTGTTTTGAGGATTAAAGAAGAATTAATCAACAAACAATTGGATGAGATTGCTAAGTTGAAGCTTCAATTTGAAGACGCTAAGATTGAGAATGAGCTTATCAATTTGAAATTGAACAATTACAGCTCTGCAAGCTTTGTTTTGCAACACATTGTTCCCAAACCCATCGGGAAAAACAAAGCAGGCGAAGATGTATACTGTGATGGAACTGGGGTCGGGTTTGATCAAGTTCCGCCACCAGTTCTAGACAATTATTCGAAAAAGCAATCTGGGTTGGTTAATCTTGAAGATGAAAATGAAGTGAAACTTCCTGATTCAATTGATGTGACATTTTCTTCATCTTCCAATGACGATAGTGTCCAAACTGAAGTGGTAAAAAGTGTGGTTGAAAATGTTCTAAAATCTGAAAGTGACACTACTGAGGAAGATGAATGTTTCTTGGAAAAAACAAATGTGAATCAAAGATACATGAGTTAATTGACCAAAATGATATAAAAGAAATATAATGTTGATTAAAGAAACAAATAAGCCTATATCAGGTTAGTAAATATTTTTTAACATTTGGTAGAAAAAATACATCTATTTAGTTACTAAATATACACCCTTCTAGAATACCATTAAACATAAAAGATACGCAAACATTAAAAGATTTGTCACCTACTAAGAAAATCAAAAGTGTGTGATTAACCCTTTGTTAGTGGATGATAACATAAGAGATGCATGCAAATAAGATTTATATACAACTAGTGGTATCAAAACCGACGTGTTGCGCCGGTAGATTCCTCATCTTACTTGATAAGAATTTGATTGGTATTGATTCATCTCGTTATGTTACAGTACTGACACTTATTATAGCAACCGAAAAAAAAAACAAAAAAAAAAATAAAATCGTGATACAACCAAAAGAATATCAACATGTAATCTACATCGACTGAAAACAATTGTTTGGTTGGAATCGGTTCGGTTCGTCAGTGTACCTCCATGATACTGACATACACTCATATAGCATATATAAAAAACAAAATGTACACTCTATTTTGAATGCAACTCCGCTCTCAACAAAATTTACAATGAAAGCAAAGTTACAAATTTAGTTTTTTAATTATGTAGTATACATAAAAAATAAAAATTAAACAAAAGTTGTCCCGTGCCAACTTCTTAATGGGCCAACCGTCACGTGACAACTTTTTAATGAGTCTATCACTATTCATTAGGTTGATTTATTAATATATTGATGATGATGATAATGATGTTGATGATTATATTGATAATGATATTTACTGATGTTTTTTTTAACCACAAATTTCTTTTTTTCCTGTCGTTTGTGTGACTTGAACTTAAGACCTCTTATTCATAGGTGTTCAAAGGTTTTGTCTTTGCTAATGGACCACCACCACATTCGTAATTAATGCTGCTCTTTGGTGTTTTAGTTTAGTCAAACACATGGGTGGTTTCTTACCAACAAAAGGCGCCACTGAAGTTCACCACTGAATTAAAATAAAAACAGGTCAGCTATGCACCAAAAGTATTTCCATACTCCACTTCACCAAACCTTGTTCATGCATCTTGCCACCGATTTGTTATAAATCATCAACCGCATTTCAAGGCAGTGTACCGTGTACGTATCTTCAGCGCTTCCACCAAAAGTGCATCAAATATAAGTATCTGATACACATATAATTCTTGTTGTCATGCACTCACAACAATAGTGGGTTGGATGGCAATTTCTACTTGTCATGCCAGAAAATGATCCTCGTACATAAATTTGTTCAAGGGCCGTAATAACTACTTTCGGCTAAAGGGGTAGAAGAAACCTTTGACTTTTGAAGCACCTATGAAATAGTGATGAAAAACCAAATTTGTGTTGTGCTGGCAAGATGCTATTAGTGGCCCAAGCAATATGCTTGTTACATCAAATGATTACAAGACTAATGTGGATAGTTAACTACCAATAAAAACGTTAAAATATAAACTATATTATTATTGTTATTGTTAGGTTTGTTGTTCTCGCGCGTTGCGGCGAAACAAAACAAATGATAATGTAAAAAACGTTATCTGAAAATTAAGTATGTTGTTTAGAAAGCTAAACCGTCAGAATTGGTTCAGTTTATTATTGTACCGTAAAATGATGCCAACTAAATACTCTAGAATACAACTTTATTTTTAATAAAATTTATGCCGGAATGTCAGTAGAAAAAATTATAAACAACAACGTACTTAAATTTTTAAAGAAAAAAAATCAAATAATGTAAGCAATTAGAGAAATATTAAACTAATTGATAAATAAATTATGATTTGTTAGGAAACTTTATTTGTAAGTATTGAAGAAAATCACAATCAACTGGATCTATGAAGAGATAACAGTCCTGAAGATCACAACAAGAAGAAGAAGATCAGATATGACAACTGAAATGCACAGCATCTACTTCAAAGACTCACAAGTTGATCAAGAGCTGAATTGGATTATCAGAGAAGGTCATTTCTGATGGATCTGATGAAATATCATCAGTTTCTGACGATTCCGATCATCAGGATTTTTCTGATGATTTGTTCACCAGAATTTCTGATGAAGTGGTTTATCAGAAATTCTGATAAAATACCCCACTTTTCTGAAATCAGCTCTATCCTGCCACACTTACCGAAGCAAGTTGACAATATTAGATATCATGATGAAAAAGGCAACTTGAACGTTGCATTCAATGAATGTGTCAAATGGCTATTTTTTGTAGGACTTATTGCATGAATAAACTATTGTTTATTCATGCACCCAACCTTCTATAAATAGAAGGCTCAACCAGCAGAAGACAATTGAGTTTGAAGCTTATCATTCACACATACATCAAAACTCCATTGCCCTCTCACCCACAGAATTCAAGATTCATTTGTATTAGATAATAATATTACAATCACCTTGTAAACCATTTTGTTTCAAAGTGATATAAACTTGATAATTCTGCAGGTCTTGTTTCTGAAAGTCTGATTTCCATTTCCGCACATCTTTTTCACATCTACTGAAATCACTTGCCATATTACGTGAAAATAAGTTGTTCAGGCCATACTGGGTCCAACAATTGGTATCAGAGCAGATTGAATAAATTATTTTCAAACGATCAATCTCTCATCTTCTTTACTCTAAATATGGCCAGCTTTCAATCCTTGAATAATGCTTTTAACATTGGTTCTATGTCCAAACCTCCGAATCTGGTCAGGGAGGAATACCCCCAATGGATAATCAGGATGGTCAATTTCGTTAATGGTCATGACTGTTGGTGCATTGAATGTCTGTTAACTACGTCTTAATCGAGTCTTATGTCTAGATAGAATGAACGAGCACACAATAGGATAGAAATTAGGGTTTGTACATATATTAGTGAGGTAGTTCGCTTGAAAGTAACCAGGAGCAGTTCAAGCGAAAACAGATTATGTGAGTTCGCTTGAAGCGAACTTGTTACATCTTCAAGCGAAACCAATAAAATGTCAGTTCGCTTGAACAGTTATGATGTTCATTCAAGCGAAACCCTCTTGCCTATAAATAGTTGATGTGTGTTGTCATTTGAAGCGAACCGGAGTGTGTGTGAGAGTCGAGGTGCTGTCGGATTTTCATCAGAAATCATTGTAAAGACTTGGAAATTAGTAATAGAGAAGAATTGAAAAGGAAACAAGCTGTGTGACATTGTTTACTTTGATTTCGCCTTAGTAAATAATGATGAACTGCCTTTACTGACTGTTTAGGGTCACGAACACGATCCAACAAGTGGTATCAGAGCTCAGGATGAGGAGTTCATACCATTGCAGCTTGAAATCATCAGATTTTCTTACTTCTACTCATTCTTTTCTGATTTGGACATTATTTTACGGTTGAAATGGCCTGAAACTCACATATATTGAGCGAAACATAGAGTTAACAAATCCCTGAGTGAATTGGACTTAAAATCGGTCAAATTCATATAAAAAAATTGACTTTTCGCTTGAAATCTGGTTCGAAAATGCTGACATCATCACATTTCGCTTGAAAATTTCAAGCGAAACCTCTTTAAAATTGTGTGTTCGCTTGAAATACCTTGGGATCTCGCTTGAGTGTGGTTTCGCTTGAGTTGATATTGCCATTTCGCTTCAAGTGTTTTGATTTCGCTTGAAGTGTTTCGCTTGAGCCTGTATTACCATTTCGTTTGAAAAGCTATATTGCTTTAAAGCTGATTTAACTTGAACATATTCCGCTTGAATCTGTATATTTTTTCAAAATCAAGAAATTTCTAAGTGTTTGCTGATTTTTCAGGTACAAGATGGATGATCTATTCATGAATCCGTTTAGCGATATGTATGCCTTTGCTGGAAATTCTGGAGATGATACTTCACCTAGCAACACTAATGAGAACACGCCGAATACGAAGAAAAGTTTATCGGATGCTCTAAGTGTGGAAAGTGCTTTCGGAACCTATAACAAACCCCCGAAGTTGATGGCTATCGAAGAGTACAGTCGGTGGGCTAAGAAGTTTGAAGAATGGTTGAAGGCCTTTGCTTATCCGAGTTGGAAGAGTCTAAAGAATGGATATAATGATGGAGGCAAAACTGGTGAAAGCTTGACATCTTCTGAAGAAATAGACACGTTTGTTGCTGAGCAAAAATGCATCGCACTGCTATTTCAATCAGTTCGAGAAGATATAATATCCCTGATCGAGTATGACAGTTCTAAAGATCTTTGGGAAAAGTTGAAAGTTAAATGTTTGGGAAGTGCAGAAATAGTGAAAAACAAAAAGAAACTTCTAAGAAAAGAGTTTGATTTATTTGGGTGTTTAAAGAATGAATCAGTTTGTAAAATGATTGAGAGGTTTGGGCATCTAAAGCTAGAGCTGGCGAGACATGAAATTTTCTATTCTCAAGAAGAACTGGTCGACAAATTGTTTGATTCATTGCCAGATGAGATGGATTGGCAATATTATGCTTTGATGCTGAAGAATACAATCAAGCCGCCCGAAGTGTTGACTGTAGATTTGCTGATTGAGAGACTAGAAAGTCATGAGCTGGAGTTAAAGAAAACACACAAAATCAATCACTCATCATACCAGCAGAACTTGGATTTGTATTATCCAAAAAGCATGATGCCAAAGAATACATCTCCCAAGACAGCTTTTTCTGCTGAGAATTCCAACATTTCAAACAAAGAAAGTCAAAGCAGTGGATTTCACAGTGGTTCTTCGTCACATTCAAGTCAATCTGATGCAAAGAATCTATTTCAATGCAACATCGCTGTAGACTTAAAGAACGCTCAAAATTTCAGCGAGGAGTCGGCAAAGCAACAGATGGCTTTCTTAGCGTATGTGCTAGAATCGTATGAAAGTCTTGTAGCAGGGAAGATTGGCAACACCAACTTGACGAAAGAAGATTACGATCAAATAGATCCTGAGGAGATGGAATTGATCGACATAAGGTGGTGTATGGCCAGTGCAGTTCGTCGGGCACAGCGTTTCATGGAGATAACCGGGAGAAAGTCTATTGGTGGACCATGTACTAAGTTGGGCTTTGACAAGTCTAAAGTGACATGTTTCAAGTGTAAACAGAAAGGTCACTTTAAGCGTGAATGTCGGAATGCTTATGCTGATGAGTCTGAAAACCCGTTCAGAGAAGATTACTACAAGAACGCGATTTATCATCAGAATAAATCGGAGCCGCCGAGAATGAAACAGCTTGAGGATAACAAAGAGAAATCTAGAGCTCTTACGGTGATTCATGACGATGAAGGTTTCGACTGGAGCGAGTTGTTACCTGAGGAGGATGCGGTTGGATATGCTTTCATGGCAAAATCTACTGAACCTGTTCATTGGAAAGACAACAGAACTGAAGAACAGAAGTATGGTTACAGAAAGATGATAGCTCAGCAAAGATTGATCAGAATATCTGGTATCTATCTTGAAGCAAAAAGAGCGAGGAGATGGGATCCAGACAGAGAATGTTATCTTGACCCTAATGGAAATATAGCCATTGATCATAACACTCTTGATATGGAAACCATAATTATAGAAATAAAAGAAGAAGATGATTATTGGCAAAGAAAATGGTGGGGAAGCGGAGAAGAGGAAGAAGAGAAAAAGAAAGAGAAAGAAGAGAAAGAAAAGAAGGAGAAAGAAGAAAAAGAGAAGTCAAAGAAGGTTGATACTGGAATCATTGACACGACTCAAAAGTTGAATGCTGAAAACATGGGAAAGATGGCTGACATGGTGCTGGCTGCTAAGGCACTTGAGGTAGACTCTAAATCCGTCTCTGAGTCTAAAAGTCAGGTCAGTTCAAACGCGTCAACAACTAAGTCAGGTAAGAAAGTCAGTGGTGATGTTGACTGCAAAAATTGCATCAAAGAATGCAAAGTTTGTAGTACAAACACTTATCTCAAAGGTAAGAAGATTGATGATCTGACTACTAGAGTCCGAAGTGTTGAGGATCAGATCCTTAACCATGATAAAATGTTGAAAGCTTCGAATGACAGAGTAAAAGAATTAACCAACAAAATTGAAAATGATAAAATTAATCAAGAAAAGGTTAGGAAGGAAAATGAGAGATTAGTTCTTGAAAATCGTCAGATTACTGAAAAATTTTAGAAGCTTAAAAGCACGGTTAAAGATAATGATGATAGAAACGGTAAACCATACAAAGAAAATTGTCACTTGCAAAGTGTTTTGAGGATTAAAGAAGAATTAATCAACAAACAATTGGATGAGATTGCTAAGTTGAAGCTTCAATTTGAAGACGCTAAGATTGAGAATGAGCTTATCAATTTGAAATTGAACAATTACAGCTCTGCAAGCTTTGTTTTGCAACACATTGTTCCCAAACCCATCGGGAAAAACAAAGCAGGCGAAGATGTATACTGTGATGGAACTGGGGTCGGGTTTGATCAAGTTCCGCCACCAGTTCTAGACAATTATTCGAAAAAGCAATCTGGGTTGGTTAATCTTGAAGATGAAAATGAAGTGAAACTTCCTGATTCAATTGATGTGACATTTTCTTCATCTTCCAATGACGATAGTGTCCAAACTGAAGTGGTAAAAAGTGTGGTTGAAAATGTTCTAAAATCTGAAAGTGACACTACTGAGGAAGATGAATGTTTCTTGGAAAAATACATGCCAAAATCAAAACCCAAAAACAACTTAGGTGATGAACCGGGTCTTGTGATGTACAAGATGGCTGGATCTGATAAGTTGTATTCGGATTCTGATTTTCCTCTAGAGAATGTAAATGTTTCAAAATTGACAAATGTGTTCAAAATGGTTGAAATTGATTTGTCTGAAGTAAAGAGTTTAAAACAAACAAAGAGGCAAATGAATTTTGAGAAAGATAAAGCTTACTACAAGAAACCTGTTGTTCCACCACGTTTTTATAACAACAATCGAAACAATTGGTCGGGAGGATATCAGGGTGGTAAGAACTATCAAAGAAAGAATTTTCAAAACAAAAGGTTTGCTAAAAAGAAGGTGTTTGTGAATAGTTCGAGTTCACTTTCTGATGAGGAAAATGAAATTTTTTCAAAATCAAATGAAGAATTTTTTGAAAAGAGGGCCTCACAACCTCAGTCTGAAGGCACAAGTTGGGTAGTTGATACTCGTACATGCTTTAGATGTAACAAAGTTGGTCACATTGCAAGAAATTGCACCAACTCCAAGCCTAAGACTGAAGTTGTTGAGAATCGAAAGAAGAAGGTTGATGCAAAAGGAAAAGCTCCTATGGTTGTTGAGAAAATTTTGAAAAATGAGAAAACAAAAATCAAAATTGAATCTGTTAAGAATGTGGTAACTAAAAATGACAAATTTTATAAACGAGTTGCTTCATCTCAACAAACATGGAAGCCAAAAGTGGTTGACAAGAAAGAAAGTTCATCTAAACCAAAGGTTTCAGAGAAAGAAAAACAATCGTTTTCTACCACTCCGGTAAAGATGGATGTTCCTTTGGATTACTATGAACAATTGGAGAAACAATCTTCTACTCCAACAGAGAAGAAAAATGTTCAAAAGAAAAATCAACCAACCGGTCAACTTAAGATAGATGAGTTTTTCTTATACAAAAATGTTGAGGTTGGATCTGAGGAAAGGTTAAAAATGAATGATAAAAATTTTCCGCCACTTTACACTGCTAAAACTCACATTAAAGTAAAGTTACCCGAGTCAAAAGAGGCTTGGGTGGCATCCAAATCTCACTAAAAAGTTCGGACTTGCCGGAGCTTCCTAGTTGGTAATTGTGAAGCATGAATCGGCATTTTTATTGAAATTTGTTTTTAAATCAAATTGTGATATGTGCAGGAACTTCCGAGAGCTGTTTCACGATGGATTATGGATAGTGGAGCGTCTCAACATATGACAGGGAAGACTGCATTGTTGTATGATGTTAGAAAATTCAAAGGAGGTTATGTGGGATTCGCAGGAAATCAAGGTGGTAGAATTGTTGGTGAAGGAACGTTATCCAATGGGATCGTTACGTTTGAAAGAATTAACTACATTTCTGAGCTGGAGAATAATCTGCTGAGCATCTCGCAGATTTGTGACAGGATGTATACCACTCACTTCACAGACAAAGAATGTTTGATCTTGAAGCCAGGATTTGTTATCCCTGAAGAATGGATTATCATGAGGGCACTAAGAGTCAATGATCTGTACGTGTTGGACATGAGCGTAGCTACTACAACCACGGGTCAGGCTCATTGTTTTGTGTCTAGAGCAACAGAGAAAGAATCAAGATTGTGGCACCGGAAGATGGGGCATATACATCTTAGAAAACAGAATTACTTGGTGCACAATGATTTGGTTATAGGTGTTAATGTCAAAGGTTTTCATCTGGAAGGGGAGTGCAATAGTTTCATCAAAGGCAAACAGAAGAAAAAGTCACACCCTAAAAAGCAAGTCAATTCAGTTTCCAGACCGTTAGAGAGACTACATATAGATCTGTTTGGTCCACTAAACGTCAAAAGTATTACAGGGGATCTCTATTGTCTTGTGGTTACTGATGATTATTCCAGATTTTCGTGGGTGTCATTCTTGAAGTCGAAAGATGAAACGTTTGATAGTTTGATGGCGTTGTTTAGAAAGATTGAAAATCTGTACCAAAGGCGTATCAAAAGAATTCGAAGTGATAATGGTACTGAATTCAAGAACAACAAGATGGAAGAATATTGTGATGAAAGAGGTATATTGCATGAATTTAGCGCGCCTTACACTCCGCAGCAGAATGGAGTAGCTGAAAGAAAGAACAGGACGTTAATTGAAACGGCCAGAACAATGCTTGCTGATTCAAAGCTACCGATAAATTTTTGGGCAGAAGCAGTTTCTGCCGCATGCTATACACTCAACCGGGTTCTCACTGTCAAGAAATTCAACAAGACATGCTTTGAGTTGATCAATAACCGCAAACCGAACCTGAAGTTTTTAGAACCGTTTGGGTCTCCCTGTACTGTTCTAGAGCCTTTTGGTAAGTTTGGTCCAAAGAGTATTGAAGGAATATTTGTGGGTTACTCAAATCCACAAAGACGGGTTTTTGTTCTAAGTTTGAAGCAGATCATCGAAGCACAACATGTTGAGTGTCAGGGGTATACTATGCCGCCTCAGAATCCCGGTGACTCATGGCGTTTTAATTATGATAAATTGTGGGATTCGTTTGACATGGAAGAAGAAAAGGATGAAGAAGAAGATTTCTTTGACGAGTTGGATATTCTAAGAGAGTATGAAGAATCGCAGGAAAGGTTCCCAGCTGAGTATTCAAGAAGACCACAACGAGCATCAAATGACAATGAAGCAGGTCCAAGCAATGCTGGTGAACATGATGATGTCCAACAAAATGAAGTTGCTCAAGATAATCAGTCAACACAGAATGATAATCAAGAATCTGAGAACATGCCAGTATTTGATCGTGGTGATTCAGATTCTGAGGGGGAGCAAATTCAGATTTTAAGTCAAACAAACCCAGTCAGTGAACAATGTGCAAATCAGAATGTTACTAATCTGGAAGGTGATGTAGATGTTCCAGGCGAAGTGATGCCACGAACTCTTTCATACCATCCAGAGGAATTGATCATTGGAGAATTGCAAACAGGCGTCCGCACTCGAAGACAGCTTGATAAAGGGCTTACATGTTTGTATTCAACAGTTGCTCCTTTACAAACTGAATTCTCATTGAGTTGTTTTATCTCGCAGGTTGAACCAAGGACTTATAAAGAGGCGCTTATTGAAGATTCTTGGGTCAATGCGATGTAGGAGGAACTGAGCCAATTCGAAAAGTTAGGCGTGTGGAAGTTAGTGGATTTGCCTGATGGTCAGAGGAAGATAAACACCAAGTGGGTGTTCAAGTGTAAGAGGGACGATAGAGGAGTCGTGGTTCGTAACGAAGCTCGACTCGTAGTCCAGGGTTTCAGTCAGCAGGAGGGGATAGATTTTATTGACGTATATGCTCCAGTTGCTAAACTAGAAGCGATCAGAATCTTCCTAGCATTTGCATCTTGGAAAAATTTCAAAGTATATCAGTTAGATGTGAAATCGGCGTTTCTCTACGGGAAGGTAAAAGAGGAGGTATATGTCGGACAGCCACCGGGCTTTACCGATCCAATTCACAAAGACAAGGTTTATTTGTTGGATAAAGCGCTATATGGGTTACACCAGGCCCCGAGAGCTTGGTAGGAGACATTGTCTCAACACCTACTAGCAAACAGCTTCATCTGTGGAAAAGTGGATGCCACTCTCTTCACCAAAGAGGTTGACGGACATCTTCTGATAGTTCAAATTTACGTGGACGACATCATATTTGGGTCAACGAATGAAAATCTGTGCAAAGATTTTGAACGTGTTATGAAGCAGAAATTCGAAATGTCATCGATGGGTGAGATGAAATTCTTTTTGGGACTGCAGGTTGATCAACTACCCAAAGGAATTTTCATACATCAAACGAAGTATGTTCATGATATCTTGGAGAAATTCGGGATGTCAGGTTCTACTCCAGCTTCCACCCCATTAGCAACGAATCATCGGATAAACCCTGATCTCACCGGAGAGAAGGTAGATGAAACGATGTATCGTTCCATGATCGGATCGCTGATGTATTTGACAACTTCAAGACCCGATATTATGTACCCAACCTGCCTCGCAGCAAGATTTCAATCTAACCCGAGAGCTTCGCATATGGTGATTGTGAAAAGGATATTACGCTACCTGAAAGGAACTCCATCATTGGGGCTGTGGTATCCAAGAGAAGGCGATTTCACGCTCGAAGGGTATTCCGATTCCGATTTCGGATGCTGCAAAGTTAACGCTAAATCAACAACAGCGGGGTGCCAGTTCTTTGGATCACGATTGGTTACCTAGCAATGCAAAAAGCAAACCTCTGTGGCTTTATCCACATGTGAAGCGGAGTATGTATCTGCTAGCAGTTGCTGCTCACAGATCTTGTGGATCCAGCAACAGATGCGCGACTATGGTTTACAATTTCTAAACACCCCTATCTTTGTTGATAATGAGGCAGCGATTAACATTACGAAAAATCATGTTCATCACGCTAAAACGAAACACATTGAAATTCGTCATCACTTCATTCGAGATTGTTTCGAGAAGAAGTTGATACGAATTGAGAAAATCCACACTGACGAACAAAAAGCTGATTTACATACCAAAGCATTTGATAAAACACGTTTTAAATATTTGCTAAAACTGAATGGTATGAAGCTTTTATCGGTGTTGGAGGAGATTCTTGGCGTTGATGAAGGAGACATTGTAGATGATGTTGAGAAGCAATCTGCAATGGTTTGTCGATTTTTTACTGGTTTTGGTATTTAGGGGGAGGTATAGGGTAATATTTCAGAAAATACAAAAACAATAAAAAATGAAAAAAATACAAAAACATGAGATTTTTTTAAAATCCAAAAACATTAGAAAACCAGAAAAGAGCTTGTGTAAAAAGGGAAAATGATAGTACATTGGCTTGACAGTCATGGTATGCTAAAGAAATGGAATGTTTAAATGCATTAAACAGTCTCGCTGATGATGTGCCGATAGGTTTTTACACATTTAGTAGGTTTGTTCGGGATATAAACTTAAATCTTTACTTACTTATTTCATGGGGAACACTACTTGGATATACAGGTAACCCCTGAAATCTTGTTTGAAAGATTCCTTTTTCTGATATACTAGGTCTTTATACTCAGTGATATCTGGGGTATTATTCCGGGACTTCTGCTGAATGGAAGTTCTGACCTAGTCCTCGAATAATACTTTCCGCAATGCTTGAAACATAGCATCACCCTCAGCATAAATGATAAGACAATAAAATTGCTTAGTAATGCTGTTGTAAAAAAGATCCTCTAAAGGGGACACACCCAAGTCGATTCGTGATCTCTCTGCTGAACGGTAGTTCTGACCTGAGCTCTCACGTTTTCGTTTTATAATTTATTCCCTTACAGATATCATTTGTGGTATACTCACCTGTAAGACTGAATATTGGGATCTGGATACTGGAGTATATTCAAGAGGTGGGACACATGTATAAGTTTAAGTCTATAAAACACTAAATCCGTATCCTGGACAGATTGAAATTTGTGTGAAAATTTAAGTAGATCAGTATATCGACAATCTAAGCGAATTGTTTAATTCTGAGTATGAAAATAAAGCTTAACGGTACTTGTGACTTGTCGAATAGCTGATATGATTCCCTAACACGCTTAACCAAAAATATGTTTGTAAATAGTTTACTTTCATTGTATTTTAGTTCTGTATTTTATTTCTAGTTTAGAAGCTTTATTAAAAATCCAAAAAGATTTTACACTTCTGCTTTATTTTTCCGACAAACCAAAGTGGAGAGTTGATCTTCAGATTCGAATTGAAGCAGATGCTGGATGTTTCTGGGCTGGATGATGAGTCGTGAGCTAAACAAGATAAGTTTGTGAAAGTTGAAAAGTTAAAGCAAGTTCATTAATTTGAAACTTGTAAATTTTCAGAAAAGTTGAACAAAAGTCAGTGTGAATTATCTCAGATCAATCAAGGTTATTAAGTTGGACTTGGTAGATAAATTGAGTAATCAGGGTCATTAACTTGGATCTGAATACTTGAGTGGATTTCTAATTCTGACAAGATCATTAAATTGAGTTTGAATGGTAAGTTTGGATTAAAACTGTTCTTGTCATATATCTTATATTTGGGTAGAGTATATGCAGGTAACAGGAATCCCATGGTAATGAAAATGACAAAAGTTTGAACCAGAATTAAAGCCCTAGCTTATCGAGAGGGGGAGTCTGCGAAAGGGGGAGTTAGAATTCTGGATCAACATTCAAAGGGGAGATTGAAGATTAAAGTTTGTAGATAAAGATTAAAGAAAGCTTTTACAATGATAAGTTTGGAGAGAGACTAAGACTAAAGACTCGACGCCGAAGACTTCGTCAACATCCAAGGGGGAGTCTGTTGGTGCATTGAATGTCTGTTAACTACGTCTTAATCGAGTCTTATGTCTAGATAGAATGAATGAGCACTCAATAGGATATAAATTAGGGTTTGCACATATATTAGTGAGGTAGTTCGCTTGAAAGTAACCAGGAGCAGTTCAAGCGAAAACAGATTATGTGAGTTCGCTTGAAGCCAACTTGTTACATCTTCAAGCGAAACCAACAACATGTCAGTTCGCTTGAACAGTTATGATGTTCATTCAAGCGAAACCCTCTTGCCTATAAATAGTTGATGTGTGTTGTCATTTGAAGTGAACCGGAGTGTGTGTGAGAGTCGAGGTGCTGTCGGATTTTCATCAGAAATCATTGTAAAGACTCGGAAATTAGTAATAGAGGAGAATTGAAAAGGAAACAAGCTGTGTGACATTGTTTACTTTGATTCCGCCTTAGTAAATGATGATGAACTGCCTTTACTGACTGTTTAGGGTCACGAACACGATCCAACAATGACCGAGCTCTGTTTCAATCCATTGAAAGGGGTCCACATACACCAATGACAGAAATACCAGCTATTCCAGCAACTGACCAATCACCAGCAATCCTTACCTCCCGTGCTCCCAAAAGTGAAATAAACTGGAGCGCGGAAGACAAGGAACTGGTGGCTGGGGATGAAAGGGTAAAGTCACTTTTAATAATGGACATCCCCAATGACATATTTTCACAAGTTGATGCATGTGCATCAACCAAGGAAATATGGGATCAGTTGGAAAATCTTTGTGAAGGAGGAGAAAGGAGGAGAAGAAACAAAAGAACAAACAATGTCTCATCATATGAGAGGTTTAAAAGTTTGCCAAATGAAAGATTAAATGATACATATCAAAGATTTACAAAACTTTTAAACGAGCTAAAGAAATTTGGAATAACAAAGTCAAATGATGAAAGAAACATAAAATTTCTTGATGCCCTTCCTAGTGAATGGAGAAGTCTAACCATGACTTTGTCCTCAACCTTAGAACTAGGAAACATGAGTCTCCATTACTTATACAGCATCTTGATCCCCGGAGAGGAAGAAATATTTGAAGAAACCATTCAAAGAGGGGGATCTTTAGCTTTTATCTCAAACTCACAAAGACCAACACCTGCCAATGATCCACAACCATCAAACAGCCAAAATCTTGAAATTTCTGATACATCATCAGATTTTTCAGCTTTTGCTGAAGCAATAGCACTGCTCACCAAAACATTTGAGCAGAGGTTGAGGGGAGGAAGCCAGAGATACCAGAGAAGTGACAGAGGAAGGATGGATGGGAGATCTAAAGAGGAAATTATATCTAAGGATAAAGGGAAGGCTGAAGTTGTGTGTTACAAGTGCAAGCAGATAGGTCACTATGCATCAGAATGCAAGACCAAAAAGCTCAAGGATGTTGCTTATTATGAGAAAAAGCTAGAGGAAGCAAAGAAGCAGCAACAAGTTAGCTTAATTGTAGGAACAGATACATGGTTATCTGATGATTCTCCTAATGATGAAGAAGAAGAATTGGCAAATTTCTGCCTCATGGCACTTTCTGAAGGTCTACCAGAAACTTCAGAACAAAAGGTAAATTTAGACAATCTTGATCTTGAACACAAGCTAAACAAGCTCATGTAAGATTTTCTAAATCTGCAAGAAAAACATCAATCAGATATTAAAAAATCTGATGAGTTGCAAAGGACCTTGAATAAAATCATTCTTGAAAACCAACAACTTATAGAGGAAAGTTTAGATCACAGAGCTAAAATTGAGTTCTATGAAAATGAAAGAAAAGATCTTTACAAGAAAATCAATGATAAAGAAATCGATGTAAGAGGTTTTCAACAAGCCAAAGAATTCATAAATTTCATTGAGTCCACACCAAATAACAAAGGAAAGGGTTTGGGATATGTAAAAACAAGAGGAACTAAACCCACTGTCTTTGTAAAAGCAACCTATCAGATTTCTGATAAATTTTTATCAGAATCTGATTCTGAATCTTGCAAGTCAACCTGTTCTGGATACTCTTTTGAAAAACCAAAATTCAAAACAAACATAAGTGAATGCAGTCAAGAATCTGTAAAGACTCCAGAAGCAGTTCACTCATCTTTTCAAAATTATCCACTCATTCCATCACAAGAAAAAATATCCGAAAATTCTGATAAATCTTGTATGTGTGTTGACATACTGAAGCTTGTTCAACACCATCTTCAAAAGAAAAATGTAAAATCTGTTTATGGCTCAGCATATAACAGAATTTCTGATGCAACACCAAGAAGAAAAAATAAGTTGATTAGAATCCCATCAGAAAAAGTACCCAAGCATGCCTGGGTACCAAAAACCCTCTAATCATCCCATTTCAGGACCATCATCTGTAGCAGATCTTGTACTGCGACTCAGGAAGCTCCAAGCACATGACTGGGGACAGGAGCTTACTCAGCAACTTTGTTCCAAAGCTGGGTAGAATGGAAAATTTTGGAAATGGAGTAAAAGGGAGGATCATGGGATATGGATGCATAAGGTATGGATGTTTGACCATAGAGAAAGTAGCCTATGTTGAAGGCTTAAAGTATAATTTGCGGAGTTGTGGTCAATTCCGTGACAAAGGTTTTCAGGTAACCTTTTTACCAGAAAAATGCTTGTTAATAGGTATAGATGATAATAAAATCTATTTAAGTGGAAAAAGAATAAGAAAATCAATTTACTATTTTGATTTCAAAGAAAAAAGTGAACATCCAAAATTATGTTTATTTTCAAAAATCAACAAAGGTAGTAGTTAGTTATGGCACAAAAGGCTAGCCCACTTAAATTTCAAAAACCTAAGCAAACTAGCAAGCAAAGGTGTGGTAAAAGGATTACCTTTAATATCCTCAAAGAAGGATAAAATTTGTGAAGCATGTGAGATGGGTGAATCCAAGAGAAGCTCACATAAATCAATTTCTGAGTCTTCTATTTCACAAAATTTGGAACTTTTACACATGGATTTGTGTGGACCCATAAGTACAGAAAGTTTTTCTGGAAAGAAATACCTACTAGTAATAGTAGATGACTTTTCCAGGTACACATGGGTAGAATTTTTGAGAAAGAAAAGTGAAACTCCTGATCTGATCATTAATTTTATTAAGAAAATTGAAAATCTGTTAAAACTAACAGTCAGAAGGATCAGATCAAACAATGAAACAGAGTTTAAGAATTCAAAAATTGAGAACTTTCTTATAAGTAAAGGAATTTCTCATGATTTTTCTGCTCCTAGAACACCTCAATAGAATGGGGTGGTTGAAAGAAGAAATAGGACCTTGGTAGAAGCTGCCAGAACTATGCTTGCTTATGCCAAGCTGCCCACTCATTTTTGGGCAGAAGCTATAGCAAATGCATGTTTTACTCAAAACAGAACCATAATCAACAAAAGGCACAACAAAACACCATACAACATTATCAATGGAAGAATTCCAAGTGTAAAATTTTTGCATACATTTGGTTGTAGATGTTTTGTTTTCAATGGTTTTGAAAGCCTTGAAAAATTTGACAGAAAAGCAGAAAAAGGTATTTTTCTTGGTTACTCTTTGTCCTCAAAAGCATATAGAGTTTTTATTCTCAACACAAGGACAATCAGAGAAAGTATGTATGTCTCATTTGATGACTCATCAGAAACAGAGGTTTCTGATGCATACATGAAAGAAATAAATTTCTCTGACAAACAAGAAAATTATGAACATCTCTTTGAAATGATAACTTAAGATTTCCTAGAACATGATAATTCTTTCAAAAACAAATCAAAAGATTCTTCATGTACTAACTCTGCAGAACAAATGTGTAGTACATCAGAAACTCAGAATTCTGATATCTTACACACAAATGAGGCACCTGTTCAAGGGGAAACTTCAAATCCATCAGAACCAACAACTTTTCACAACAAGTTAAGATGGATCAAAGGACATGTTCATTCTGACATCATTGGAAACCCTGCAGATGGTGTCAGAACAAGATCTGCAACTGCACATGAGTGTGCATTCTCTGGGTTCTTAAGCAAAGTAGAACCAAAATCTGTCAAAGAAGCTCTAAGTGACCCAGACTGGATTCAAGCTATGCAAGAAGAGCTTGATCAGTTTGAAAGGAGCAATGTATGGGATCTGGTACCCAAGCCAAAAGACAAATCTGTCATAGGCTCAAAATGGGTATTCAGGAATAAATCTGATGAGAATGGCATAATCACCAGGAACAAAGCAAGGTTAGTGGTCAAAGGTTATTGTCACAAGAAGGTATTGATTATGATGAAACTTTTGCACCAGTAACTAGATTAGAAGCTGTAAGAATTTTTCTTGCTTATGCTGCATCCAAGGATTTCAAAGTTTATCAAATGGATGTAAAATCAGCTTTTCTGAATGGTAAAATTGAGGAAGAAGTTTATGTGCAGCAACCAGAAGGCTTTGTTGATCCAAAATTTCAAAATCATGTTTACAGATTAAACAAAGCCTTGTATGGGTTGAAGGAAGCTCCTAGAGCCTGGTATGAAACTTTATCAAACTTCTTACTCAATTCTGGGTTTACCAAAGGTACTATTGACACAACACTTTTCCTCAAAACACACAAAGGTCATACTTTGCTGGTCCAGATATATGTTGATGACATTATATTTGGATCAACAAATGAAAAATTTTGTAACAAATTTCAAAAGTTGATGACCAGCCACTTTGAAATGAGTATGATGGGTGAGTTAACCTTTTGCTTAGGGTTACAAGTTAAACAAAGAATTGATGGAATATTTTTGAGTCAATCAAAATATGTGAAAACAATTCTACAAAAATACTCACTTGAAAACTGCTCTGTTTCAAAAACTCCCATGGCAACAGGGAACAAGTTAGATTCTGATAAGGATGGAATAAGTGTAGATATTAAAACCTATAGAGGGATGATTGGATCACTGCTATATTTAACTGCAAGCAGACCAGATATCATGTTTGCAATATGCTTTCCGGCCAGATATCAATGTGATCCCAAAGAATCTCATCTAAAAGCTGTAAAAAGGGTTTTCAAATATCTAAAAGGCACATCAGAACTTGGTCTCTAGTATCCTAAGGATACGAACCTTGAATTAATTGCATTCACAGATGCAGATTATGCAGGGTGCAAAATTGTCAGGAAAAGCACATCTGGTGCCTGTCAACTCTTGGGAGAAAAATTGGTATGTTGGGCAAGCAAGAAACAAAACTGTCTTGTCACATCAACAGCAGAATCAGAATATGTAGCAGCAGCAAGTTGATGTTCACAAGTGCTGTGCATGCAAACTCAACTAAAAGATTATGGAGTAACTCTAACAAGAATATCAATTCTATGTGACTCAAAGAGTGCTATTGCAATAACAGAAAATCCAGTTCATCACTCAAGAACAAAACACATAGATGTCAGATATCACTTCATAAAAGATCATGTGGAGAAAGGTAACATAGAAATGTATTTTGTTCCAACTGAAAACCAAATTGCTGATATCTTTACAAAACCTCATGATGAAAAGAGACACAATTTTTTTATCAGCAAACTTGGCATGGTTAATTTAAATGATGAAGATTTTTCAGAAAATACAACAACACAAATTGAAAACCAAATTGATGATCATCAAAGTTCTGATAATCAAAGAACAAATCAACTAGTTTCTGACAAAGCAATCCATCAATCTGATGGAACATCAGAAAATCTGATGAATCATCAATAAATGATGATTTATCAGATAATCTGAAGAAATATCAGAATATTTGGTGAAATCACCAGAAGTTCTGATATAAAATCAGAAACCAGGTTGAAACATCAGAATAAGTTGTAATGATTATAAACTTCCATCTTCATGCATATCCCACACATTGTATATATTCATATTTGTGTATATTTTGTTTTTGTATTCTTTTTATTTAAAAAAAATACAAAAAGGGGGAAAAGTAACATGCATAAAGATAAAATTCTATATTGCTGAGAAAATCAACCGTCTCTAATTTTTTTTTCTTCAGATTATTGAATTTCATTTTTTCTGCCAATGCATGCAACGTCATTTTTCATAAGAAACTTAAGTGACACGTAGGCACTAAAATGATTAGGAGCTATGAAAGTAGCCGCCTAGTCATTAAATGTTTACTCACACATGGGGCTTAGTAGACTGTCACATTCACTGCAATAGATATCGTCTTAATTGAAGAGATGAAAATAAAAAAAAAGGGTTGGCTGTTAATATCATTTATGAGGAACTATCACTTTCATCTATAAATATTAACAACCTGAAAAGAACTTACTTCACACCAAAATCTTCTCTTCAAAAGCCCTTCGACAGAATCTTCTTATTTTAAAATGGGTCGCCCAAAATTGATGAAAGCAACTCAATTCCCTCTCCAATTTCATAGACTTCATAATATTAGATTAAGATCCAACTTGGAAGGACCTGCATGGGAGGACTGCAGGTTTGTGTACAATATGATCATGCAAAGTCCTTTGGGCTTTGCTGTATCATCACATGTCACCATTTATCCAAAACTTCTTCAAGAGTTCTGGTAGAACTCTAAAATCATTTTTAGTGGTACTTCCATGTGGATTGAGAGTGAGGTTATGGGGGTTAAAATTACCTTAAAAGAGGAAACAATCAGAAATGTCCTCAGATTGGGTAATGATCAAGAAATCAAATTCCTGGATAAGGCAGATGTGCAACAGACCTTGATTGAAATGGGCTATCATACATTCAACTCGTCACGGGCGATTAGCAAATCTGGGTTTATACCACCTTTCCAGTTTTTGGTAACACAGCTAAGTGTCTGCTTCTCCAAGAAGATTGGACACTTCAACGAGTTGTCCAATAGGATAATGGAAGTGGTTCATGCTGTTGTACAGGAAAAACCTTACAATTATGCTAAGTTTCTCATGAGAGACCTAGTAGCAAACATTCACGACCGTTAACCTTTTCTGATCTACCCTCGATTCGTAACCAAGGTGATCACTAGTCAGCTGGACTTCAGAGGAGTGAGAAGCTGCTATCCAAGGGCCGAGCTGGTACTTCAAGAAAACATAAGTGAGCCCACCCTGGTGCCATCAACGAATCACACCGGTCGAATAACCAGTCTTTGGTTATATGTGAAGTGCATGTACAACGTGTTGGAGGAGGAGGAGGAGGAGGAGGAGTTGTTGTTTGTTTTTCTTTGTTGTGTGTTTTATTTTTTTTTATATCAAGTTTGCTTTAATTTCTTTTCATTTTTTTTAAAATGTGTCAATAGATCTAGGGGGAACTAACACAACATGTCTGATAAAAAAAAACAAGGAAAATCTGGTGAAATTCAAATGAAATCTGACAGTATTTAGTGAAACTCAGAAAATCTGATAATCAATCAGAAAATCTGGTAATTATTCAGAAAACTCATCAAGACATACGAATCTGTTCATTCACCAGAAAATTTTCAAACTAACCAGAAAATCTGACAATAAATCAGAAAATCAAATTTTTATCAGAAAAATCTCTTGAAAGCCAGGAAGTTTGACATATCATCAGAAAAACATTGCCTTTAACCGGATTTAAAGAAACTTATGACCATCTAAATTTTTGAAATAAGTTTCTTTCAAATTTTTTTTTCTGAGGACTGGAACAAGCTGTATGAAAAATACTTCATGTATATCAGAACAAAGGTGTGGAGTTTAGAACTGCAGAACAGCAATGTAAGTAAAAATCTCAGAACTCTACTTATTCCCTCTCATCTCAAAAAAAAAAATTCCGATTATTCATCCTCTGTAAATGAATCAAATACATTATGATGATATATGAAGAAAATACAACTCTCAAAAGTTTTATTCAAAAGTTTCTGAAATATATCATCAAGAGGAAAATATGGGAAGACACACAAACTCAGAAAAGGCTTCTGTTGGACCTTTTTAAAACAAAAGGGGTCCCACATCGAGAAAATGTGCAAGTTGGACATTAGTGTTTATCCGTAAAATCATTGGAATCTCTAAGTCTCTTTAAAGGATTTACATTAAATTAGAGATAAACCAAAGGTTTTTCAAAAACGGTTGTTTCCTTAAAGGATTAAAACATCATTAAAGGTGTCATTAACCACCTTGAATACAAACAACCCACGATAAACACTCAAAAATCTCTGTCTGCATACACTATAAATACCTCATTAAAAAACAGAGACTTCCATCTTCAACCTTCAAATTCAAAACCCTAAAACCCTTTTCCGAAACAAAAACCCGAATTCTCAATGGCAGCTATCAACATCAACATACCACCAATTGAACACTCCGTTCCCTTCATCACTGAAGCTGAATTTCTTCCATTAAAGAGCAACAATGAAGCAATGAATGATATTGAAGAGTATGATATAAAGTGTCAAATTCTCATTAAATTCCTAACCAAATGCCCTATAGTTCAAGCTCTCACAAAGACCAGAGAGGTACCAGAAGAACTCATACAACAAGTTGTAAAAACTCTCAAAGTCTCAAATCAACTCGAGCTAACAACACATGTGTGGGGAGATATCTTTATTACTATATCACCAGAGAAAATAAGGGAATGTTTGGAACTACCCTTAAGCCAAAGCTATGAAGAAGCACCAGTAAAAGAAGATATGTTCTCACAACTTGATGCTGTAATGGGCTACAAGACAAAGATTTCAAAAATCAATGAATTCAAGAGAAACAAGCTACCTGCCTTCTGGCAAGTTCTAATGGAAATTCTGAACAAGTGTCTATCTTCAAAGATTGGAGGTACATATCAGATAAATAAGAATATTCTAACAATCATGTTCAGTGTCATTAGTGGGTTGAACATTGATTTTGGAACAGAAATATTTATTCTGATCAGAAGATCAATTCTGACTAACACTGGAAGGATAGATTCACATCTACCCTTTCCCAGATTTCTGTCAATCATAATTTCTGATGCTTTTTCTAAAAGGAACCTAGATATTCCAGCATCAGAAAATATGTGGAGAACAGAAATTATGAGACCTTGGACTGCCATAGGATCTTGGAAGTCAGATTATGATGTGCCTGCTCTATCAGAAAAAGTGATGAATCTGATACCAGAAGATTCACCATCCAGAGCAGAATATCTGAAGATGTTGAACAAAAGGCCAGAAAACAAAGAAGTTTTTGGAAATGTGTCCCCCATGGAGCATGATGCACAAGAGTCAAGCACACCAAGAATGGAACAGCAGGGTGAATCTGATCCTCATCTAGCTAATGAAGATGTGAATATGAGTCCTGTGGCAGAAGAACATCATGCTGAAATCTCACATATCGGAGAAATAGGTGCACAACACTCCAAACTAAACTTATTTCATTTCTCTGAGAGTGATTCTGATGAATCAATTTAAGGAAAATATGAAATTTTACATAGAGGCACTATTTCTACAAAACAAAATGTGAGTAAAACCAATGACCCATTTTCTGAATCAGATTCTGAGGAGGAAAATGTGGTGGCAACAGGTGGAGATCAGTCTACTGATCAAGCAAACCTGGGTGAGAAAACTAAGAGTTTCTCAACAACTCATGGAGAACCTGAAAAGGTTCAAGGATATGAGGAAAACCAGAACTTGAATGTGTTTCAATTTTCTGGTGAGGATACAGAGAATTTGGAATTTTCCAATCCTCTTAACCTCAGAACAGCAGAGAATGTGTTTTCTGCTGGTGTTAGAAGGGGAACATCTGTTGTTTCTCCCATTCACCAAGGACATCAATCTATGTCACCTAAACAACTTCACAAGGAACTTGAAGACACAACTGCTACAGAGAAAACAGCCACAGAAGGAAAACTTGATCTGATACTGGAAAAAAATCAGAAATCAAAAGTCAGATATCATGGTGTTATCAGAAACTGTCAAAGCTGTGCAGAAGCAAACAGAAGACAATGCTGTAGCTCTCAACAAACTGCAAAAGTCATCAGAAAACAGAGAGAGCTCATCAGAATTCGAGAAGGTTCTCAAGGAACTGCATGATATCAAGAAAAAGATGGCTGAGGTTGCAACTGCAGGAGAAAGCTCAAGTTCAGGAAAGATTCTTGAAGAAATACAGTTCCTCAGAGCCAACAACAGCAGCATGGCTGAGGCTTTTGAGAAGCTGTTGATGGAATTGACTGCACAAAGAAATCAAGAAAACCAGGAGTTTCAGAAAATGAAGAAACAATAAGAAACAAATACTCAAATTCTCACTAATGTTCATTTGTTAGTAGAGAGACTGCAGTATAATGTTGCTAGATTAGCAAAAGTTGATCTTCATGAACTGAAAGCCCCAATTCCACAAGAAAGACAAGCAAGAGGATCAGAAACTCCTCAACAACAATCAAAAACCATTCAACAAGATCAAACCAAACAAACAGAAACTTCAACAGCTCAAAAACAGAAGCAACCCATGGGTCCACCTCCAGATAAACAAAAGTTACTCATGGGTCCTCCACCAAACATCCCAAAGCCAGACACATCTTGGGTCTAGCAGAAAGAACATGTTCTAGTTCAATCATCTTCTACAGCCATCACATGAGAAACATAATTTAGCATAAAGATGGATACAAAAGAGAAGAAAAGAATGGAACATGAAGTGACTTCCTCAAAAAGGCCAAGAAAAGAAATGATAGAAGATTCAGAAGGGAACATCAAAGAAATGGATGTGCTGAAAGGTGATTTACACACTATTATGTACCCTGAAGAACATCTAAAGCATTACTACTGGAAAGGTCCAGAAGACAACCCAAAGAGACCACTCTCTCCATTGAGTAAAGGTATTGTTGAAAACAGAAACAATGGAAGCTGGGTAATTCTGCACAAACACATGACCAATCCAATAGTATCTATTGAAAGAATTGATACTTTGACCACTGGAGGAGGTGTCTTAGGTTATGAAGCACAAAACAAGTATACCCTGATCAGAAAAGATAACAGTGAACAAAAGGTTACTGATGCAAATCTGGCTGATGATATTCACCCAATGGGAATAGTCAAAATGTAGAATATCATTGATGAAGAGAAAGGTAATTCAGTTGTGGTCAGAAGAGCCCTTGACAGCCTCAAAAGTTCAGGAGCAAAGCTATACAAAAGGGCTGCACTGGCAGACTTTGATCTATATATCAATTTTGAGTACAGCAACAAGGTATTAATACCTCCTCCCAACACCAGAATTCCAGCTGAAATTCCCTCTAAACTTGTGAGAACTGGAGCAATCTTTGACAAACCAGAAATGTGTGTGGTCTTCAAAGATGCTAATGATGAGAAAGCTCTGTTCAGAATCAGTGAAATATGCAGGTATTCAAATCAAACTCTGAAATATATAGGGAACTGGATGAATGAAAAACAAGAGCAGCTCAAGAAGAAGGGAAAGAACAATGAACAGCTGAGAAAAACAATTGAAGAATGTATTGAAAACTGGATGGAGTCAAGAGGATGGTACAAAGAAATGTACAAGGAAACTCAAAAGGCAATTGATCACAAGAAAATGCTGAAACCAGGAGAAAAATACAGAAGTGGAGTGAAGATCAATTAATGAATTGATGAGATTATATTTCTATTTTTTAACAATATTTTATTTTGTCTGATTTATGGTTGGTTTGATAATGTTCCATGTTTCCGAACATAGTTGTTTTGAATTTTTCTTTCAAGAAGTAGTTGAAAGTTGTTTATGTTAGATATAGAGATAGTTCATTTTCTTACAATACTTAGGGGGAAACTGTTAGGAAACTTTATTTGTACGTATTGAAGAAAATCACAATCAACTGGATCTATGAAGAGATAACAGTCCTGAAGATCACAACAAGAAGAAGAAGATCAGATAGGACAACTGAAATGCACAGCATCTGCTTCAAAGAATCACAAGTTGATCAAGAGCTAAATTGGATTATCAGAGATGGTCATTTCTGATGGATCTGATGATATTTCTGATGAAATATCATCAGTTTCTGATGATTGTGATCATCAGGATTTTTCAGATGATTTGTTCACCAGAATTTCTGATGAAGTGGTTTATCAGAAATTCTGATGAAATATCACACTTGTCTGAAATCAGCTCTATCCTGCCACACTTACCGAAGCAAGTTGACATTATTGGATATCATGATGAAAAAGGCAACTTGAACGTTGGATTCAATGAATGTGTCAAATGGCTACTTTTTGCAGGACATATTGCATGAATAAACTATTGTTTATTCATGCACGCAGCCTTCTATAAATAGAAGGCTCAACCAGCAGAAGACAATTGAGTTTGAAGCTTATCATTCACACATATATCAAAACTCCATTGCCCTCTCACCCACAGAATTCAAGATTCATTTGTATTAGATAACAATCTTACAATCACCTTGTAAACCATTTTGTTTCAAAGTGATATAAACTTGATAATTCCGTAGGTCTTGTTTCTGAAAGTCTGATTTCCATTTCCGCACATCTTTTTCACATCTACTGAAATCACTTGCCATATTACGTGAAAAGAAGTTGTTCAGGCCATACTGGGTCCAACATGATTTAATAAAATAAAAAAATATTAAAAACATAAAAAAACGTTAAACCAAAGACGCACGTTGCGTCATGTTAACTCGCAAAATTTAGAACGAAACATAAAAAAGTTAAACCAAAGACGCACGTTGCGATGTGTTAAGTCAAAAAATTTAGAATCAAGCATAAAGCGAAAAATTTGCGGAAAATGAAAACTGTAAAGGACCAAAGTTGAAAGTAACAAAAGTTGTGAGGATAGATTGCAAAAGATAAAAAGTTTTGGGTTAAAAGTAAAAAAAAAAAAAAACAAATAGTTTTGGGTTAAAAGTAATTTATGAAATACTTTTGGGTGAAAAGTAAAAAAAATAATTTTTTTTAGAAACCCCCAAAGCCAAGGTTACGACAACCATATGCATAACGATTTTTTCTTTGGAAAACCCCCAAAGCACACGCCGCGTTGCGGCGGGGCGTAAAACGGTGTCAAATAGTACTAATGTCACACAACCGTTATCGACCACCAACACTGACTCGACCTAGGGTCTGCGTGTTGCGACGAACCTGTCATACATGAAAAAATAGAGGTAAAAACGTTGAACCACACATGTACGTTGCGTCGTATTAACTTGCAAAATTTGAAACAAAACATAAAAAAGTTGAACCACACTTGTACGTTACGTCGTATTAACTCGAAAAATTAAGAACTATACGTAAACCAAAAATTTGCCAAAGATGAAAAGTATAAGTGACAAAAGTTGTGAAATTAAATTGCAAATAATGAAAAGTTTTGGGTTAAAGTTAAAAAAAAACAAATTATATAGGGTTAAAATTGCAAAAGATAAAAACCTTTGGGTTAAAAGTAATGAAAAGTTTGGGTTACAGTTAAAAAAATAAATTATGTAGGGTTAAAATTGCAAAAGGTAAAAACCTTTAGGTTAAAATTAAAAAATCAAGTTTTTTTTTTTTTTTGAAAAACTCTCAAATCACATGTTGCAAGTGGTTATGCACAAAAAGTTTGCTTATTTATATATGGAATAATTTGGAGTACTAAGACAAACACATGTTAGGTTTTTATGAAACGATATAAATACCCTTTACTTGTCAAAACAAATGGAACAAAAACCACATGGACTAATTTGTAACATATTAATAACTTTATTTAATAGTATACAAAGCAACATTATCTAAGTTATGTATATAAATAATAATTAATATTAATAACCTTAATATTAATCGGTGGCCTCTAACCATCGAATCAACCTCCGATTCCCCTTGATCCAAAATCGTTTTCCTCTCCTACTTGCCCATTGGAAGTTGAATATGAGAATTTGGCACCACACAGGTTTTGAAAAAGAAAAAAAATGTTAAAAGGTAAAAGTAAATATAAAAATAAAGTATTATAATATTTAAATAAATAAGTTTAGAAAAACTATATATTATTATAAATTTAAAATCAATATTCATGTTTCTTCGTAAATAATATATACAAAATTATTAAAAACATAAAAAAATGACAAAGGAAATATCGGTTTTCAAAAAGGAAAAAAATAAAAATATGTTAAAAGGTAAAAGTAAATATAATAATAAAGTATTATAATATTTAAATAAAAAAATTTTAAAACGATATATATTATTGAAAAGTTAAAATCACTATTCATGTTTCTTCCTAAACAATATATTAGTAGTGATATTCTGTCGTGCTTTGCGACGGGAATTTAGTCGGTATTAATTCGGTTTATTACGGTACCGACACTCACTATAGTAATTGAAAGAGAACATTGCATCGATCGAAAAAACACATATTGATACGATACCTATGTTGTTCAGTTGATATCGGTTCAGTTCGTTTGCATTTTGTGTTTATTTTATTTCAACATTACCATATATTTTTCTTTGAAATCGGATATTGTGCCGCTATCGTACCAACCCCAATCGAAACTGATTGAACATCTATATCGGTACCAATATTACTTTTTATTGTTTTTGCTTTCTATAAACTGATACCGTATCGCTACCATACCATACCGAACAACATCGATACCGATATGCATTCATTTTTATGGTTTCATGTTTGATAACGGATATTTTGATCATATCTCAAACATTATATGAGAAAAATTTATGTGTAAGTCATATAAAGCAATAAACCAATAAAATAATAAAAACTTAGAAAAAACATTACTGAAAAAAAAAAGAATAAAAAACCACTGTTCATCACCTCTTTTTGTTTCGATGTTACCATATTTTTTTTTGAAAACGGATATTGTGTCGTTATCGTACCAAACCCAATCGGAATCGATTGAACATCTGTATCGATACCAACATTTATTTTATTGTTTTTGCGAACTAATACGGTATCGCTACCATATCATACCGAACAACATGGTACCGGTATACATCAATTTTTGTGATTCATATGGTACTTTGATTGTATCTTAAAAGTTGAAAAAATATATATTTAAATCAATTGAAGTAATAAACCAACAAAATTATAAAACTTAAAAAAGAACAATGTTAAAAAAATGAAAAACACTATTCATCGCCTCTTTCTTTTCATATGTATAATATAATAATTATAATTATATTAATAATAATAATTATTATTATTATTATTATTGTTATTATTGGGTCAACCAGTATTCTTAACCATCATATCGTTTGTCATAGGATATGTTGGCTCAATAAGAGTTATGTATAGCATATGTAAAAACACATGTGCCGTACTTTTGGTTGTATCCCTAGATTGATTCCATAAAATTCTCTTAGTCCCTAATCTCTTCCAACCATGTTCTTGAGATTGATTGTTCTTGATATCCAACATGTTATACCAGAGCAATAGGAAGGAAATAACAATTCTAGGATTTCGATTGCATAACTGCTCTGTAAGTTAGAAACATCAAGGACAATTCATAAATTGATGCCAAACCATAATGGTTGATAAACAATACATAGCATAGTATATGCATGTATCATATTGCACAATATGCTAATTAAAGAAGACGGACGTGCAATATCTCCAGATTAGGTGCCGGATCCTTCTACACAAGTTCTTGTGCCCGCAAATGTCCAACAATACTTGCGTAATGAAGAAAGTCACTTTCGGTTGAGATACAATTTAACTGAACTTGTAGGTTCTTGCGGTTTGGAATTTCCTGATTCGGACTAGGAGTAGGTTTTCTTTATGTATGTTTTTATTTTTATATGTTTATTTTTAAGTTGTGCTCTAAAATATTTTTAGAAATA
The DNA here is from genome assembly GCA_030545235.1 of Helianthus tuberosus. Classification (NCBI taxonomy): domain Eukaryota; kingdom Viridiplantae; phylum Streptophyta; class Magnoliopsida; order Asterales; family Asteraceae; genus Helianthus; species Helianthus tuberosus. Next base: position 81,179,140 of record CM060415.1, read on the forward strand.
TTTTTTTTTATTTAAATGAAATTTATAATTTTAGTGTTTTTATTGTTAATTTATAATTTAAAAACAAAAAAAAAAGGTTGTGAGTGATTGAATTCCATCACAAGTGATGGGTATTTCCACTAAAATCATCACTAGTGGTGGAATAATGCTTGATGACATGGCGGAACTTGATTGAAAGTTATGAGTGATGAGTGAGTGATAAGTGATGGGCGCCCCTACCCCCTTATGCACTAGAAATCTCGCCAAAGAAATGAAATTATGCACAACAATTGATAAAAAAGATCTTCGAGGCCAAAACCAGAGTAGGGCGACACTAAATTTTATTTAGGGGGTTCAATTTAGCCCCATTGTGAAAGTATCCATGGTACATAAAGTTTTATCTCTTGCTATTATCTACAAATATCATCTTCATAAACTTGACGTGAAAAATGAAATTTTAAACAGTCACCTTACGAAGATCATCTTCTTGTATCTTTGCTAAGGTACGGTCTGAGGAGGGTAAGATGTATACAGCCTTACCTGTACCCCATAGGAATAGAGAGGATACTTCCAATGAAACCCTCAGCTCGATAGTAGTTTTGCATCAAGCCTTGGACATAAGACACATAACACTCAGTAATTGGGACAAAGGCTGATTAACGCATGTACCCCTTATCTTTCGCATATCAATGTCACCACATGATGCATGATTTACCGTCCCCCGCTTTTAATATTATTTTCACGAAACTAGTAAAATAGCGTTAACATTAGTGCACTTTCACTTTTGCCCCCTCAGGGCCCACTCATATATAAATTATATACACATATCGCAAGCGGAACATTTTATATCCAATACATATGGATGTTAGTATTATCACTCCAACAATGAAACAACTATTCGCATTTTCATTACTCAATCTAATAAGCAATTAACTTGTTAAGTTTGAGTTTACTAGGTTTGTAAAAAAACTAACAATTAAGCTCAAAACAATTTTGTATTGTAATAACGACAAGTAATCACAAACAAGAAATCATCATCAATAATTGTTTTTCATTAATCAAATGATTCAAATGTTTTATAGAATGTTGCCTTTGCAGACACCCTCTTAGACTGATCACTATAACAACATTGTTCGTACAAAAGAAAAGGTGATGTGTAGTGATAAATAAATATCTAACATGTGAGATCTATTTATACTAAGTATGAAAGCTCTGTTTGTAATTGGCTGACATCACCCTGATAGTGAAAAGATTCCACAGATGTTGAAACCATCTGTGCAAATCTAATTTCTGATCTAAGTATGCTAAACACTTATACAAAACAAATTCTTATACATTGGGAAATATTTGTTTAGGCTATCCTCTGTTGTTTTGATCCAAACATCTGTTTGGCAGATAGATGTTTGGTCTTCTTCATCAGACGTTTTCTTTAACGAACCTTAGCTCTTAAACTGATCTTGTTTCTTCATGAACAACGGTTCCAAGGCTTTAAACAGATGTTTTCTTGTCTTCAACGGATGCTCTGATTTAGGTGTCCAAGATTCACTATCTTTGGAAGAATCTGGTTCAAGCTTCTATTTATTTCTTCATCACTTGATCATGTTTTGGCTTTTGTTATCATCTGTTCTTTTGTAGGTCCAACAATCTCCCCTAGAACATATGATGCCAAAACAAATGTTTATTAGATCAATTTTTATTCCTCTTCAACTTGTCTCTGATTTGTGATTTGAAGGTCTTCTCAAATCTTTCAAAGAGAGAGTCATCTGCATCCCTTTCAAGTGGAAGATCCAGTAGAGCTTATAGATCTTCAATTTTCAGGCTCCTGGTACTATTTTTTGAAGTCTTTCTCACTTTTCCATTTTCCCTGACTATTGTCAATTCATGGCTTGCACTGTCTGAACACCATTTTAGAAATTTTGAGGCAGATGGATTTACTGGGACCGATTTTATTGGAAGAGGTGAAGGGATTTACTTTCCCGAGATTTGCCCAAGTAGCTCCTCTAGTTTGGCATTTGGATGCCCATACATTAGTTCATTTCAAATCTCTTCCTTATTTATACATCTCCATACTTCTGTAGCTCTTCTGCAGACATCTCCTTTTGCATTTTGAGGTAGCTTCTAATAGTTGAGGACACATTCTTTGCAGTGTGAAGTTCAAAAGGGTTAACCAGAGTGCTGATGGGAACTTTAATGTCTTCATAGTATGGCTTTCTAGGGACTGAGGGATCTATAGCTCTTAGTTCTTCCAATTTCTTGTAGCTATCTTTGATTGTTGGCTCATCCCATCTTGCTATCGACTACATAGACACAAACTTTGTTGCCACCATCTCCTCCATTCTTCTTAATTCAACTGCTTTTTGACCAATAGGCTTTTTACCTGCTCTCAAGTTAGGAGGACTGGGCTTGATATCAGGATTTAGCTTTAACTTTTCAATCCTTGTTATTTTTTCTTGAAGGGCTTTTTGACCAATAGGCTTTTTACCTGCTCTCAGTTGTAAAGTAGAAAGATTGTATCTCTTTTGATACATTTTCTAACTCTAGTGGATCATGTGTGGAGGTGGGTGGTTTTGCAGGTGGAGATGTAATGGTGAGTGCAGTGGTTGTTGTGGTAGATGGTTGAGATGCGATGAATAAGGTTGTGGTGGTTGTGATTTTGATAAGAGTGATGCATTAGGAGTTTCTTCCTCATCATCTTGGACAATAAATTTTGCTTTCCTGGTTCTCGTTTGAAGTGTTGGTGTTTTTGTTGGTGGTTGTGGAAGATCTATTGTTGGTTTTCTTTTAAGAAGTCCATTAGGGGACTTATGTGTTGATGGTGGTGGTAGTGTGGTTGTAACATATGTTGTCACTTTTGTAGTGCCAATGGTTTGGATAGATGTGACAGTGGTTTGGATAGCGGTTGCAGTAGTGCTTTCAGGAACCTCTGTTGAAGAACCTTGATTATCTTGGATTTCTTTCCTTTTAATAATCTACTGCACTATTATCTGCATATTGGCTTCCCTTGTGTCTTTCCTCTTTTCTTTTTCTACTGCCATAACAGTCTCTTTTTACCTTGCCTTTTTAAGTGCAACAATGTCAGGCCTTTTTCTATCCTTTTTGACCTGAGGTGGGAGCTTTCTCATGCATTCTTCCTCCCCCCCTTTTGGCAACATCTTGATACTTGGAAAGAATTAGAGTTATACCAATGTTTTCAAGGATGAAGTTCTTAATAGCTTTAACATCTGCTTGAGTCAATTTGTACTTAGCATCCACTATTGTTCGTACTAACTCCATATGCATGTTTTGTTTTTCTTCTGCAGCTTACTTTTGAAGTTTTAGGTACATTTGTGCATGCACCCATATTTCTTTTGCAACTTTTGCACCTGTTGGTGGAGGTCTTGAGTTTTGTACCAATGTTTTTATCATTTCTTTGATTTCTTCAACTGATGAATCCAACTTGGTGATTCTCTCCGTCAATTCTAGATAGTTTAACTCATCACCTAAGTTAATATGATCATATGAATTCCCACAAGAGGTTGTTGTACCTAGTTTTTAACCAGGTGCCCCTTTTTCTTGATACCAGGGACTTCCAATTGGTAAAGAGACTATTGTCTCAACAGTTGTTGCCTTCAAGGGGGTCTTAATAATGTAACTACTATCGAAATGTAAGATTCTTATCTCTATAATTGCAGTAGCTGCCCTACTTGAAATGCCTGCAAGTGCTTCTTGGGACACAAGAGGTGTAGCCTCCTCTCTTTGTGGGTTAGGAATGACTAACTCTAGCTCAGTCACTTATTGTGGCTCATTACAAATGATTTATGGTTGGGAGGAAAGTGTTTCTAGAGTTGTATGATCAATTGCATTAAACAATGGTTAGATTGTATGGAAAATTGTGAGTGGAGGTGTGGAAAGAGAAGCAAGCTTGGGAAAGGGGCTTGAGAAGAGATTAAGTGAATCTGCACCCTCTTGACTTGTTTCGTATATACTTACATCACTCTACTTTTGTGAGGATGAGAGTAACAACCCGAATTTTTAAAACCTAGATTTAATGTTTTTATTAATAATATATAAAAAATATTAATAATATATATGCTTTCATTGTAAGAATAATTTGAAAAAATGCATCAGGCTACGTTTTGATTTTTTTGGTTTAATATGGTAATTAATGTATAAACTTATTAAGTTTTAAAAGAATTAATTTGTGGGGATTTAATGGTAAACTCATTGAAATCTGTAGGGCAATTTATAAATCATGTTGGCCCAGAGAAATGGAGTTGTCGCTTGTGCTCCCGGAGAATTCGGTCACCGCCTCTGACTTTTTTTAAACGGTTCCCACAACTCGTATCAATCAAAGATTTCAAATCGAATAATTTCCTTATTAACCGAACTGTAATCCTACGAATTATCACATGTTTACAATTGTAAAATCATTCCTTAAAAGAGACCCAATCATCAGCTGTAACTCTAGGCGAGTTTCCATAACTCGAACCCACGTCTTAACCATATATTTGGTGACCCTCCTTTGCGTATTGGAAGACACCTCTCTCACCAACGTTTCCCTTTGCTTAAATCGCTCCCCGTTACCTTTCTGAGCCGTCGTTGCCGCCGCAAGAACTCCGACGAACCCCACCGATGATAATCGTGTAGCGACCAGAGGTAGTAATACCATCAACCAACTCTTTCTCTTCAGTTTCCGATTGAAAGTCAAAAGATCCTGATGGTTAACTGAAATCATTCGACATGTTTTTGAAGTAAATGATTAGAATAAGTTCTATTTTCATAACCTCTGTATTGCAAAGAAAATGAATATAGAATTGCTTTTACATAGTTTTATTTTTACTTTGGGCCATTGGGTTCTCAGATAACCCCAAGATTCAATGGTTAAATGGATAAAACCTCTTTTTGAAAAATTTTCATATGCTGTTTTCAAAATTAAATTAGTTGCTCTTTCTTTGAATAATCCAACCTCATATATGATATTTAGAATTTAACATTTCGTTGGACCAAGATCAAATATATAAATGATATATGTATATTTTTTTTTGTAATAAATAAAAGACTTCATGTATTTTGTTTGAAGAAACTACTAAGCATATTTTATCTATTTATTTAATCCATGACAATGATGAGAACTAATTATGCTATATATATTTTTTGATGAATAAACTGCTAGACTTATTTTTTTATAATTTTTTTATTCGTTAAGCCATTGACTTATTTAGAAGGTTACATTTTAAAGAATTATAAAACGTTTTTCTTTAATAAGAGTAGGCAAATTGTGTGACACCAAGTTTATTAGATTTAACGTTACATTAATATTTGTAGGCCTTGCAACATTTATTATGTGCGCGCTGTTTATTTACAGTTTAGCGTTTGCAATTAAGGTATGGACTCTGTTATGGGTCGTTTTTTTGAACATATATCTTGACTAATATTCTGACTTTGATTGTTTATTTGTGATCAGGATACCGGATCAGGATATTGGTAACATCCTGGTACGATATCCTGGTATTAGTTGAATTAATCACGTGTAGATTAGGAGGTGTAAGTCTCCAATGTTCAAGAAGACTTCTTCCCCCCAAGACTCGGGCAAATCAGTTAGATTAAAGACGTTGAACCCGAAAGACCAGGACTGCATCGTTCGTTTAGGGAATATCCGCCGGATCCCGATTTATTAGGATAGTTAGTTATTTTCGTTTTACTATAAATAGATTGATCGGATCAGATTAAGGCACACACCATTACGCACACTTTTACTCTCCAATTGCAAACAATCACTACACATAAACACTTGTACTCGAATTACATTGTAACACCTAGTTGATCCGCATCATATCCTGCACTGTATCCTGATATTTGAAGTAATAGAAGAACAAGGCAGCTGCGATTGTCAGCTCCCGAGGTTTTATGCCAGCGATCTAGATTGATCAAGGGCTTTCTTCGTATATCCTGTGTCATCCTTTACATTTTTGCTCATTGTTTGATCATAGATACAACTCTATATCCTGAGCCGTATCCTGAAACTGTTTTTGCAAATAACCTAACTAGCATATTTTCAACGCACATTTCTAGCACACTACCTCACTTAACTAATTTGATCACTTAATTGCTTCGGTAATTTTTGACCAAAACAATTTGGCGCCCACCGTGGGGCAAGTGGTGCTATTTCTACTAAAAGCTTTTGCAAAATCGTTACTTGGTTTTCTATTTTCAAAACTTTTTGCCACCCTATTTTCAATGGCCTCAAGATCAAACATGAGCTCTTCCACCGTGTCTGCTACAACCTCTGCAACAATTGGTTCGGTGCTTCCACCACCTCCTCCGAGAATGCAAGCCTCTTCGCAAGGAACTGAAAGTCATGTGGCTCGGGATGTTATCCCTGCTCGCAATGTCCAGGGATCCGGTCCTGTTTTAGCTTCTAACGAAGAGATTCTAAATTTGTTTGGTAGTGTACAGGAACAGATGAGGCAGCAGCAGGAAACTAATCAGATGTTGATGAGAGAGATACAACTCTTGAAGTCTGGCCCGAGTCGGCCTGCTGAAGATACCGTCACTCCCTTGCAACCCAGGGCTTTAAACTTTAGTTCTGCGGTCTATACTGAGGATAACCGTGAGAATATTGTGCCTGGCCATTCCCAGAACCATAGTCCTGAGATACCTTCTTCAGTAAGAGTATCAAGTTTGAGAAACTCAGGATATGCTTCAGGATATGGCCAGAACCCCCAAGCTGGTAATGTATCTAATAATAATAATACTCTTGCTACTAATGGTGTTGGATCTTTGCAGGATGCAGGTATGACATCAGCATTTTCCAGGGAGCTTCAAAAACTGAAGGACATGATATCCAGTGTACCTGGGGTGGTTCAGCCAATTCCTGAAGTATCCCAGGACAGCCACAGGATATCCCGGTTTGCATATCCTATTTGTGATGCTGAAATCCCAAAAAGATTTCAAACCCCTAACATGAAGCTCTATGACGGAACTACGGATCCTGAGGAGCATATTGCCCAGTATAGGGAAAGGATGGAAATCAACCCTATCCCTCCAAACCTCAAAGAAGCATGCTTGTGCAAGGGTTTCGGTTCTACCTTAATAGGATCAGCCTTAAAATGGCTGTTAAAAGTTCCTCCTCACTCGATTACTTCTTTTGCTCATTTAGTTAATTTATTTAATAGTCAATTTTCTTGCAGCCGGAGTTTTGAGAAGTTAACCAGTGACCTTTACAGGATAACTCAAGGACCTCAGGAATCCTTGAGGGATTATGTGAACAAGTTTAGTCAGGAATCCTTGGATATCCCACATCTTGATGTTGCAACGGCCGTGCAAGCGTTCAAGATGGGGTTACAGAAAGATTCTCAATTTTATCAGGATCTTGTAATGAATCCCTGCAGGAATCTCGACGAAGCTCGTAACAGGGCTTTAAGATACATTCGACTGGAGGATGATAAAAAGATGTAAGAGAGAATGAATTCGTCCACAACCTATGAGTCAACCAACAGGAAATCAGAATCCTCATATAAACCATATCGCTCAAAGCCATATGGCAGAAATGATAGCAAAAAAGTGAATGCTGTTGAAGACGAGGATCCTGAGGAGTATCCTGAGTTGTCTAAATATTGTTTTTCTGTTAACATACCTGAACTAATGTATGCTATGCAGGGTTTAGGAGACAAAGCAAGATGGCCCCAAAAGAATCAACAAAAGGCTGAATGGAAGAACAAGTCCAAATGGTGTGCTTTCCAAATGGGAGATAAGCCGACAAGGATGTCAACCCTCACAACTGACAAAGTCATCACGTTCGATAATGATGACAGGGATACTGTCCAGGATCCCCATCATGATGCCTTAGTGATAACGTTATATGTTGTTAACCATTTTGTACGCAGGATATTAGTGGATAATGGCAGCTCAGTCAACATAATTTAGCTGGAAACATTGAAGAGGATGAATGTATCCCCGATGGACATTACTTCGAAGTCCACTGTGCTCGTTGGTTTTAGTGGAGAAGCTAGGAATACTGTAGGAGATATAAAGTTGCCCGTGTATATTCAAGGGGTCAACTCAATGCAGCGCTTTTGTGTCATGGACTCTTTATCCTGCTATAATATTATACTAGGAAGCAAAGGAGTGTTATTCTTCTTCGATGAAATCCTCAACAAAGCCAAGTGCAGCATAGCAATTAAAGATTCGAGGCCAGGATATCATGGAGGCTTCAGAGCTGGATGTAAAGAAAGTGATCCTGGATCAGAATAATCCAGATATCTCGGTGCTCGTGGGGACCAATATCCCTCAGGATATTGAAGATCAATTGACTAATTTTTTGAAATGCAGGATGTCACATTCGCGTGGAAGCACGAGGATATGACAGGTATTTCCAAGGATATTATAACACATAAGCTCGGTATTGACAGATCATTCAAGCCTGTCCAACAAAAGAGAAGGAAGTTTGCTCCGGAGCAAAATGTGATCATCCAAGAGGAAGTTGAAAGACTACTAAGGAGCAAGATGATTAGGGAAGTAAAGTTTCCTAAATGGCGGGCGAATGTAGTTGTTGTTAGGGGAGGATTTTTTAATGATCAGTGATCCTCAATTTCTGTTGGGCTTAGGGATCCTTAATTCTGTTTGAATTAGTGATCCTCCGAGAGTGTGGTAGGATCAGAATCCAGGATCATCATAAGGATCCTTATACTAACGATTGTCTGCTTTGAATATGATGTTGTTTTGCAGGAGTACGAGCTTGGACTTGGTCTTAGCGATATTCCTGGAGCATATTCCCTTTTTATTCCGCATGTGCTTGACCAATATGGACGTTATGGAGTTCGTGGGAGACTTGCATGGAATGCGGATAGTTAGTTAGCTTAGATATTTTCCATTTTTAAAAGGGGATAGCGAGCAAGATTAGAACAATTGGCTATTTTTAGCTTAACACACACACTCATAACTGCTCTCATCAGCTCTCGATAATTCACTTGGCGATTACACACTTTTCTGCACATTACACTCTAGTGATCCTTGTAACTAGCTCGCTATCATCCGAAGTTGTAATAACTTGTTTGTTTAATCTGAGTTGGTGATCGGTAGTTTCCATCACCCGAGGTTTTTTATGCCGGAGATCAACTCTTGATCAAGGGCTTTTTCCTCGTATAAATCTTTGTGTCACTTGTTCATTACATTTCTAAGTGATCCTTAGCATTGTTCATTGATTCAAGCATCACACCTCACAACAGAAAGTTTGGTTGCATTATCTTGGCTTGATTTTTGACCAAAACAGTTTGGCACCCACCGTGGGGCAATTGGTGCTTCGTTCTTGAGAAATTATTGTTCTGGTTATCCTTTCGGTTCATTACAATCAAGCAAATGGCTTCCTCAGCAAAGAACGCATCAAGCTCTATGCCGGCGATGAGTTCTTCACAGGGCGTTCCTCCTTTGCCTCTACCACCTTCTGGATCCCAGAAGACTGCTGAAAATGCTGCGAAGAGACAAACCCCCATTTTCCAAAAACCACCAACTTCTTCTGTTTCCACTAATCCTACTACTAATGAGCTTTTTAATCTGATTTTGCAGATGAGGGATCGCATGCAAGAGCAGGACAAAGCCAATGAACGGATCCTCCAAGAGATTGGTGATATCAAGAAACAGAAGAAATCAGTGGAGGATCACTCTCCTCTGATGCCAAGGTCATTGAATTTTGACACTCCAGTTGTAACTAACCTACACTCGGCAGTTCCGGGCATCCAGTATCAAAGTGGTCCATTAGAAAGGCGTTATGGAACAACAACTATGAGTCAGGCATTTGGCTCTCACTCCCAGCCTCAGGGATCCTATTTTCAGCCATCGGGATCCTCTTTTCAGCATCAGGGATCATCCGTCAGCTCAAGAGGATATTTAGGATCCTCCCAGGTCCAAAGATCCTCCCAGGTCCAAGGATCCTCCCAGGTCCAAGGATCCTTTCAGGTTCAAGGATCCTCTCAGCCTCAAGGATCCAACATCTTTCAGGATCAAGGATTCTTAAGAAGTATGCAGCCTCCAAGCTCGGATGTTCATCAAGGAGACTTCATACCAATGCAGACCATTGCTTCCTCTGGTCCTTCAGTCATACCAGAGTCCCGTCAATATGGATTCACATCTGGAATTCCAAACATGAATCCTCTGGGAGGTAACACTTTTAATAATTCATATAACACTAACCATGGCTCTATGCAGGATACAAGTATCAATCAGGCTATGGCCAGGGAGTTACAGAAGCTCAAGGATATGATATCCAGCGTACCAGGAGTGGTTAAACCCATTCCTGAGATCGCAGATGGAAGCCACAGGATATCTCGCTTTGCACCACCCTTATGTGATGCTGAGATACCCAAAAGATTCCAGATACCGTCCATGAAGCTGTATGATGGTTCAACGGATCCAGAGGAACATGTAGCCCAATACAGGGAGAGGATGGAGATCAATCCAATTCCTGAGAGGTTAAAAGAAGCATGCCTATGCAAGGGTTTTGGATCCACACTCACAGGATCTACTCTTAAATGGCTGCTAAGTCTTCCCCCTTACTCTATTACTTCATTTGCTAACCTAGTTAATTTGTTTAATAGTCAATTCTCTTGTAGTAGAAAGTTTGAACGATTAACTAGTGATCTATATAGGGTAACACAAGGTCAAAATGAATCACTTAGAGATTACATCACTAAATTTAGTAAAGAATCCTTAGATATCCCCAACCTGGATATAGCTACGGTTGTAGAAGCCTTTAAAATGGGATTGCTTAGGGATTCATTTTTCTATGATGATCTTGTCATGACCCCTTGCAGGAATCTTGATGAAGTAAGAACCAGGGCCCTTAGGTTCATCCGCCTAGAGGATGACAAAAGGATCCAGGAGAGATTGACAGGATCCTCCAGACAGGAAAAAGCAAGGATCCTACTTCAGGAACAACTAATCAAAATCCTACAACAAATCTGATAACCAGAAAGTGCATGCAGTGGAACAGGAAGAAGATGATGAGGATTATCCTCCCATTTCTGAATACTGTTTCTCTGTTGATAACAATGAACTAATTCTTGCAATGCAGAATTTAGGTGAGAAAGCTAGGTGGCCGAGAAAAAGTAATAAACCAGCTGCTACAAAGGATAAGTCCAAGTGGTGTGCATATCATGAGGATTTCAGGCATCTCACTGAAGAGTGTATTGCACTTAGAAAGGAAAATGGTTACTTGTTAAGCAAGGGGCATTTGAAAGAGCTTTTGGGACGAAAGAAGTCAAGGATCTAGGATCCTGAAAGGATCCCGAAAAAGGCTCCTGCTCCTCCAGCAGATGCACAAGTTATAAACTTTATATCCGGTGGATCAGACATTTGTGGTACTTCCTTTTCAGCAGCCAAAAGACATGCCAAGGAAACCAAGATGGATAATGGAGATAGACCCATCCGGACGTCCAATGTCACCGAGGATAAGATCATAACTTTTGATGAGGATGATCGTCTTGATGTTCAGGATCCTCATCATGATGGTCTTGTTATTACCCTGTTTATTTCTAATCATTTTGTTCGCAGGATCCTTATAGATGGAGGAAGCTCTGTGAACATCATTCAGCTTGATGTCCTCAAGAAGATGAATATCCCGGAGTCTGATATTGTCCCAAGATCCTCAGTCCTTGTGGGATTCAGTGGGGAAACCAAGAACACACTGGGGGACATCAAACTCCCTATCTATATTGAAGGACTCCATTCTTATCAGAAGTTTTGTGTTATAGATTGCTTATCTTGTTGTAATGTTATCCTTGGCAGGCCATGGATACATGACATGAAGGCAGTCCCATCTACTTATCATCAGTGCATGAAGCTTCCTAGTCCATGTGGAGTGGTGAAAATTGAGAGTGATCAACAAGAAGCTAAGAATTTCTATACCTCATCAATGAAGCCAGCCTCAAGACCAAGGGAGCAATAGCAATTAAAGTATCCTTCAAGAGATGTCTTGGAGGCAAGAGAGCAGGATGTAAAGGAAATCCTCATGCATCCTCATGATCCTGAATCCAGGATCTTCATAGGATCAGGGATCCTTAGCGAAATTGAACAGGATCTAGTATCCTTCCTTAAAAGAAGGAAACTACCTTTTCCTGGAAGCATGAGGATATGACAGGTATATCTAAAGATATAATTACTCATAAACTCGGCATTGACAGGTCATTCAAGCCAATTCATCAAAAAAGAAGGAAGTTTGCACCTGAAAGGAATGCTATTATCCAGGAGGAGGTAGATAAGCTACTTCGGGCAGGTATGATAAGAGAGGTTAAGTATCCAAGGTGGTTAGCCAATGTGGTTGTTGTTCAAAAGAAAAATGGAAAGTGGAGGGTATGTGTTGATTTTACTGATTTAAACAAGGCATGTCCCAAGGATCCTTTCCCATTACCCCACATTGATTCCATGGTTGATGCTACCGTGGGTCATGAGTTGTTGACTTTTATGGATGCTTCATCTGGATTTCAACAAATTCAGATGGAACCATCTGATCAAGAGGATACGGCCTTTATGACCCCAACTGGTATATATTGTTATATTGCTATGCCATTTGGACTAAGGAATGCAGGTGCTACCTATCAAAGGCTAGTCAATATGATGTTCAAGGAACAAATTGGACACACTATGGAAGTCTATATAGATGACATGGTGGTTAAGTCCAAGAAAGCTGAGGATCACCTTAAAGACTTGGAGGAAGCATTCAATATCCTTGATAAATTTAATATGAAACTAAATCCTTCCAAGTGTCATTTTGGTGTTAAAGCAGGTAAATTCTTAGGCTATATGGTGACAAAGAGGGGCATTGAAGCAAGTCCAGAGCAGATTAAGGCTATTGTGAATATCAAATCTCCTGCCAATGCCAAGGATGTGCAAAGACTGACAGGCAGGATCGCAACCTTGAACAGGTTCATATCTAAATCCTCAGAAAAGTGCAAGGAATTCTATGACATTCTGAGGAAGAACAAGAAATTTGAATGGACTAAGAAGCATGAAAGTGCCCTCAAAGCTCTTAAGGATTACCTATCCTCAGCCCCCGCCTTAATGAAACCAGAAAATGGGGATATATTATCCTTATACTTAGCGGTATCCTCAAAAGCAGTAAGTGCGGTCCTTGTTAAGGATCACCAAGGTACACAACATCCTGTTTATTATGTAAGTAAGAGTTTACTTGATGCTGAATCCAGGTATTCACACTTAGAGAAACTTATCCTTGCATTAATTATGGCATCTACTAAATTAAGACATTATTTTGAAACTCATGCAATTATTGTTAAGACTAATTTTCCAATTAAGAATGTTCTAAAGAAACCTGAAATGTCAGGAAGGATGGCTAAATGGGCAGTGAAGCTTAGTGCTTATGATATAAGATATGAGCCTAGAACTGCCATTAAATCCCAGGCCTTAGCTGACTTTGTGGCAGATTTTAGTAGTGACTTGCAAAAGGAAGCTGAGTTAGAGGTCCAACAGCTAGAGGAAACTAAGGATCCTTGGATACTCTTCACTGATGGAGCCTCTAATGTAAAGGGAACAGGTAGGGCTGTAAACGAACCGAACGAACACGAAGAAGGTCATGTTTGTGTTCGTTCGTTAAGGAACAAGCTTGTTCATGAACTGTTCACGAACGCTTACCGAACGAGATTTCTTGTTCGTGTTCGTTCATTAAGGAAACGAACATGTTCGTGAACTGTTCACGAACACTTACCATATGGTAACGAACTCTAACAAATGTTCATGAACATAAATGAACACAAACGACGTATATGAACACAATATTCATTTTAGAATAAAATCTACATTTTCATCACAAACATTACGAAGAATCCACAAAAAATAAATAAACACTTAACATAATTATCCGAACAGAGTTGGCGTGATTATCAAAAATATGATAAACACAAAATTAAGAGTTTGTTAAGCCTTAAAACAGACTAAAATTGAAATAGTGAAATGAGGAATGTTGTGAGAGGCATATAAGATAACTAGGGTTTCAAAATTTTAAAAACTAGAAATAATAAAACAAACTACAACATATAAAAACCTTTAACTAACTAACACAAATAAATATTAACAAGCAAACATAAATGAACTCATTACCGAACACTCACGAACATAAACGAACACATTACCGAACGTTCACGAACATAAACGAACGAACGCAACCTCTGTTCATGTTTGTTCGTTTAACTTAACGAACGAAATTTCTTGTTCGTGTTCGTTCATTTACTAAACGAACGAACATAAACGAACTTCCCGCCGAACGGTTCACGAACTGTTCGCTGAACGTTCGGTTCGTTTACAGCCCTAGGAACAGGACTTGGAATACTACTAAAATCGCCACAGGGGGACATAATACCCCACTCCATAGCTTGTGAATTTCAAACTACCAACAATGAGGCTGAATATGAAGCCTTGATAGCTGGTTTGCAAATTGCCAAGCATATGAGGACCAGGTATCTTGAGTTAGATTCTTTATTGATCACTAATCACTTTAATGGATCCTATGCTGTTAAAGGTGAAAAGCTAATCAAATATTAATAGATAGTCAAAGAATTGGCACTCTCTTTTGTTTCCTTTAGTTTGACACAGGTACCAAGGGAAGAGAATGCAGAGGCTGATGCATTAGCCAATCTAGGATCATCCTTGAAGATCCCAGAGGATATCATGATCCCTATTATCCATATCCTGACCCCTGCTATCGAGGATCATGTAGCTATGGAAATAGGAGAGGATTCCGCGATCATCCCTAGTGATGATACTCAATCTCATTCAGGATCATGGATCCTTCCAATCATGAGATACATACAACATGGAGAGATTCATACAGGAGAAAACCCCAGGGCTTTCAAAATCAAGGTATCTCAATTTACAATATTGAATAACATGTTGTATAAACGATCTCTTGCAGGTCCATATCTAAGATGCATTGAGGATCCTGAAATCCAAGAAGTCCTAAGGGATTTCCATGAAGGAGATTGCGGAAACCACACTGGGGGCAGAGCATTATTCTCAAGGATCCTGAGAACAGGATACTATTGGCCTACTATGAAGAAAGATGCTGTGGAATATGCCAAGAAGTGTGATCCTTGTTAGAGACATAGTAATATCCTTCATCAACCAGTAGAGCTTTTGCATCCTATATCCTCTTCATGGCCATATATGAGATGGGGAATGGATATAGTTGGTAAGCTTCCTAAGGCACTTGGTGGAAAAGTATTTATGCTTGCTATGACTGATTACTTCTCCAAGTGGATAGAGGTTGAAGCCTTTGCTCAAGTCAGAGAAAAGGAAGTTATATCCTTTATTAAAAGAAACATTATTACTAGATTTGGTATCCCTTCTGAAATTGTTTGTGATAATGGATCCCAATTTATTGGGAATAGAACTACTAACTTTTGTGACAGCTGGGGGATTAAGATGATAACATCAACACCAGTCCACCCACAAGCTAATGGCCAGGCAGAATCATCCAACAAGATCATCATCAACAATTTGAAGAAAAAGCTTGGATCCAAGAAAGGAAAATGGGCAGAAGAACTACCTTATGTACTTTGGGCTGATAGGACAACTCCCAAGAATGCTACTGGTCAAACTCCATTCTCTTTGGTATTTGGAGCAGAATCAGTGATCCCTACAGAGATGGTGGTTCCTACTGCAAGAACAAGCATTTGTGATCTTGAAGAAAATGCTGAAAACTTGGTTCAAGACTTGGATACTATAGAAGAGCTCAGGGATTTGGCAAGGATAAGGATGGCCAGTTATTAACAAAGGATGGCTGGAGCTTACAACAAAAATGTCAGGATCAGGAAATTCCAAGTTGGAGATATGGTGTTAAGGAAAGCATTTCAGAATACCACCAATCCGGCTGATGGAAAGTTGGCTCCAAAGTAGGAAGGCCCTTACTTGATCAAAGCTGAGGCAGGAAAGGGGGCATATCGATTGCTAACAATGGAAGGTGACTTGCTACCAAGAGCTTGGAATGCTGCCCACTTAAAGAAATACTTCATTTGATAAGGATCCATGATCCTTACCTGACAAGTATCCTTGAAGGATCCTTACCGGACAGATGATCCTCATCGTGGTAATATTCTAATCTCAAACTATTTCATTCTTTAGTTATCTTATATAAGGATAAGGATCCTGCATCCTTTATCCTCCTTTCACTTGATTCTGAGTTTTGAAGGTTCAGGTATCCTTAACAAAGGATTAAGTATCCACAGAAGTATCCAGTTATTTGGGCTTGACCCCAGTTTGGGCCTGCCCCCAGTTTCGCCAGTAGCGCACGATGATCCTGGTATAGTTCATGGCAATGGGACCAGTACTCGCTTTGGGGGCTGACAATTTCATTGTACTGGCTATATTCAGGATCCTACGTATAATGGTAGACGTACCATACATCCGTTCCTAAGGTTTCTAACGTTTTCACGTTAGCTAAGGTTTTGGCATTTTCATGTCACTAAGTTTGGATAGTCGCCAGTGAGGGCCATACTCCAGTTTACACACGATCCTTTGGGCTTGTCCCCAGTTATCCTTTGGGCTTGTCCCTAGAATTGTTGGGCTTATCCCCAGTTACTAACTTTTATCTTATATTGGCTTAGTCCCAAGTTATATCCTATTTCAGGTTTTTGACGCCTAACGACCAAGGATCCTTGATCCTTACCTTCTATTAAGGTTTGTCTTTTGGTTAACCTGAATATAAGTGTTAAAGGTTAGGATCCTAACTTGGATTCTTAGGTATGATCCTTAACTATTTTGATTTTATTCATAATTCATCTGAGTTACCCTTATCCTTTGACAACTGAACTTGTGATCCTTAAACTACACTAGTTTTCAGAAGTTGCTGACTATAGGATATGTGATCCTTGATCATATCCTAAACTTTTTGAGAATATCTATTAAATTTTTCTTCTTTACTTAATAAATTCAGACAAAATATGTATCACAACAATTGAAAAATAAAGTACTTACAAGGATAACAACACAGGAAAAAGCCAAAAAGTTAAAGTTATTTTATTCATAAAACATTAAACCCTTTAAGGTTGTCAAAATTGCCAACCCACGTTTCTACCAGCAAAACGTGGCCCGTCCACATGGGTTGGCAAAGGGTGTCCATTGTTAACGATTCTTAAGAGTGCAGGAAATAAAAGATGGCAGGATAACGAGTGGCTTCATCCCCCAAACAGAGGATCCATCCACCACCCATTATCCTACCTATTGTCTGAGGATCTGTTGGTGCACACATCTGTCGTCTTCGTCTTCGTCTTACATCGAGTCCTGGGTTTGTTGCGGTTCGGAACAAGAATGATGTCATCATTCTTGATGATGACATCATCCAAGTGACTAAATGCTTGCATCATCAACAAACATATACACGAGAAGATAATATGCAAATGATATCAGTATGTATTTTCTCACTAGATGACAAAATAGATAGCATGTATATTTGTTAATTTCGCTCCTAGACACACATGAAAGTGATTTCGCCCAAAATCACAAAAGTGTGATTTCGCTCCTGTTGTGTTTGTGTTCTTAAGAGCGAAATCAACAAGCCTATATATAGGTGTTATTATGAGCGAAATAAGTAGTGAAGTCTTGTATTCCACGCCGAAGTGCTCCCGGTGTGAGGATTGAGCTGTAAACGTTGTCAATCAATACAATCAGTGTTAAAGGTGAAGATAAAGCTGTATCTACCTTCGTTTCTTGTTATTCCGCACCTGAAACGTAGTTGAACGCCTCTGAACGACTCATTTGGGTCGAAACACGATCCTACAGTTGGTATCAGAGCCAAGTACGAGGGGTTCTGTCGAATTCAGCTGAATATTATTGTTTTTCTGTCTTCTACATCATTCTTTCATCAGTTCAGAAAAATTTAACGGTCAAAACCAGTTCAAATTTTCACAAATTGTATAAAAGTGACTATTAACAAATCCTTGAAAGTTTCATTGCTAAAATCGACTTAAAAATGGGTAAAAATGATGTCCGAGTTGATTCCGCTCGCAATGAATATTTCTGATTTCGCTCTTGGGATACAAAGTTTCTGATTTTGCTCTTGAAAGTTTGATTCCGCTCCTAAACTTGATGATTGTTTCCGCTCCTGACAACCAAAACACTTGATTCCGCTCCTAAACTTGATGTTGATTCCGCTCCTAACAACCAAAACACTTGATTTCGCTCTTAAACTTGATGTTGATTCCGCTCCTGACAACCATAACACTTGATTCCGCTCCTGTGAAAAATTTGATTCCACTCTTGTGAACATTTTGATTCTGCTCTTAGTGATCAAAGTCTGATTCTGCTCATCGTTGACCTGAAACACGACAAAGTGTCAGTACATCAGGAATATGAGATCATGTGGTTTAAATCGCTTGCATGTGATTTTATGTGATTAGATAATAGGTGTCGACTTAGTGGGATTGGAAATAGAAGTTGCATGTGCCGTCCACATTTAAAAAGAGGTCCAATAGTTGTATAACTATGTCAGCTCATTAAAGCCTTTAGTGGATTTACAAGTGAGTTTTGTCGGTTTGGTGGGTATACATAATACATCAAATGACCTAATCATTGTTGTTGGATAAGTGCATTTTAAAGGCCCAATGAGAATTGTTTAGAATCATTGTTATCTGTTCAAGTTGTCATCGACCCATGTGATTTGTTTCATGTAACGAGGTTGTGTTTAGAAAGTGCATCGTATCATGTGTCATTTGCAAGAAGTGATCAGAATCAATTGATGTGCATGTGAATATAATGAGTTTGTCGGTTCAGTGGAATAAAAGGTCGAATGAAATTGTGATAAGAGTGTCGGTTACTTTTGATAAGTTTGCATGCAAAAGATAAAATTGTCAGAAAAAGTTTTTGGTATTCAATTTGTCATCCACGAGAATGAATAGGCAGCTTTGTTAATTGAGTGTGTTTCTTGGTCCAATCATTTTACATTGAGTATTCAAGTTGTCGGCACCACCCATGTGATTATACTTGATGATGTCAGTTTTTGTTGGTGGTTGTGTCGGTTCATTAAAGTCAAGTTCGGTGATATTATTAAGTGTGATGTCAGCTCAAGTAATTCAAAGGCCCAAGTTTTCAACATTATAAAGTCATCAGCCCAAGTCTCTACATCATTTACGGCCCAACTGTGTTGATTAAAGTTCACAAGAGGTGTTTCAGTTTGTTTTGAATTCGAACTCTTTGAGGTTGTGTGGTTTAGTCAGGTCGGTTGTTTGTTTTTGATCCGGGTCATAGCAGTTCGCACGGTTTGACATCAAACTCAGTTCACTCAAATTCCGTCCGCACAAAATATTCACCAGTCCGAGTATCAGTTTGTTTCAGTTGTTTAATAGTGTTTAAACTGATAAGTGTTTGTTTGTTTGTTTTAAGGTGATTAAGGTGTGTTACGAGGAGAACCAGTTTGTGTAAAAGCTTGTTTGAGAAATTCTTCAATTCCGAATCATGGATAACGATTTCTACAACACATTTGCGACACCGTCTGGTCCAGGTGTTATTGCTCAAGCTATGAGTTTAGAAAATGAGACGGGAACCACCCAAAAGCCCCCTAAATTGATGAGTATTGAAGAATACTATGGGTGGAAAGACAGATTCGAGAACTGGGTTCAGGCAAACCATCTAAGGTCTTGGGAATGTATACTGAAGAAATATGTGTTGCCTCAAACAGATTTGCAGGTTCTCAAAGAGTTATCAGAGTTTACGGATCAGGAACGTGTTATGTACAAAGCCGAAAAAATGATGATTAGTCTGTTGCAAGAAGCCATCAAAGAAGACATTTTCATTCTGTTACAGCATGACAAAACTGCAAAGTCAATCTGGGATGCACTTAAAGTCAAATTTGAGGGTAGCGAGAACATGATAAAGAGCAAAAAGGCGTTGCTAAAGAAAGAGTTTGATCTGTTCAGTAGCTTACCAGGTGAAGACACAAAGAAGCTGATTGAGAGATACTGTCACCTAGTGCGATCAATGTCGATGTTGAGCATTACCAAAGATCGTGAAGAGTGGGTAGACAAGCTTGCTGATGCATTACCTCAGAAAGAGTGGGTAACTTATTTGATGATTCTGAAAAACAAGGGTGTTTATGATGGGTTGACAATATCTCAGTTTATTGAAAAGATCGAAAGCCAGGATCTGGAGCAACAGAAGATAGCTAGGATGAACAGTCCGAGTGGTCAACAGGATATTAAAATGTACTACAAAGGTAGCATTCCGGTTCCAGAATCTGAGAGAAGTCCGAAAATTCAGACTGCATTCAGTGCTGGGGATTCATCAGAAAAAGCTGATCAGAGTTTAAATAAAAGCAGTAGTGGATTTTCATCATTTCCAAGTGTCAATCCTAAAGAGTCAAACACAAGCTTTCAGTCTCAGAGCACAAAGACAGGAAATGGATATGTGATTCAGTGCAACATAGCTCTAAATCTTCCAGAAGGTCAAAGTTTTTCAGAAGACACTGCTAAAGACCACATGGCTCTACTTGGTTCTGTGTTGTTATCTTATGAGGGTCTAGTGGCTGGTCGGATCGGAAATCCCATGCTCACCAAAGAGGATTACGATCAAATAGACGCAGAAGAGATGGAACTGATGGATATCAAATGGTGTCTTGCAAGTGTTCTTAGACGTGCTGAAAAGTTCAAAATGATTACCGGGAGAAATGACTTTCTTGATGCTCATGTATCTACTCTAGGTTTTGATAAATCTAAAGTTACTTGTTTTCGTTGCAGGGAGAAATGTCATTTCAAGCGGGAGTGTAAGAACAGGGAAGCTAGTGGCGCTCAGAATCCGTTCGGAAAAGACGACTATTACCGGAAAGCCATTTATCAGCAGGTCGGTCAATCACAAGATTCACAGACGGCTCATGGTAGAAAGATTGAGGATTCCAAGAGAGCGTGTGCGGTGGATTTTAACTGGAACAACTACATATCTCCTGATAGCAAAGCCTGTTTAATTGATCAAGATGATGAACAATTACCTGAAGGTTTCAGCTGGGATATGTTCGTTGATGAAAAAGGAGAATATAAAGCTTTTATTGCTAAGATTGTTCGAGAACCAGACATGTTTGCTACTTGGATGAAATCTATTGGAGTGACTGTAAAGAGTGTGGATGAAGAGTCTGTTGTTTCTGATGAAAGTTCAGAAAGTGCTTATGAAAGTTCACAGAGTGCAGATGAGAGTGTACAGAAGGATGTTACTTCAGAAAAGGAAGTTGTATTTGATCAAACACCGTCAGATTCTGGTTTATCAGATGCTGATTCTGAAAAATCTGTACAGTTTGATAAATCACCAGTTGATAGTAGTAGTGATGATGAGGAAGAGAAACATATAAATGTTGCAAAATCTTATCTTTCTCCTGAAAGTTTTCATTTTTATTTTGCAGATCGCATGGAGAAACTAAAGGAGAAACGAGCTGCTAAAGAACAACAACAGGAAATGAAGGCTGAAAGTGTTGTTCAGAAAGAGAACATTGAAGGTGTTGTTGAGAAGATGATTGAAACTGAAAAGGTGAAAGAAGAAGATAAAGTGGTTGAAGTGGTAAAGACAATCGAGATTGAGAAGATTGTTGAAGTTGTCAAGCCTTGCACGAAGTGTTTGGAAGCATGCAAGGAATGTATAGCAAAAGACGACATCATTGCTGAATATGAGAAGAAGAAAGAGCAGTTACTGTTCAACCTCAATTATGTGAAAGAATCTTATGATGTCTTGAACAAAACAGTAACTGGTCTCCAAAAGACTAATTCAGAAAGAGAACAAGCACTAACTATGATGAATGCTGTGATGATAACAAAGCAGAAAGCCATCAACTTTTACATCGAAGAGAGTGCTAAATGGAAGCAAGAGTTGGAGACAGAAAAGATCGAGAATGAGAGAATTAGACGTTTATTGCAAAGTTATTCTAGTTCTGATTATCTCATTGATCGCATTTACCCAACTGTTGCAGGTATGGAAGCTTTTCAAGAAGAGAAGCCAAAGAAAAAGAAAGATAGTGGTAAGACATCGACTGTTAGCTATAACAAGTGTCCGCCTCCAATTTGGGAAGCGTATTCTCCTAGAAAACCAAACAAGGAGAAACTTGAAAAAGCAGTCAATATAAAGCTAAAAACCGACACAACTGACGTTTTACCAGATAACATTGATGTCACGTTTACGTCGTCCGATACTGATCATGAGTCTGAGTTAATAAAAAAGGTGGTCGATCAGGTGTTGGATACTGAGGAGGAGTCCGAGTCAAAGTTTGAGTCTGGAGGGTCAAATTCGTCAGTCAACAGTCCAAAGTCGTCGGTCAAACGGTCTTACAGTAAAGAATTTTTGTTATCGAAAGCAAATTTGGATGATGAAGCATTTGAAGTTGCATACACTTTAAATGATTCGGACAAATTATACTCTAACAAAGAGTTTCCAATAAGAAGTGTTCGTTTTGACATGATCAAAAAGGTTTTCAAAATGACAGAAATTAATATTTCTGAAATAAAAGATTTAAATCTTACGGAAAAACCTAAAAAGTACACTTCAAGAGTTCAACAACGATTAAACAAGAAAAAAGGTTACAATTCTGGTTCTGGTTTTCAAAAGAAATCAAACCAAAATCGTAGCTACAAAAAGAAAGGTCTTGGATTTATTCCACCAGAAAATCATAAAAATTTGAAAAATTCTAAAATAAAAACAGAATTTGTGTCAGGTGGAAGTGCAGAAGAGGAACAGAAGAAACCATTCTGGAGACAGTCAAATCAAGAATTTCTTGCTGAAAAGATGAAGAATGGAACTGAAGTGTTTTATCAAAGAGAGACTCGTACCTGTTACAAGTGCAATGAAGTTGGTCACATTGCATGGAACTGTCAGAAAATTGCCAAAATAAAACAGGAAGTTTTTCAGAAATTGAAAGAAAAGGTTGTTGATGTTGAACCACCAACCGACAGACTTAAAATTTTTGAAAATTCAACTTATGAGGTTGGTGAGTGTTCTAAAAAGATTTTTTATAAAAAGAAAGAGAATGACAACCAAGTGTGGGTTGTTAAGAAAGTTGATGAGAAAGTTGGTGATGAATCTGGTTCCACAAAGCCAGAAGAGCCACAGGTTGAGATGAAAATTTCAGTAAATGATGATGAGTTTCCATCACTGAAATTTGAAGAAGTGAAACAGAGAATTAGTAAGGTTGATATCTCGAATCAGTTTTACAAAGAGAATACTAAATTTGATGCCGAGAAAACCTTCAATGGAAGTGTTAAGAAAATTTTTGGGAAAATGTTGAATGGGAAAGCTAAGGGGGTTAAAGATTTTTATGCAACTAAAAAGGCAACTTACAACCCTACTGCGCAAGAATTGAAAGCCATCAAGTCTGAGAAGACTTGGATGGAAGTCTGTTTCCCTTGAAGTCTTAGGACTACGCCGGAGATCCCAAGTTTGTAATTGCGGATCAGGAATCGACATCTTTCTTAGTAATTGATTGTGTGAGTGAATCTTATAAACGTTAAATTTTACAGGATAAGTGTGATTTGCCGGAGCTTCCAGGTAGGTAAGTGTGAAGCAGGAATCGGCATCTTGATTGGTAAAATGGTTTGTGTAGATGTTTTATTCCTACATGTGGTTATATGTTTTGGATATACTTACAAGTGGTGAGAGGTTGATTCTGATAAAGTGATTACTCAAGGTCATTAGTTTGAACTTGATGTAATCCTGATACAAGAGATTGAATAGACAAAATGGTGAACCATACCCCTAACTTTACAAGTGGTAAAACCAACAAAACTTATTTTCCGGAAAAATCATTCTGATTAAAACAAACTTAAGTGTTTTGAAATCATTATGAGAAAATAGTTTTGTGAAAGGGGGAGTTCTGATTGTTTATGCCAGGTGGATGGCGATTTGAAGCAATTCGATATCGGTTGTCAAGTTTTGTACAGTTTGTTTTCAAATTTCCTAAACTGTGTTTGCATTTTAGGGGGAGTAGAAAATTTCAGAAAAACCAAAAACATTAGAAAATTTGAAAAAGGCAAAAACATGATAAAATCAAAATCGAGTTTTGTTGTGAAAAGAGGAAATGATAGTACATCAGTAGACAGTCACAGTATGCTAAAGAAATGTATTGTTTAAATAGCGTTAAAACAGTCTCACTGATGATATGCTGATAGGTTTTTACACATTTAGTAAACTTTTTCGGGATATAAACATAAATTCAAACTTGCTTATTTCGTGGGGAACACTACTTGGATATATAGGTAACCCCTGAAATCTCGTTTGAAAGGTCCCTCTTTCTGAGATACTAGGTCTTTATGCTCAGTGATATCTGGGGTATTATCCCGGGACTTCTGCTGAAAGGAATTTCTGACCTAGTCCCCGGAGAATACTTTCCGCATGCTTGAAATATAGTGCAGCCCTCAGCAAATTGATGAAACAATAAAATTGATAGTCATTGCTGTTGTAATGCAAAAGATCCTCTAAAGGGGACACACCAAAAGTCGAAGCCGTCATCTCTCTGCGTATCGAAAGATCGACCTGAGCTCTCACGGCCCTCGCAATTTAACCCCTTACAGATATCATCTGTGGTATACTCACCTGTAAGACTGAATATTGGGATCTGGATACAGGAGTATATTCAAGAGGTGGGACACATGAATGGGTTTAAGTTCTTAACACACCTAACTCATATCCTGAAACAGTTGAAATTTGTGTGAGAATTTAAGTGGATCAGTATATTGGCAATCTAAGTGAATTGTTTAATTCTTAATGTGTAACTAAGCTCAACGGTACTTGTGACTTGTCAAAATCTGATATGATCCTCTTACACAAAACTCACAAAAATAGTGTCTGTAAATATTTCTTTATTGTATTTCTTTAAATTCAAAATTACAAAAAGATTTTCAGTGTGTTTTAGCATAAATTTTGTAAAACTCAAAAAGATTTTCGACAACTGATGTTGGAGAGCTGATTGTCAAAATTCCAAGTGCTAGACATGATGAACAAATGGTTTGGGAAAATGTGTTTTGAAAAGAAAAATGATCAAATTTTAAAATGATTCATCAAGTTTATTGAGTTATTTTTGAGGGAGAGTCAGTGTTAGTGCATACATTGAATTGTTAAATGCGTAAAATTTACTTTTAGGTAGAGTGAGTTTGTGCAGGTTTAAGTATGAGCTGGATTGATGATCCTGAGCTGGATGAGAGTCAGATTACGATCTTGGAACAATCTCAGAAAGAGACAGCCAGATTACGATCCTGAAGCAAATGATGCTGAAGAACTAACGGAATGCCAGCACATTGCATGGGGGAGTCTGTTAATTTTGAGAGAAAGAATGAAGCTCAAAGACTGATCAAGACTGAAGATGCAAAGACTCGACATGTGAGACTCGTCAACATCTAAGGGGGAGTCTGTTGGTGCATACATCTGTCGTCTTCGTCTTACATCGAGTATTGGGTTTGTTGCGGTTCGGAACAAGAATGATGTCATCATTCTTGATGATGACATCATCCAAGTGACTAAATGCTTGCATCATCAACAAACATATACACGAGAAGATAATATGCAAATGATTTCAGTTTGTATTTTCTCACTAGATGACAAAATAGATAGCATGTATATTTGTTAATTTCGCTCCTAGACACACATGAAAGTGATTTCGCCCAAAATCACAAAAGTGTGATTTCGCTCCTGTTGTGTTTGTGTTCTTAAGAGCGAAATCAACAAGCCTATATATAGGTGTCATTATGAGCGAAATAAGTAGTGAAGTCTTGTATTCCACGCCGAAGTGCTGCCGGTGTGAGGATTGAGCTGTAAACGTTGTCAATCAATACAATCAGTGTTAAAGGTGAAGATAAAGCTGTATCTACCTTCGTTTCTTGTTATTCCGCACCTGAAACGTAGTTGAACGCCTCTGAACGACTCATTTGGGTCGAAACATGATCCTACAGGATCCATGATCCATAACCCTAGAAACTATTGTTCAAATAAAACCCAAGATTGTTTCAAAACACCATAACCAAAATAAAACTACCAAGTCCTAAAAAATGGGCTCCGGCCACGTCTAGAAATATCCATCATCTCCCATTCCTGCAGCCTACACCTTTGCTGCATCACCATCACCTCCTCCAGCTCAGTATCACCTGCATGATCCTTCATCCCACTGCTGCCAGCCTTAATTTCCAGGATATCACCAGCCACTTCTTCATCATCCAGCTCAGTCAATCTAGCCTTCCAGCCCTCTACGTCCCAGCTGCTCTTGTCAAAGTCAGGATCCAGAGCTTCTTGGGCCATCTGCAACTGAGTTTTGTACATAGCAATGGCAGCGGAGACTTTAGCATCATTTGTGATCTCGTTCTTCTCCTGATCAGCAGTTATATGAGCCAGGACAAGTTCCCACTTCACCAGATTGACATTGTTTTCGAGGGAGGCGATCTTCTGATCCTTGGCCAGCATGATCTTTTGGAGGTCCAAACACTTTTGCTCAACCTCTTCAACATTTCCTACGAAGTCCTCGATTTTAGCAAATTTCTGCGAAAAGACAATGTGAAGTTTAGGATCATATGATCCTCGAGTGGGCAGGATAACTTAGCTAAGTCAGTGATCCTTACATCAGCAAAGTACTCAAGGAACTGGTGGCGGATTAGAGGCAGGCCTTCTAGATTGTCAGCCTCAGAGGCTTTCCTCTTCTTTCCCTTGGAAACAGTAGCCTTGGGGATGGCAGTACTTGGGCTAGCAGTAGCCTTCTTCCTTCCAGACCTGGGAACAACAGTGGTGAGATCGGTGACACTAAAACGGGTAGCAGACTTCGATGATTTTCCAGCACCTACGCATCCAAAACAGATAAGTATCCTTATTTCATTTTTATTTAAACATTTAATTATGTACAAAATGGGATACTTACTTGACATTGTGACAGAACCTGAGGATACCTCTTGAGAATCCTGGGTATTTGCTTGGAATGATCTTATAGCAGGATCAAGCCTCCGGAAAGCAGCAAGCCTTTCCTTCATTGCAGGTGTTGTAATAAGGTGTGAAACAGTGATAGCTGCAAAATGGAAATAAAATGATGTTAGTGATCCTCAACAAAAACAAGGTTATCCTGTGATCCTTCTCAGGATCCTCTATCCTACCATGGGTGGTCCATTTTCTAGGCAGATCCTTTCCATCAGGGATAGAATCCCTTCTGACAAAGAAGAATCGCCGTTTCCAGTTGGTGTCATTCTTAGTGGCTTTGAAGATGGGGTGTTCTTCACTAGGTTTATGTTTGAGTAGACATCGGTGAGATCCATGGCTCACAAGGTCATACATCTCTGCAAACTCCGACATTCCCAGATCAATACCTTCACGCTCAATGATTCTTTCAAGGGTATACAAGACCCTCCAGATCATTGGCATTGCTTGGATGTAGGAGATGCCGGTGAGAGAGAAGAAGGATTGGGTGAAATCTGGAAAAGGATACGAGTATCCTATTGTAAATGGGGTGACCGGAAAAGCTACCCAGGTTTCGGACACAAAGTCGCTCAGGACGGTGGGATCAAAAGTTTTGAAATCGGTGTTCGCCGGAAAACAATGGCGAATCCTATCTATCTGTGGATCAGTAAAGCAACATCGTTCCTTTGCAGAGTCATCGATGATCTTTTGGCTCTTCAAGGGACTGTCCTTCTTGTGATCCTTAGCTGGTGAGGATCTTAGCATCATCTTGGTCATGACGGTGGTGAAGAAGAAGAAACAGAGCGAGAAGATGAAGAGAGAAAGGAAAGAGGAGTACCTGATCAGATCTTCGAATGAGGATTTAAAGGATGAAACGCACGAATTTAAATGCTCTCTAACCCTTATCTCTAATTTTAATTTATAATGATGATCTTGCAGGATAGTCACTTCAGTGACGTCAGGATGGCAACGGCTAGTCAGAATTTAACGGCTATATATCCGTTGGTTTGTTACGGATAAGAACGAGAAAATACAACTCGTTTATTTACACTTCACTCCTTATATTTTGGGGGCAATTGTTAGGGGATGATTTTTTAATGATCAGTGATCCTCAATTTCTGTTGGGCTTAGGGATCCTTAATTCTGTTTGAATTAGTGATCCTCAGAGAGTATGGTAGGATCAGGATCTAGGATCATCATAAGGATCCTTATACTAACGATTGTCTGCTTTGAATATGATGTTGTTTTGCAGGAGTACGAGCTTGGACTTGGTCTTGGCGACATTCCTGGAGCATATTCCCTTTTTATTCCGCACGTGCTTGACCAATATGGACGTTATGGAGTTCGTGGGAGACTTGCATGGAATGCGGATAGTTAGTTAGCTTAGATATTTTCCATTTTTAAAAGGGGATAGCGAGCAAGATTAGAACACTTGGCTATTTTTAGCTTAACACACACACTCGTAACTGCTCTCATCAGCTCTCGACAATTCACTTGGCGATTACACACTTTTTTGCACATTACACTCTAGTGATCCTTGTAACTAGCTCGCTATCATCCGAAGTTGTAATAACTTGTTTGTTTAATCTGAGTTGGTGATCGGTAGTTTCCATCACCCGAGGTTTTTTATGCCGGTGATCAACTCTTGATCAAGGGCTTTTTCCTCGTATAAATCTTTGTGTCACTTGTTCATTACATTTCTGAGTGATCCTTATCATTGTTCATTGATTCAAGCATCACACCTCACAACAGAAAGTTTGGTTGCATTATCTTGGCTTGATTTTTGACCAAAACAGTTGTGGTGCAAAAGAAAAATGGGAAATGGAGAGTTTGTGTAGATTAAACAGACTTAAACAAAGCTTGTCCCAAAGTCCCATTTCCTCTTCCTCATATTGACTCAATGGTGGATGCTACTGTTGGCCATGAGATGTTAACCTTCATGGATGCATCTTCAGGATTCCAGCAGATCCAAATGGAACCTTCAGACCAAGAGGATACTGCCTTCATGACACCAACATGTATTTATTGCTACACTGCTATGCCCTTTGGTTTGAAAAATGCAGGTGCAACATATCAAAGATTGGTTAACATGATGTTCAAAGACAAGCTGGGGGACACTATGGAGGTGTACATCGACGACATGGTAGTAAAATTTAAAAAGGCTGAGGATCACCTCCAGGATATCAAGGGAGCATTTGATATCCTGGATCAGTATAACATGAAGCTAAATCCTGCTAAGTGCCATTTTGGAGTGGGGGCAGGAAAGTTTCTAGGATATATGGTGACTAAAAGAGGGATAGAGGCACGCCCGGAGCAGATTAAAGCTATCTTGGATATCTAATCACTTCAAATATGAAGGATGTTCAACGGTTAACAGGGCGGTTAACAGGATGTTCAACGGTTAAAGCTATCCTGAAGAAGAATAAGAAGTTTGAATGGGGTGCAGGATTTGAAGCGGTATCTTTCAACCGCACCTCTATTGATGAAGCCTGAGGATGGTGAACCATTATCCCTGTATCTTGCGGTATCAGGGAATGCAGTAAGTGCTGTCCTTGTAAAGGATCATGAAGGTCAGCAGTATCCTGTTTATTATGTTAGTAAAAGTTTATTAGATGCTGAAACTAGGTATTCTCACTTAGAGAAACTGATATTAGCCCTAGTTATGGCGTCAACAAAACTTAGACATTATTTTGAAACACATAGGATTCATGTTAAAACCAACTATCCTGTTAAAAATGTGCTTAGGAAACCCGAGATGTCAGGTAGGATGGCTAAGTGGTCAGTGAAATTAAGTGCCTTTGATCTAGTGTATGAACCTAGAAATGCCATAAAGTCTCAGGCTTTAGCCGACTTTGTGGCTAATTTCAGTAGTGATATTCAAAATGAAGTAGACCTAGAAGTACAACAGCTAGGAGAAAACTTAGAATCCTGGACGCTATATACTGATGGTGCATCTAATGTAAGAGGTGTAGGTTTGGCTATATTACTAAAATCGCCACAGGGGGACATATTACCCCGGGATATTTGATGTGAGTTTCCTGCCACTAATAATGAGGCAGAATATGAAGCTTTAATTGCAGGATTGGAATTGGCTAAAAGTATGAATATCAAGAGTTTGCAAGTATACGTTGATTCTTTGTTAATTACTAATCATTTTAATGGAACCTATGCAGTTAAAGGTGAGAAGTTAATCGAGTATCTTGAAATTCTCAAAAAATTAGCAGGATATTTCGATATTTTTACACTTGAACAGGTACCAAGAGAGGATAATGCTGAAGCTGATGCCTTGGCAAATCTAGGATCATCAGTCAGGATACCGGAAGGAACCCGAATACCAATATTACATATCCTATATCATGCGACTGATCCTCAGGATAAGGAAGTACTAAGTGTTCAGGATCCTGATGAGTATCCTGAGAAGGATCCTAAGTCTTGGATGGCTACAATCATAAGATATCTCAAGGAAGGACACATCCCAAAGGATGAGAATCCTAAGGCCTTTAGAATGAAGGTATCACGATTCACTATTATAAATAATGTCTTGTATAAGAAATCTCTTGCAGGACCATATCTGAGGTGCTTAGCGGATCCCGAAACCAAGGCATTAAGAGCAGGATATTATTGGCCGACGATGAGAAAAGATGCTGCAGAATATGCTCGAAGATGTGATGCATGTCAAAGACACAGTAATATATTACATCAGCCGGCCGAGCCACTTTATCCTATAGCTTCCCCTTGGCCATTCATGAAGTGGGGAATGGATATAGTAGGAAAATTGCCAAAGGCTCCAGGAGGAAAATGGCGAGATTTGATTCGATCCAACACTATCAAGATTCGCCAGACCATTGGCATAACTTGGGCATAGCTAAGGCCGGTGAGGTCGAAAAAGCTAGAGATAAAGGGTGGAAACGGGTACTGGAGTCCAAGAGAGAAGGGGTAGGCGAAGAAACAAACCCACTCGTCGGATATTGCATCTGATCGGGCTTCCCGATCAAAAGGGCGAAAGACTGTTCCGGTGGGAAAGGCACCGGAATCTTTAAGAGCAGCGATGTCGGCATTATTGAAGCAGCAGATCTCCTTTGCTGGATCAACAATGAAGTTCTGGCTTACGAGGCTTGAGGCTGGTCGGTCCGATCGGGATTTCGTTCGTGGTGCCATAAAAAGTATTGAGCTACCTAAAGGCAATTCAAGAAAGAAGGATAGAAAGAGAAATACCTGATGTTCACTTGAAGATAAGGATAACTGAAATAAGGAGTCCCTCGGTTAATATAGGATGATTATAGGGGGGTAAAGAGTAAATAATGCCTTGGAAGTTGTACCGCTGTCATTTCAAGGGTCTAGTCATATTAATTACCTTAAGTCATGAGGTGAAACTTTTGAAATATATCCGTTGGATTGGTATCCCAACCGATATATTTAGGGACAATTGTTAGGGGTCATTTTCTTAACATACGTACCCTGACCAATATCCTGCCTTTGTTTGTTTATTTGTGATCAGGATGCTGGAAGAGGATATTGCTAACATCTTGGGCGATATCCTGAGGCTTATTGAATTAACCACGTGCAGGTTAAAGGCTGAGACTTGCTAACGGTCAAGAGGACTTCTTCTCCTCAAGACTCGGACGAATTTGTTGAGGGAGAGACGTTGAGCCCGAAAGACCAGGTCTACAACGTTCGAAGAAGGAATATTCGGTGGATCCCGCAAGTTTAGGGTAGTTTGTTATTTTATCTTTACTATAAATAGATGGGGGCGGATCAGCTTAGAACACACAATTTTTCACTAACACTCTCGTACACTTTCACTCTCTAGCTCATTGCAAATACCACACTTGTATTCAAATTTCGTTGTAACACTTAGTCGATCCGCACCACATCCTGCACTGTATCCTGATTTGTGAAGCAATAGAAGAACTAGGCAGCTGCGATTGTCAGCTCCCGAGGTTTTATGCCGGCGATCTAGATTGATCAAGGGCTTTCCTCGTACATCTCGTGTCGTTTACTTTACTTTTGCTCATTGTTTGATCATAGATACAGCTCTATATCCCGAGCCGTATCCTGAAACTGTTTTTACAATTAACTTGATTAACATATTTTCGACACTCATTTATAGCACACTACCTCACTAAACTAATTTGATCACTTAATTACTTCGGTAATTTTTGACCAAAACAATTTGGCGCCCACCGTGGGGCAAGTGGTGCTCTCTTTACTAAAAATTTTTGTCAAATCGCTAATTGGTTTTCTATTTTCAAAACTTTTTGCCACATTGTCCATAATGGCCTCAAGATCAAACATGAGTTCCTCTACTGAGTCTGCTATGACTTCTGCTACTACCGGTTCGGTGCTTCCACCACCTCCTCCAAGGATACCAGCCTCTACACAATCTCAAGATGTTATCCCTACTCGGAGTGTCCAGGGATCTGCTCCCGTTTTAGCTTCTAATGATGAAATTTTAACCTTATTTGGAAGTGTGCAGGAACAAATGAGGCAGCAACAGGAAACAAACCAAATGCTTTTAAGGGAAATACAACTCCTAAAGTCTGGCTCGAGCAGATCTGCTGAAGACAAGGTCACTCCATTACACCCTAGAGCGTTGAACTTCAGTTCAGCTAT
Source organism: Helianthus tuberosus (assembly GCA_030545235.1). Lineage (NCBI taxonomy): Eukaryota > Viridiplantae > Streptophyta > Magnoliopsida > Asterales > Asteraceae > Helianthus > Helianthus tuberosus. Next base: position 81,211,600 of record CM060415.1, read on the forward strand.
GTATACTGAGGATAACAGGGGGAATATTGTGCCCAGTCTTCCTCAGAATCATACTCCTGAAATACCCTCCTCGGTCAGGATGTCAACCATGAGGAGCTTAGGATATGCTTCAGGATTTGGGCAAAATCCTCCAACGGGTAATGTGTCGAATAATAATAATACTCATGCTACTAACAGTGGTGGATCTTTGCAGGATACAGGTGTAACATCAGCACTTACCAGGGAACTTCAGAAGTTGAAGGACATGATATCTAGTGTACCTGGGGTGGTGCAGCCGATCCCGGAAGTGTCTCAAGACAGCCACAAGATATCTCGTTTTGCATATCCTATCTGTGATGATGAGATCCCAAAGAGATTCCAAACCCCCAACATGAAGCTTTATGATGGGACTACGGATCCTGAGGAGCATATTGCTCAGTATAGGGAAATAATGGAGATTAACCCTATCCCTCCGGAGCTCAAGGAAGCGTGCTTGTGCAAGGGATTTGGTTCTACTCTAACAGGATCAGCTTTAAAATGGCTGTTAAACGTTCCTCCTCACTCAATTACTTCATTTGCTCATTTGGTTAATTTATTTAACAGTCAATTTTCTTGTAGTCGGAGTTTTGAGAAACTAACCAGTGATCTTTACAGGATAACTCAAGGGCCTCAGGAATCCTTGAGGGATTATGTGAACAAATTTAGTCGAGAATCCTTGGATATCCCACATCTTGATGTTGCAACAGCTGTGCAAGCTTTTAAGATGGGATTACAAAAGGATTCTCAGTTTTATCAGGATCTTGTAATGAATCCGTGCAGGAATCTCGATGAAGCTCGTAACAGGGCTTTGAGATATATCCGTCTGGAAGATGACAGGAAGATGCAAGAAAGGATGAACTTATCCAACACTTATGAATCAACTAATAGGAAGTCAGAATCCTCGTTCAAGTCATATCGGCCTAAGCCGTATAGTAGAAATGAAAACAAAAGAGTGAATGCTGTCGTAGATGAGGATCCTGAAGAGTATCCTGAGTTGTCCGAATATTGCTTTTCTGTTAATATTCCTGAATTGATGTATGCTATGCAGGGTCTAGGAGACAAGGCTAGGTGGCCTCGAAAGAGTCAACAGAAAGCTGACTGGAAAGATAAGTCAAAATGGTGTGCTTTCCACGAAGATTTCGGACATATGACTGAGGATTGCATTGCTCTAAGGAAAGAAATAAGCTATCTTCTAAGCAGGGGATATTTGAAAGATCTCTTAGGAAAAAAGAAGAATAAGGGTCAGGATACTGAGAAGGATCCTGAGCGAGCAGCATCACCTCCCTCGGATGCCAAGATAATCAACTTCATTTCGGGAGGATCCGACATTTGTGGGACCTCGTATTCGGCAGCAAAGAGACACGCAAAGGAAGCTAAGGCCGGAAGGGGAGACAGACCTGTCAGGATGACTACTCTCACAACTGACAAAGTGATCACTTTTGATGCAGATGACAGGGATACTGTCCAGGATCCTCACCATGATGCTCTGGTAATAACGTTATATGTGGCTAACCATTTTGTACGCAGGATACTGGTTGATAATGGCAGCTCCGTCAACATAATCCAACTAGAAACTCTGAAGAGAATGAATGTATCTCCAATGGATATCACTTCAAAGTCTACTGTGCTTGTTGGGTTCAGTGGAGAGGCTAGAAACACAGTGGGAGAGATAAAATTGCCAGTATACGTTGAAGGAGTCAACTCGATACAACGTTTCTGTGTGATGGATTCTCTATCCTGCTATAACATCATACTGGGAAGACCATGGATTCACGATATGAAGGCCGTGCCATCAACATATCACCAATGCATCAAGATACCTACCCCTTGGGGAGTTGTCAAGGTTGATAGTGATCAGCAGGAGGCGAAAGAATGCTACTCATCCTCGATGAAATCCTCAACTAAACCTAGTGCAGCATAGCAATTAAAGACGAGGGCCCAGGATATCGTGGAGGATCCGGAATAGGATGTGAAGAAAATTATCCTAGACCAGGATAATCCCGATATTTCGGTGCTCGTAGGAACCAATATCCCTCAGGATATTGAAGAGCAATTAATTAACTTTTTAAAATGCAGGATGTCAACGTTTGCATGGAAACATGAGGATATGACAGGCATATCCAAAGATATTATCACTCACAAGCTTGGAATTGATAAGTCATTCAAGCCTGTGCAACAAAAAAGAAGGAAGTTTGCTCCTGAGCGGAACATGATTATCCAGGAGGAAGTTGAAAGATTATTAAAGTCCAGAATGATCAGAGAGGTTAAGTTCCCAAGGTGGCTAGCAAATGTGGTTGTAGTACAGAAGAAGAATGGGAAATGGAGAGTTTGTGTAGACTACACAGACTTGAACAAAGCTTGTCCTAAAGACCCATTTCCTCTTCCCCACATTGATGCAATGGTAGATGCCACTGCCGGGCATGAAATGCTGACCTTCATGGACGCATCCTCAGGATTTCAACAGATCCAAATGGAGCCTTCTGACCAGGAGGATACCGCCTTCATGACACCAACAGGTATTTATTGTTATACAGCTATGCCTTTTGGTTTGAAAAATGCAGGTGCAACATACCAAAGATTGGTAAACATGATGTTCAAAGACAAACTGGGGGACACCATGGAGGTGTACATTGACGATATGGTGGTGAAATCAAAGAAAGCTCAGGATCACCTCCAGGATATTAAAGGAGCATTTGATATCCTGGATCAATACAACATGAAGCTGAATCCTGCTAAATGCCATTTCGGAGTGGGGGCAGGAAAGTTTCTTGGATATATGGTGACAAAAAGGGGGATAGAAGCAAGCCCAGAGCAGATCAAAGCTATCCTGGACATAAAATCACCCTCAAATATGAAGGACGTACAAAGATTGACAGGCCGAGTAGCAGCTCTAAACAGGTTTATCTCAAGATCCTCAGAGAAATGCAAAGACTTTTATGATATCCTGAAGAAGAACAAAAGATTCGAATGGGGGGAAAAGCATGAAGCAGCCCTGCAGGATTTGAAACGATATCTCTCAACCGCACCTCTATTGATGAAGCCTGAAAATGGTGAACCACTATCCCTGTACCTTGCTGTATCAGGAAATGTTGTAAGTGCCGTTCTTATAAAAGACCATGAAGGTCAGCAATATCCTGTTTATTATGTAAGTAAAAGTTTGTTAGATGCTGAAACTAGGTATTCTCATTTAGAAAAATTAATATTAGCTCTAGTCATGGCATCAACGAAACTTAGACATTACTTTGAGACACATAGGATTCATGTTAAAACAAATTATCCTGTTAAAAATGTGCTTAGGAAACCAGAGATGTCAGGCAGGATGGCCATGTGGTCAGTGAAATTAAGTGCTTATGATTTAGTATATGAACCTAGGAATGCCATAAAGTCTCAGGCTTTAGCTGACTTTGTGGCTGATTTCAGTAGTGACATTCAGGACGAGGTAGACCTAGAAGTTCAACAGTTAGGAGAATCCTCAGGATCCTGGACATTATATACTGACGGTGCATCTAATGTAAGAGGAGTAGGATTAGGAATACTACTAAAATCGCCACAGGGGGACATATTACCCCAGGCTATTAGGTGTGAATTTCCTGCTACTAATAATGAAGCAGAGTATGAGGCTTTAATTGCAGGATTAGAGTTGGCTAAGAGCATGAGTATCAAAAATTTGCAAGTATATGTTGACTCTTTGTTAATTACTAACCATTTTAATGGATCCTATGCAGTTAAGGGTGAGAAATTAATCGAATATCTCGATATTCTCAAAAAATTAGCAGGATATTTCGATGTTTTTATACTTGAACAGGTACCAAGGGAGGATAATGCTGAAGCGGATGCCTTAGCAAATTTGGGATCATCAATCAAGATACCTGAAGGGATGCAAATACCAATATTACATGTCCTATATCCTGCAACGAATCCTCAGGATAAAGTAGTAGCTGGTATTCAGGATCCTGGAGTAGAACATCCTGAAGAGGATCCTAAATCCTGGACGGCTCCAATCATGAGATATCTCAAAGAAGGACACGTCCCTGGAGATGAAAATCCTAAGGCATTTAGGATGAAGGTATCACGATTCACTATTATAAATGATATTTTATACAAGAAATCTCTTGCAGGACCGTATTTGAGGTGCTTGGAGAATCCTGAAGCCAAAGAAGTACTTCAGGATATACATGAAGGGGATTGTGGTAACCATGCTGGGGGCAGGTCATTATTCTCAAAAGTATTAAGGACAGGATATTATTGGCCACCGATGAGAAAAGATGCCGCAGAATATGTTCGAAGATGTGACGCATGTCAAAGACATAGTAACATACTGCATCAGCCGGCTGAACCATTATATCCTATTGTTTCCCCTTGGCCATTTATGAAGTGGGGTATGGACAGAGTGGGAAAGCTACCAAAAGCTCCGGGAGGAAAAGTCTTTATGCTAGCAATGACGGATTATTTCTCTAAGTGGGTTGAAGCAGAAGCATTTGTTCAAGTTAGAGACCAAGAAGTAGTATCCTTCATCAAGAGGAATATCCTGACCAGATTCGGAGTACCAGCCGAGATAATCTGTGACAATGGTTCTCAGTTTATAAGTAAGAGGACTACTGACTTTTGCAAGAGTTGGGGAATCAAAATGATTACATCTACTCCGGTACATCCTCAAGCAAATGGACAAGCAGAATCCTCAAACAAGATAATTGTCAATAACTTAAAGAAAAGGCTTGGAGCCAAAAAAGGAAGATGGGCAGAAGAATTACCCTTTGTTTTATGGGCCGATAGGACAACGGTAAAGAATGCAACAGGCCAAACCCCATTTTCCTTGGTGTTTGGAGCAGAAGCAATGATTCCAATGGAAATGACAATACCTACTGCAAGATCTATCTTAAGTGATCCTGAGCAGAATCCCGAAGCCTTGAGTCAGGATTTAGACACTATAGATGAAAAGAGAGATGCGGCAAGGCTAAGGATGGCAGCATATCAACAGAGAATATCCAGGGCATATAACAAGAATATTAGAACCAGAAGATTTAAGGTTGGAGATTGGGTGTTAAGAAAGGCTTTTCAAAATACTACTAATCCTGCCGATGGCAAGTTAGCTCCAAAATGGGAAGGACCATATGAAGTTGAATCAGAAGCAGGGAAAGGAGCATATAGACTCAAGAATATGGAGGGGGATATGCTACCGAGATCTTGGAATGCTATACACCTTAAGCTCTATTTCAAGTGAGTCTAGAATTTAATTTCTAACTCAGGATGGTATGAATTCTACTTCTTTTAAATAGGTTTGGTTTAATTTGTTCTTTGTAACCCAATACTGACTTAAGCATCGGAGGGGTGTTAGCTAAGCTAACACCCACCTTAGTTTACAATTGTTTTGCAAGATATGTTTCAGGATATAGCTCCAGGATATGTACTCAGGATAACTCGGAAGACTAGAGGATTGGCCCCCTCTCTCACGTTTAAGGGATACTGATCCCTTCACAGGTTTAAAGGTATTCACCTTTCTTCCGAATTGGGTTTAAACACCCCGCCTGGAGCGCAAGTTATTCAGGGATAGTTCAAGGTGGCGGGACCAGTCCATGTAAAAGTGGCTGACAATTTCGTTACTGTTGGCTATATCCTGAATCCTAAAGGTATATGAGGATTGATCACCCCCTCTCACGAAAGGGTATTTTCATACTCTCTAAGGTTTAAAGGTTTTCACCTTTCTAAGTCTTGGAGTTTATACACTCCCGCCTGTAGCGCATGAAAAGTTGGGATTTTCCCCAGGATACAAAGGATTTATCTCCAGTACATCCTTGGGTTTTACCCTTGGGACGTAAAAAATTGCTTATGCAATGGAAACTGACATTAAGTAGATTTCTAAGATACTTGAAGACATTGTACACAGGGGACATCCCTGCCAAGATGGTGATATAAAGATAAAAGAATGAGGCTCAGAACTAATGCGCCAAGTGCCTTGCACAGGGGACACCTTCATTGGAAGAGTTGCAAAGGGATTGAAGTTTGGTAATAGGTTTATACCCTATTTCTGGTATGATCTTTCCTTTGTAAACATCGTCTAAGTTTTTAGTAACATTATTTTAAGTATCCTGATATATTCTCGAAGTCCTTTTCAGGATATTTGATTAGGGTGTTTGAAACTAGTATTAGTTTGGAAATCTGATCATTTATATATTATCAAAACTTGGTGTTGAAAAGATAGACTATTTTTCACTTTCTAAAGGAATTTTTACAAAGTTGAAGGAACGTTTGGAAGTTCTATCTAATAAAAGGCTTTTGCAGTATGTTGCTGAGCATACTGACCAGGATATTTTATAAGATAACAATACAGAATCTTTACAAAGATAAGACTGATACTAAGTAAGGCAAGGTAACAGAAAATAAGTCAAAAGATAGTTATATTATTAACAAGTCAAAAGTTGTGCTTTAGGTTTCACCTTAAACTAAGGCCCATCCGCCAAAAGCACAATTAGTTTTTACCATACTTGTGTAACGGTTGCAGGATCTATCTCAAAACAGGACCCGTCCACCTACAACCGTTACTACGTTCAAAATAAGTTATACTAATCGATGACCAAGGGCTTTATCCTAAAACCGAGGACCCATCCACCTTTGGTAATCGTATTGTTCTAATGCAGGAAATATAAAATTGTTCGAAGACAGGAAAAGTAAATTGTTTGAACAACCACAACCACGAAATTTAAAAATGGGCTCCGGCCTGGGCACGTATATCCATCATCGCCCATTTCGCTGCCTAAGAAGCGGCGCCTTCTTGATCAGCAACCTCCTTGTCAGCATTCGCCCCAGCATCAGCCTCAGGATTCTTCTCGGCATCATCATCAGCATTGGCCACCTCCTCTGCCGCCTTCGAAGGCTCTTCACCAGCATGCTTTGCAGAATGAGCAACGGGATGACCTCCAAGATCCTTTAGTTTCGCCTCCCAAGTCTTTACGTTCCAGGAGGGGCATTCAAAACCCAAATCCATGGCCTCATAAGCCATCTTTATCCTGGCTTGGAGAAGAGAGACGACCACGGATGCTTTGAGGCTATCCCGATATGAGCTCATATTCTGCTGATATTGAAGAAGGGCGGCATCTAGCTTGGCTTGAGCATCCTCATTAGCTTTGTGGAGGGCAGCTTGATGTTCCTGAGTCATTGCTTTGTATTTGTCTTCATAATGCTGGGATTTGGCAGCCACAATGGTTCCTTGGTAAGCTATGGTGGCTTGAGCTTTCTCCAGCTGGATCTTTAACATCTTGTTAAGCCCGCAAGCGTCTTCATACAAATGCATAAGACGATCCAGACCCTATCGATAAAGACACAGGTATTAATGTGAAAAATAAGTAGGATAAAGACTAACATACTTGTACAGGATACCGAAAAAGAAAATTCTACCTGTTTGAAGAATGAGGTGGCTTCATTGAACCCATGATTCTCAAGAGAGAATGTTTCAGAAACAGCTAGGGAGTCAGTCTCCTTTCTCTTCCGAGAGCTGGATGCCCGGGTCCTGGATGCCGGAGGGCCTTTGGGAGCAGAAACAGTTTTCGAGGAGGTAGGCTTTGGTGTAGCAGACGACTTTGGCTTGGATTCTTGTTTGGTGGGTTCAAGGCTGGAGTAGCAATCCAATTCGTCAAGTTCGAAACCTTCAAGGTTGACGACTGGTACTACATAAGGGAAGATATTCTTGAACTCATCATATTTTTGAAAAATAATTAATATATGAGAATGTGCTTACCAGACATTTCTGAGCTTGATTTTTGGTGTGAATCTGTAAGAGACAGGGAAAAAGTTCTTTCACTGGCAGGAAGACGGTAGATTTCCTTGATCTTGGATTCGGATTCTACACTGGGAGGCACTAAATCTCTGAAATTCGCTGCATAAAAACATCAGAATATAAGTCCGGGATACAGTTTGAAGATATAATTGGGGATATTCCTAAAACCCTAAATCCTACCCTTGGTTAACCATTTAACCGGTAGATCGAAACCCTTATCAATAGAGTCTCTTTTTACGAAAAAGAATTTTCGTCGCCATCGATCCTCGTTCTTGGTGGCTTTAAGAACCAGAGGGTTCTTGAGGGAAAACAGAAGAAAACGGCGGTTGCCGTGGGATCTCAGCCGGTATGCTATAGGAAGGTCCTCAACAAGTAGGTTAGGAAAATGGCGAGATTTGATTCGATCCAACACTATCAAGATTCGCCAGACCATTGGCATAACTTGGGTATAGCTAAGGCCGGTGAGGTCGAAAAAGCTAGAGATAAAGGGTGGAAACGGGTACCGGAGTCCAAGAGAGAAGGGGTAGGCGAAGAAACAAACCCACTCGTCGGATATTGCATCTGATCGGGCTTCCCGATCAAAAGGGCGAAAGACTGTTCCGGTGGGAAAGGCACCGGAATCTTTAAGAGCAGCGATGTCGGCATTATTGAAGCAGCAGATCTCCTTTGCTGGATCAACAATGAAGTTCTGGCTTACGAGGCTTGAGGCTGGTCGGTCCGATCGGGATTTCGTTCGTGGTGCCATAAAAAGTATTGAGCTACCTAAAGGCAATTCAAGAAAGAAGGATAGAAAGAGAAATACCTGATGTTCACTTGAAGATAAGGATAACTGAAATAAGGAGTCCCTCGGTTAATATAGGATGATTATAGGGGTTAAAGAGTAAATAATGCCTTGGAAGTTGTACCGCTGTCATTTCAAGGGTCTAGTCGTATTAATTACCTTAAGTCATGAGGTGAAACTTTTGAAATATATCCGTTGGATTGGTATCCCAACTGATATATTTAGGGACAATTGTTAGGGGTCATTTTCTTAACATACGTACCCTGACCAATATCCTGCCTTTGTTTGTTTATTTGTGATCAGGATGCTGGAAGAGGATATTGCTAACATCTTGGGCGATATCCTGAGGCTTATTGAATTAACCACGTGCAGGTTAAAGGCTGAGACTTGCTAACGGTCAAGAGGACTTCTTCTCCTCAAGACTCGGACGAATTTGTTGAGGGAGAGACGTTGAGCCCGAAAGACCAGGTCTACAACGTTCGAAGAAGGAATATTCGGTGGATCCCGCAAGTTTAGGGTAGTTTGTTATTTTATCTTTACTATAAATAGATGGGGGCGGATCAGCTTAGAACACACAATTTTTCACTAACACTCTCGTACACTTTCACTCTCTAGCTCATTGCAAATACCACACTTGTATTCAAATTTCGTTGTAACACTTAGTCGATCCGCACCACATCCTGCACTGTATCCTGATTTGTGAAGCAATAGAAGAACTAGGCAGCTGCGATTGTCAGCTCCCGAGGTTTTATGCCGGCGATCTAGATTGATCAAGGGCTTTCCTCGTACATCTCGTGTCGTTTACTTTACTTTTGCTCATTGTTTGATCATAGATACAGCTCTATATCCCGAGCCGTATCCTGAAACTGTTTTTACAATTAACTTGATTAACATATTTTCGACACTTATTTATAGCACACTACCTCACTAAACTAATTTGATCACTTAAGTACTTCGGTAATTTTTGACCAAAACAATTATATCCACACCGGTACATCCTCAAGCAAATGGACAAGCAGAATCCTCAAACAAGATAATTGTCAACAACCTGAAAAAGAGACTAGGGGCAAAAAAAGGAAGATGGGCAGAAGAACTACCCTTTGTTTTGTGGGCTGATAGGACGATGGTGAAAAGTACAACTGGCCAAACCGCGTTTTCCTTGGTATTTGGAGCAGAAGCGGTGATCCCGACAGAAATGGTAATACCTACAGTGAATCCAACCTCCGGGATCCTGAGCAGAATCCTGAAGTCCTGTGCCAGGAATTGGATACTATTGATGAAACAAGAGACGCAGCAAGACTAAGGATGGCGGCATATCAACAGAGGATATCTAAAGCATATAACAAGAATATAAGGACTAGAAGGTTCCAGGTTGGAGATTGGGTATTGAGGAACGCTTTTCAGAATACTACTAATCCTGCTGATGGAAAGTTGGCTCCAAAATGGGAAGGACCCTATGAGATTGAATCAGAATAAGGAAAAGGAGCATACCGACTCAAGAATATGGAGGGGGATATGTTACCAAGATCCTGCAATGCTATACATCTAAAGCTCTATTTCAAGTGAGTTTGGAATTTAAATTCTAACTCAGGATGGTATGGATTCTATCTCTTTTATTAAATTTTAATATTATTTATTGTTTTGAACCCATTACTGACTTAAGAATCGGAGGGGTGTTAGCCAGGCTAACACCCACCTTAGCTTACAGTTGTTTTGCAGTATATGCTTCGGGATATAGTTCCAGGATATACATTTAGGATACTTCGAAAGATTAGAGGATTGGCCCCCTCTCTCACATTTAAGGGATCCTGATCCCTTCACAGGTTTAAAGGTATTCACCTTTCTCTCGAATTGGGTTTAAACACCCCGCCTGTAGCGCAAGTTATCCAGGGATAGTTCAAGGTGGCGGGACCAGTTCATGTAAAAGTGGCTGACAATTTCATCACTGTTGGCTATATCCTGGATTCTCAAGGTATATGAGGATTGATCACCCTCTCTCACGGAAGGGTATTATCATACTCTCTAAGGTTTAAAGGTTATCACCTTTCTAAGTCTTGGAGTTTATACACTCCCGCCTATAGCGCATGAAAATTTGGGATTTTCCCCAGGTTACCTATGGGATTTTCCCCAAGATACTAAGGATTTATCTCCAGTATGTTTTTGGGTTTTACCCCAGTGACACAAGAACTGTCTAAACAGTTAGAACTTGAATTAAAAAATTTTCTAAGTGTTTGAAGACTTTATGCACAGGGGACATTCCTCCCAATGCGATTGTGTAAGGCTCAAACAGTCAAACTCAAACCAAATGTACTAAGTATCTCGGACTGGGGACATCTTAGTTGAAGAAGTTGCAAAAGGATTGAAGTTCGATACTAGGGTTACACCCTATTCCTGGTATGATCTTTCCTTTGTAAACCTTACATAAGTTGTTTAAACTTTTTAAACTGTGTTTAAGGCTCAAATATCCTGATAAGGACATATCTTTGGGATATGTTCTCAAAATGTGTTTTCGGGATACGCTTCAGGATATTTGATTGGAATATTTGGGAAATAATACTTGGGTTGAAAATTAGTACTCTGGTCAAAGAAGTGTTATTGAAACGGATTTTGAAAAATAAACTATCTTTAGAAACTTTGTCTAAATTGTTTGGGTTTTTAGAAGTCCTATTTGACGAAAGTCTTCGTAGGATACCACTGAGTATATTGATCAGGATATTTTCAAAAAATAATTGTGCTAATTTTGCAAGGTTAAAATCTAAACTAAGTGATGCATGACAAAAAATTAAAAAGAACAGCAAATAGGTCAAAAGGTGGTATTATTTAAAATAAACGATACTAGCCGATAACCAAAGGCTTCGTCCTAAAACCTAGGACCCATCCACCTTTGGTTATCAAATTGTTTTAATTCAAGGAAATAAAATTGTTCAAAGGACAAAAACTAAAATTGTTCAAGCAAACGTAACTCTCAAATTTAAGGGAAATAAGTTTTAGGAGGCAGCGCCTTCTTCGTTCATGGCATTTTCGACAGCATCCGTCTCAGGATCAGCTTGAACATCCCTCTCAGCACCAGTTGGTTTTTCAACCGCCTTTGAAGATCCTTCAGCTGCGGGTTTAACAGGATTGCTGCCGAGACTCCTTAGCTTTGCCTCCCATGCATTGACATCCCAAGAGGGGCATTCGAAGCCCAATGCCTTGGCTTCGTGGGCCATCTTTAGCCTGGCCTGGAGAAGGGAAGTAACGACGGAACTTTTAAGGCCTTCCCGGTAGCTGATCATATCCCGTTCGTGTTGAGCAATGGCAGCGTCAAGATCGGCTTGGGCCTCAAGAGCGGCTTTGTTGAGGGCGGCCTAGTGTTCTTGGGTCATAGCCTTGAACTTGTCCTCGTAATGCCGAGATTTGGCGGCTGCAATCATGCCCTGATCGGAGATGGTGACCTCGGCTTTCTTCAACTTGGACTCGAGCGTCTTGTTGAGCCCACAGGATTCTTGATATAAATGAACCAGACGTTCGAGACCTTGCAAAATAAGAGAACATATATTTGTTTTAATAAACACTTATAACCAGCATGAGGTGCAGGATATAGCTCAAGGATACTAACCTGGTTGAGAAAAGAAGTCATGAATCCGCTTGCCTCAATGAATCCATGATTCTCATAGGGGAACGTATCAGAGATGGCAGGTGAATCAGGCTCTTTCCTTTTGAGAGAACTTAAACTCTAAGGCTTAGTAGCTGGCGAAGGCTTGGGAATGATGATGGCCTTGGAGTTGCTGGGCTTGGATGAGGCTGTGGCCTTGGGACTGGGCTCCTTCTTGACCTGGACGTGATCGGAATAACTGTCCAGCTCATCAAGGTCGAAAACCTCATGGATCTTGGCTGGTGATGCATAAAGGGAAAAGTCCTACATCCTTATTACTCTTCATTATATTATATTACACTAATCAGTCATTTCCAAAGTAACTCTTACCAGACATTCCAGATGATGAATATTGACTGGAACTTGGGATGTGTGTGGTAAAACTCCTGTCACTTGCCGGTAACTGGTAAACTGCTTCGATTCTTTTTTCTGATTCCGCAGTAGGGGGAGCTACTTCCTTAAGTTCACTGCAAAAAGATCAAATAAGAAGATATTAGCACAGGATAAAAGTCTAGAAGTACATGGGGATATTCATGATCCTATCGGTGGTTAACCACTCCACCGGAAGACTAGCACCCTCATAGATGGAGTCTCGTTTGACGAAGAAGAACTTGCATTGCCATCCATCCTCGTTTTTGGTGGCCTTAAGTATAAGGGGTTTTCTGGAAGTTGAAAAGAGCAAGAACCGACTGGAACCATGTGATCGGAGGCGGTAAGCAATCAGCATATCCTCGATGCAGAGGTCGGGATAGTGAAGGTTTTTGATTTGGTTGAGCACGATCAATACTCCCCAAACCATGGGCATGGTTTGGGTAAAGGAAATACCAGTAGTTCAAAAGAATTGCGTCATGAACTCAGGAAATGGATATGAAGACCCAGCGAGAAAGGGTATGCCGGAAAACAGACCCAATCGGCAGAAGAAACATCTGATCGAATTGATCGATCGAATGGTCTAAAAATCATGCCATCGGGGAACGCGCCGGAGGCTCTCAACGCCACAATGTCTGCGTTATCAAAAGCGCAGATCTCCTTCTCGGGATTTTTTAGAAGATTTTGCTGAACGAAGGAGTCTGACGATTCACCGGTTTGAGAGTGGACTCTAGTGGCCATTGGAGAAAAAATAAAATTAACAGCAAATGAGGAAGGGATGAGTGATTACCTGGAGATTCTGTTGATGATATCTGGTTATCAAACAAGAAGAGAGAAAATATAGGGGCGTAATGGATATCCATCGAGTGAAAAGCGCGTTGGAAGTTACATAGTGCTATCTTGACCGTCGTTTCAATTTAATAACCTCGTGCGAGATAAATTGTTAAAATATATCCGTTGGATTGGTATACCAATAGATATATTTGGGGACAATTGTTATGGGTCGTTTTTTGAACATATATCCTGACTAATATTCTGACTTTGATTGTTTATTTGTGATCAGGATACCGGATTAGGATATTGGTAACATCCTGGTATGATATCCTGGTATTAGCTGAATTAATCACGTGCAGATTAGGAGGTGTAAGTCTCCAACGTTCAAGAAGACTTCTTCCCCCAAGACTCGAGCAAATCAGTTAGATTAAAGACGTTGAACCCGAAAGACCAGGACTGCAACGTTCGTTTAGGGAATCTCCGCCGGATCCCGGTTTATTAGGATAGTTAGTTATTTTCGTTTTACTATAAATAGATTGATCGGGTCAGATTAAGGCACACACCATTACGCACACTTTTACTCTCCAATTGCAAACAATCACTACACATAAACACTTGTACTCGAATTACATTGTAACACCTAGTTGATCCGCATCATATCCTGCACTATATCCTGATATTTGAAGTAATAGAAGAACAAGGCAGCTGCGATTGTCAGCTCCCGAGCTTTTGTGCCGGCGATCTAGATTGATCAAGGGCTTTCCTCGTATATCCTGTGTCATCCTTTACATTTTTGCTCATTGTTTGATCATAGATACAACTCTATATCCTGAGCCGTATCCTGAAACTGTTTTTGCAAACAACCTAACTAGCATATTTTCAACGCACATTTCTAGCACACTACCTCACTTAACTAATTTGATCACTTAATTTCTTCGGTAATTTTTGACCAAAACAAACTCTAAACACCTTATGTGTACGGATTTAGATTTTTGCAACCTCGTTGTCAGAAATTTAAAGTCGTTTTTATATGCTTTTGTGGTCTTTAAGATTAAGTGATATGTTATATGTATAGAGACATAGTTATATTATATATAGCAAATATGAATTCAATGCCCCAAATTACGTACATGAGGCACCGCGTTATAGAATATGACGCACCGAATTACCGAATGTGATTATGTGACGCACCGAATATGATTATGTGACGCCCCGAATGTGAACTAACTACGCACCGAACTACTGATTGTGACTCACCGAATGTGGCTAACTCAATGTGTTATTTATATTGGTTGTTATATAGATATAGTTAAGGGTTTATGCACTTTATAGTTGTTGTCCCACTGAGTAAGTTTTACTCAGGCCTGCATATGTATTTTATGTACGTTGGGTTACAGGTTTATCTGAGAAGACTGGGGAAGAGAGCTCGGGGATGAAAGACTCACATGATTTTTATAAAATAAATAATGTTTTTTTTGTAATTATTGTAAACTATTATAACCCTTTAAGTTATTTATTGGAATGAGGTTTGATTCTGATTACTGTTATAGTGACACGTCAGCCCTCGTCGGGGCGGGGTGTTACAATTATGGTATCAGAACCCAGGCTCTTTCCTGTCGATAAAACTTTTTCTAAAAAAATATTAATAAATAAAAACCTGTGAGGCAATGGGTAGGACCGGGTTTGGAATATGTCCTCTTAAATTTGTCATCACCATCGTAGGCTATTCTTGTAGATACCTCCGATTAGAAGAACTAGCCGACATAGTTCGAGCACATCGTCTAGGCGTCGCTACCTTAACAGCGCAGTCTAACGTGCTGTCGAAGGAATACTCCCTAATTTAATGCAAACCGTCACCCAAAACATGTATGCCGAGTTAATTCCTAACCTCATGCAGACTGTTATGAAATAAATGCATGAAGAAATGAACGACAAGGCACCTCTGACTCCTCCTCGTTCGCCAACGCCTCCCCGTTCGCCAACCCCACCCCGTTCGCCAACCCCACCTCGTTCGCCACCCAAAGCCAATAAAGAGAAAGAAACTGTTTCACCACCTATTGTTGACATTCACAAATGGCTCTCAAGATTTCTAAAGCAACATCCCCGATCCTATTGCTCTAGTGTTACACCGATAGAAGCACAAAATTGGATTGATCACATGGAGAAAATTTTTGAAGCCTTGGGAGTGAGTGATGAGTTTAAGTCAAGATTGGCTGCTTACAAGCTGGAAAACAACTCCCAAACGTGGTGGCGAACTGTTAAACGCTCAAAAGGTGGTGATACATTTGCTGCTACACTCATATGGGAGGGTTTCAAGACATTGTTCTACAAGCAGTATTTTCCGGTTGCATTTAGGGAGGAATACATTCGGGAGTTTGCATCAATTAAGCAGAGAGAAGATGAACCAATGTCAGAATTCATGGAACGGTTCACAAGGCTTGCTAGTTTCGCTGGATCTGAGGCTGGGACCCCAGCTGCACAGGCCCAAAAATTGAAATGGGCTCTATGTGAAAGGGTTAAATGGTTAATTGTGAATCAAGAATTTAAAGATGTCACTGCAGTAGCAAATGCAGTACAAAACCTTGAAATTGCAAATAAGTCAATGAAACTGCAATACAGTGGGAACCTCATGGATAACTACACCCTAATCTCTGGACCATCCTCTTCTCAAACCCCAACCACTGAACACCAAAAGTCAAATTCCAATCGAAACAATGGGAACCAACATGGGGGTTCTCAAAGCAGTAAAACTACTCCTCTGCAAAACCAGCAGCAATCTCGCCCTTTATGCAAAACAAGCGGGAGACCCCACGACAGCGTATGCCTCAAACTGACAGGAGGATGTTTTAAATTTGGGGGTTCAAAAGCATCTCATAACCACTAAATGATTCAACCCATCTTTCACATGTAATATGTGGGGGTTCCAACTCCTTTTTACAATTTTGATATTTTCCAATCATTGTTTGGAGTTGGTCCTTGGTTATGGTTGCTTCATGCTTGAGACTTCTTATTTTAAGGTCCTTTTTAGCAATTCCTGTTTTAAAATCTCTTTTTCATTTTTCAGAATTGTTTCACTGATTTGAACATTTTCTATTAGGTTTTCATTCACCACTTTGATATTAGCAAATGCTTTGATACACTTGTCAAAACATAACTCATTGAGATTTTAAGATGATGCCTTAGAGGCGTGTAAAACCCGTCTTAATTAATCGAGATTATAATAATAAACTATGCATTTTACATGAAAATGCATCCATTCAAAAACTTTTATAAGTTATCATTCATACATAATTAAAACATTCAAAAGATGCATTAAATTACCTTGATTTTTGTGGAAACTAAGTTACAACAATAACAAGCCTAACTCACTTTCTTAGGAATCACGGTTGCATTTAGCTTATGCAACAAGCCCTTTTAAACCTCCCAATAACTTGGGAGGACGAGAGGTCTCGTGAGGGTTATATAGGGAACACACCCACAACGTTCATTTAACTAGGCAAAAAAAAAAAAAATAATAACAAAAAAAGAAATAAAGAAACTAAAGTATACAACAACAACAACACAAAACATACCTTGCCTTCACCGCTGATATCTCTCGTTGGGATCAACTGGCGGGTTTGGCTGGTATGGATAACCAGTGAGGGCCTCAAACATCTCCTTGTAGTTATCAAGTGGGCTTGGCTCTCCTTGAGGTGGTGGCTGATAGGGAATCGGAATGAAGCTGGAGCCTACGGCCTCGGGCCAGTGAGGAGATGGGTCGGATGGGCCTCGTGGAACGGGAAGGTTGGGGTAGTCGGTCCACCCTGAGTGCTCGACATAAGGGAGGCCAGCCTCATAGTCTCTTCGATGTCTCTCCTTATCGTGGAGGATTTTGGCATTATTAATTGCCGTTTCCTGTGAGACAAATAAGGCACTCCAGCGGTGGTCCTCCAATGTGTTTCGGTCATGCCGTGCTTTTTCTTCCCTTTCTTCCCAAGAAAGGAAAATGGGCAGAAGAACTACCTTATGTACTTTGGGCTGATAGGACAACTCCCAAGAATGCTACTGGTCAAACTCCATTCTCTTTGGTATTTGGAGCAGAATCAGTGATCCCTACAGAGATGGTGGTTCCTGCTGCAAGAACAAGCATTTGTGATCCTGAAGAAAATGCTGAAAACTTGGTTCAAGACTTGGATACTATAGAAGAGCTCAGGGATTTGGCAAGGATAAGGATGGCCAGTTATTAACAAAGGATGGCTGGAGCTTACAACAAAAATGTCAGGATCAGGAAATTCCAAGTTGGAGATATGGTGTTAAGGAAAGCATTTCAGAATACCACCAATCCTGCTGATGGAAAGTTGGCTCCAAAGTAGGAAGGCCCTTACTTGATCGAAGCTGAGGTAGGAAAGGGGGCATATCGATTGCTAACAATGGAAGGTGACTTGCTACCAAGAGCTTGGAATGCTGTCCACTTAAAGAAATACTTCATGTGATAAGGATCCATGATCCTTACCTGACAAGTATCCTTGAAGGATCCTTACCGGACAGATGATCCTCATCGTGGTAATATTCTAATCTCAAACTATTTCATTCTTTAGTTATCTTATATAAGGATAAGGATCCTGCATCCTTTATCCTCCTTTCACTTGATTCTGAGTTTTGAAGGTTCAGGTATCATTAACAAAGGATTGAGTATCCATAGAGGTATCCAGTTATTTGGGCTTGACCCCAGTTTGGGCCTGCCCCCAGTTTCGCCAGTAGTGCACGATGATCCTGGTATAGTTCATGGCAATGGGACCAGTACTCGCTTTAGGGGCTGACAATTTCATTGTACTGACTATATTCAGGATCCTACGTATAATGGTAGACGTACCATACATCCGTTCCTAAGGTTTCTAACGTTTTCACGTTAGCTAAGGTTTTGGCATTTTCATGTCACTAAGTTTGGATAGTCGCCAGTGAGGGCCATACTCCAGTTTACACACGATCCTTTGGGCTTGTCCCCAGTTATCCTTTGGGCTTGTCACCAGTTATCCTTTGGGCTTGTCCCCAGTTATCCTTTGGGCTTGTCCCCAGAATTGTTGGGCTTGTCCCCAGTTACTAACTTTTATCTTATATTGGCTTAGTCCCAAGTTGTATCCTATTTTAGGTTTTTGACACCTAACGACCAAGGATCCTTGATCCTTACCTTCTATTAAGGTTTGTCTTTTGGTTAACCTGAATATATGTGTTAAAGGTTAGGATCCTAACTTGGATTCTTAGGTATGATCCTTAACTATTTTGATTTTATTCATTATTCATCTGAGTTACCCTTATCCTTTGACAACTGAACTTGTGATCCTTAAACTACACTAGTTTTCAGAAGTTGCTGACTATAGGATATGTGATCCTTGATCATATCCTAAACTTTTTGAGAATATCTATTAAATTTTTCTTCTTTACTTAATAAATTCAGACAAAATATGTATCACAACAATTGAAAAATAAAGTACTTACAAGGATAACAACACAGGAAAAAGCCAAAAAGTTAAAGTTATTTTATTCACAAAACATTAAACCCTTTAAGGTTGTCAAAATTGCCAACCCACGTTTCTACTAGCAAAATGTGGCCCGTCCACATGGGTTGGCAAAGGGTGTCCATTGTTAACGATTCTTAAGAGTGCAGGAAATAAAAGATGGCAGGATAACGAGTGGCTTCATCCCCCAAACAGAGGATCCATCCACCACCCATTATCCTACCTATTGTCTAAGGATCCATGATCCATAACCCTAGAAACTATTGTTCAAATACAACCCAAGACTGTTTCAAAACACCATAACCAAAATAAAACTACCAAGTCCTAAAAAATGGGCTCCGGCCACGTCTAGAAATATCCATCATCGCACATTCTTGCAGCCTACACCTTTGCTGCATCACCATCACCTCCTCCAGCTCCAGTATCACCTGCATGATCCTTCATCCCACTGCTGCCAGCCTCGATTGCCAGGATATCACCAGCCTCTCCTTCATCGTCCAGCTCAGCCAATCTAGCCTTCCAGCCCTCTACGTCCCAGCTGCTCTTGTCAAAGTCAGGATCCAGAGCTTCTTGGGCCATCTGCAACTGAGTTTTGTACATAGCAATGGCAGCGGAGACTTTAGCATCATTTGTGATCTCGTTCTTCTCCTGATCAGCAGTGATATGAGCCAGGACAAGTTCCCTCTTCACCAGATTGACATCGTTTTCGAGGGAGGCGATCTTCTGATCCTTGGCCAGCATGATCTTTTGGAGGTCCAAACACTTTTGCTCAACCTCTTCAACATTGCCTACGTAGTCCTCGATTTCAGCAAATTTCTGCTAAAAGACAATGTGAAGTTTAGGATCATATGATCCTCGAGTAGGCAGGATAACTTAGCTAAGTCAGTGATCCTTACATCAGCAAAGTACTCAAGGAACTGGTGGCGGATTAGCGGCAGGCTTTCTAGATTGTCAGCCTCAGAGGCTTTCCTCTTCTTTCCCTTGGAAACAGTAGCCTTGGGGATGGCAGTACTTGGGCTAGCAGTAGCCTTCTTCCTTCCAGACCTGGGAACAACAGTGGTGAGATCAGTGACACTGAAACGGGTAGCAGACTTCGATGATTTTCCAGCACCTACGCATCCAAAGCAGATAAGTATCCTTATTTCATTTTTATTTAAACATTTAATTATGTACAAAATGGGATACTTACTTGACATTGTGACAGAACCTGAGGATACCTCTTGAGAATCCTGGGTATTTGCTTGGAATGATCTTATAGCAGGATCAAGCCTCCGGAAAGCAGCAAGCCTTTCCTTCATTGCAGGTGTTGTAATAAGGTGTGAAACAGTGATAGCTGCAAAATGGAAATAAAAGGATGTTAGTGATCCTCAACAAAAACAAGGTTATCCTGTGATCCTTCTCAGGATCCTCTATCCTACCATGGGTGGTCCATTTTCTAGGCAGATCCTTTCCATCAGGGATATAAACCCTTCTGACAAAGGAGAATCGCCGTTTCCAGTTGGTGTCATTCTTAGTGGCTTTGAAGCTGGGGTGTTCTTCACCAGGTTTATGTTTGAGTAGATATCGGTGAGATCCATGGCTCACAAGGTCATACATCTCTGCAAACTCCAACATTCCCACATCAATACCTTCACGCTCAATGATTCTTTCAAGGGTATACAAGACCCTCCAGATCATTGGCATTGCTTGGATGTAGGAGATGCCGGTGAGAGAGAAGAAGGATTGGGTGAAATCTGGAAAAGGATACGAGTATCCTATTGTAAATGGGGTGACCGGAAAAGCTACCCAGGTTTCGGACACAAAGTCGCTCAGGACGGTGGGATCAAAAGTTTTGAAATCGCCGTTCGCCGGAAAACAATGGCGAATCCTATCTATCTGTGGATCAGTAAAGCAACATCGTTCCTTTGCAGAGTCGTCGGTGATCTTTTGGCTCTTCAAGGGACTGTCCTTCTTGTGATCCTTAGCTTGTGAGGATCTTAGCATCATCTTGGTCATGACGGTGGTGAAGAAGAAGAAACAGAGCGAGAAGATGAAGAGAGAAAGGAAAGAGGAGTACCTGATCAGATCTTCGAATGAGGATTTAAAGGATGAAATGCACGAATTTAAATGCTCTCTAACCCTTATCTCTAATTTCAATTTATAATGATGATCTTGCAGGATAGTCACTTCAGTGACGTCAGGATGGCAATGGCTTGTCAGAATTTAACGGCTATATATCCGTTGGTTTGTTACGGATAAGAACGAGAAAATACAACTCGTTTATTTACACTTCACTCCTTATATTTTGGGGGCAATTGTTAGGGGAGGATTTTTTAATGATCAGTGATCCTCAATTTCTGTTGGGCTTAGGGATCCTTAATTCTGTTTGAATTAGTGATCCTTAGAGAGTATGGTAGGATCAGGATCCAGGATCATCATAAGGATCCTTATACTAACGATTGTCTGCTTTGAATATGGTGTTGTTTTGCAGGAGTACGAGCTTGGACTTGGTCTTGGCGATATTCCTGGAGCATATTCCCTTTTTATTCCGCACGTGCTTGACCAATATGGACGTTATGGAGTTCGTGGGAGACTTGCATGGAATGCGGATAGTTAGTTAGCTTAGATATTTTCCATTTTTAAAAGGGGATAGCGAGCAAGATTAGAACACTTGGCTATTTTTAGCTTAACACACACACTCGTAACTGCTCTCATCAGCTCTCGATAATTCACTTGGCGATTACACAGTTTTTTGCACATTACACTCTAGTGATCCTTGTAACTAGCTCTCTATCATCCGAAGTTGTAATAACTTGTTTATTTAATCTGAGTTGGTGATCGGTAGTTTCCATCACCCGAGGTTTTTTATGCCGGAGATCAACTCTTGATCAAGGGCTTTTTCCTCGTATAAATCTTTGTGTCACTTGTTCGTTACATTTCTGAGTGATCCTTAGCATTGTTCATTGATTCAAGCATCACACCTCACAACAGAAAGTTTGGTTGCATTATCTTGGCTTGATTTTTGACCAAAACAGTTGTGGTGCAAAAGAAAAATGGGAAATGGAGAGTTTGTGTAGATTAAACAGACTTAAACAAAGCTTGTCCCAAAGACCCATTTCCTCTTCCTCATATTGACCCAATGGTGGATGCTACTGTCGGCCATGAGATGTTAACCTTCATGGATGCATCTTCAGGATTCCAGCAGATCCAAATGGAACCTTCAGACCAAGAGGACACTGCCTTCATGACACCAACATGTATTTATTGCTACACTGCTATGCCCTTTGGTTTGAAAAATGTAGGTGCAACATATCAAAGATTGGTTAACATGATGTTCAAAGACAAGCTGGGGGACACTATGGAGGTGTACATCGACGACATGGTAGTAAAATCTAAAAAGGCCGAGTATCACCTCCAGGATATCAAGGGAGCATTTGATATCCTGGATCAGTATAACATGAAGCTAAATCCTGCTAAGTGCCATTTCGGAGCGGGGGCAGGAAAGTTTCTAGGATATATGGTAACTAAAAGAGGGATAGAGGCGAGCCCGGAGCAGATTAAAGCTATCTTGGATATCAAATCACCTTCAAATATAAAGGATGTTCAACGGTTAACAGGGCGGTTAACAGGATGTTCAACGGTTAACGCTATCCTGAAGAAGAATAAGAAGTTTGAATGGGGAGCAAAGCATGAAGCAGCCTTGCAGGATTTGAAGCGGTATCTTTCAACCGCACCTCTATTGATGAAGCCTGAGGATGGTGAACCATTATCCCTGTATCTTGCGGTATCAGGGAATGCAGTAAGTGCTGTCCTTGTAAAGGATCATGAAGGTCAGCAGTATCCTGTTTATTATGTTAGTAAAAGTTTATTAGATGCTGAAACTAGGTATTCTCACTTAGAGAAACTGATATTAGCCCTAGTTATGGCGTCAACAAAACTTAGACATTATTTTGAAACACATAGGATTCATGTTAAAACCAACTATCCTGTTAAAAATTGTGCTTAGGAAACCCGAGATGTCAGGTAGGATGGCTAAGTGGTCAGTGAAATTAAGTGCCTTTGATCTAGTGTATGAACCTAGAAATGCTATAAAGTCTCAGGCTTTAGCCGAGTTTGTGGCTAATTTTAGTAGGGATATTCAAAATGAAGTAGACCTAGAAGTACAACAGCTAGGAGAAAACTTAGAATCCTGGACGCTATATACTGATGGTGCATCTAATGTAAGAGGTGTAGGTTTGGGTATACTATTAAAATCGCCACAGGGGGACATATTACCCCGGGATATTAGATGTGAGTTTCCTGCCACTAATAATGAGGCAGAATATGAAGCTTTAATTGCAGGATTGGAATTGGCTAAAAGTATGAATATCAAGAGTTTGCAAGTATACGTTGATTCTTTGTTAATTACTAATCATTTTAATGGAACCTATGCAGTTAAAGGTGAGAAGTTAATTAAGTATCTTGAAATTCTAAAAAAAATAGCAGGATATTTCGATATTTTTACACTTGAACAGGTACCAAGAGAGGATAATGTTGAAGCTGATGCCTTGGAAAATATAGGATCATCAGTCAGGATACCGGAAGGAACCCGAATACCAATATTACATATCCTATATCATGCGACGGGTCCTCAGGATAAGGAAGTACTAAGTGTTCAGGATCCTGATGAGTATCCTGAGAAGGATCCTAAGTCTTGGATGGCTACAATCATAAGATATCTCAAGGAAGGACACATCCCAAAGGATGAGAATCCTAAGGCCTTTAGAATGAAGGTATCACGATTCACTATTATAAATAATGTCTTGTATAAGAAATCTCTTGCAGGACCATATCTGAGGTGCTTAGAGGATCCCGAAACCAAGGAAGTGCTTCAGGATATACACGAAGGGAATTGTGGTAACCATACTAGGGGCAGGTCGTTGTTCTCAAAGGCATTAAGAACAGGATGTTATTGGCCGACGATGAGAAAAGATGCTGCAGAATATGCTCGAAGATGTGATGCATGTCAAAGACACAGTAATATATTACATCAGCCGGCCGAGCCACTTTATCCTATAGCTTCCCCTTGGCCATTCATGAAGTGGGGAATGGATATAGTAGGAAAATTGCCAAAGGCTCCAGGAGGAAAGGTCTTCATGCTGGAAATGACCGATTATTTCTCTAAGTGGGTCGAAGCTGAAGCATTCGTTCAAGTTAGAGATCAAGAAGTGGTATCCTTCGTAAAAAGGAATATCCTGACTAGGTTTGGAGTACCAGCCGAGATAATTTGTGACAATGGATCTCAATTTATAAGTAAGAGGACTACTGACTTTTGCTAGAGTTGGGGAATCAAAATGATTACATCCACACGGGTACATCCTCAAGCAAATGGACAAGCAGAATCCTCAAACAAGATAATTGTCAACAACCTGAAAAAGAGACTAGGGGCTAAAAAAGGAAGATGGGCAGAAGTACTACCCTTTGTTTTGTGGGCTGATAGGACGATGGTGAAAAGTGCAACTGGCCAAACCCCGTTTTCCTTGGTATTTGGAGCAGAAGCGGTGATCCCGACAGAAATGGTAATACCTATAGTGAGATCCAACCTCCGGGATCCTGAGCAGAATCCTGAAGTCCTGTGCCAGGAATTGGATACTATTGATGAAACAAGAGACGCAGCAAGAATAAGGATGGCGGCATATCAACAGAGGATATCTAAAGCATATAACAAGAATATAAGGACTAGAAGGTTCCAGGTTGGAGATTGGGTATTGAGGAAGGCTTTTCAGAATACTACTAATCCTGCTGATGGAAAGTTGGCTCCAAAATGGGAAGGACCCTATGAGATTGAATCAGAATCAGGAAAAGGAGCATACCGACTCAAGAATATGGAGGGGGATATGCTACCAAGATCCTGGAATGCTATACATCTAAAGCTCTATTTCAAGTGAGTTTGGAATTTAAATTCTAACTCAGGATGGTATGGATTCTATCTCTTTTATTAAATTTTAATATTATTTATGGTTTTGAACCCATTACTGACTTAAGAAACGGAGGGGTGTTAGCCAGGCTAACACCCACCTTAGCTTACAGTTGTTTTGCAGTATATGCTTCGGGATATAGCTCCAGGATATACATTCAGGATACTTCGAAAGATTAGAGGATTGGCCCCCTCTCTCACGTTTAAGGGATCCTGATCCCTTCACAGGTTTAAAGGTATTCACCTTTCTCTCGAATTGAGTTTAAACACCCCGTCTGGAGCGCAAGTTATCCAGGGATAGTTCAAGGTGGCGGGACCAGTTCATGTAAAAGTGGCTGACAATTTCATCACTGTTGGCTATATCCTGGATTCTCAAGGTATATGAGGATTGATCACCCTCTCTCACGGAAGGGTATTATCATACTCTCTAAGGTTTAAAGGTTATCACCTTTCTAAGTCTTGGATTTTATACACTCCCGCCTATAGCGCATGGAAATTTGGACTTTTCCCCAGGTTACCTATGGGATTTTCCCCAAGATACTAAGGATTTATCTCCAGTATGTTTTTGGGTTTAACCCCAGTGACACAAGAACTGTCTAAACAGTTAGAACTTGAATTCAAAAATTTTCTAAGTGTTTGAAGACTTTATGCACAGGGGACATTCCTCCCAAGGCTATTGTGTAAGGCTCAAACAGTCAAACTCAAACCTAATGTACTAAGTATCTCGGACTGGGGACATCTTAGTTGAAGAAGTTGCAAAAGGATTGAAGTTCGATACTAGGGTTACACCCTATTCCTGGTATGATCTTTCCTTTGTAAACCTTACATAAGTTGTTTAAACTTTTTAAACTGTGTTTAAGGCTCAAATATCCTGATAAGGACATATCTTTGGGATATGTTCTCAAAATGTGTTTTCGGGATACGCTTCAGGATATGTGATTGGAATATTTGGGAAATAATACTTGGGTTGAAAATTAGTACTCTGGTCAAAGAAGTGTTATCGAAACGGATTTTGAAAAATAAACTATCTTTAGAAACTTTGTCTAAATTGTTTGGGTTTTTAGAAGTCCTATTTGACGAAAGTATTCGTAGGATACCACTGAGTATATTGATCAGGATATTTTCAAAAAATAATTGTGCTAATTTTGCAAGGTTAAAATCTAAACTAAGTGATGCATGACAAAAAATTAAAAAGAACAGCAAATAGGTCAAAAGGTGGTATTATTTAAAATAGACGATACTAGCCGATAACCAAAGGCTTCGTCCTAAAACCTAGGACCCATCCACCTTTGGTTATCAAATTGTTTTAATTCAAGGAAATAAAATTGGTCAAAGGATAAAAACTAAAATTGTTCAAGCAAACGTAACTCTCAAATTTAAGGGAAATAAGTTTTAGGAGGCAGTGCCTTCTTCGTTCATGGCATTTTCGACAGCAACCGTCTCAGGATCAGCTTGAACATCCCTCTCAGCACCAGTTGGGTTTTCAACCGCCTTTGAAGATCCTTCAGCTGCGGGTTTAACAGGATTGCTGCCGAGACTCCTTAGCTTTGCCTCCCATGCATTGACATCCCAAGAGGGGCATTCGAAGCCCAATGCCTTGGCTTCGTGGGCCATCTTTAGCCTGGCCTGGAGAAGGGAAGTAATGACGGAACTTTAAGGCCTTCCCGGTAGCTGATCATATCCCGTTCGTGTTGAGCATGGGCAGCGTCAAGATCGGCTTGGGCCTCAAGAGCGGCTTTGTTGAGTGCGGCCTGGTGTTCTTGGGTCATAGCCTTGAACTTGTCCTCGTATTACCGAGATTTGGCGGCTGCAATCATGCCCTGATCGGAGATGGTGACCTCGGCTTTCTTCAACTTGGACTCGAGCGTCTTGTTGAGCCCACATGATTCTTGATATAAATGAACCAGACGTTCGAGACCCTGTAAAATAAGAGAACAGATATTGGTTTTAATAAACACTTATAACCAGCATGAGGTGCAGGATATAGCTCAAGGATACTAACCTGGTTGAGAAAAGAAGTCATGAATCCGTTTGCCTCAATGAATCCACGATTCTCATAGGGGAACGTATCAGACATGGCAGGTGAATCAGGATCTTTCCTTTTGTGAGAACTTAAACTCCAAGGCTTAGTAGCTGGCGAAGGCTTGGGAATGATGATGGCCTTGGAGCTGCTGGGCTTGGATGAGGTCGTGGCCTTGGGACTGGGCTCCTTCTTGACCTGGACGTGATCGGAATAACTGTCCAGCTCATCAAGGTCGAAAACCTCAGGGATCTTGGCTGGTGCTGCATAAAGGGAAAAGTCCTCCATCCTTATTACTCTTCATTATATTATATTACACTAATCAGTCATTTCCAAAGTAACTCTTACCAGACATTCTAGATGATGAATATTGACTGGAACTTGGGATGTGTGTGGTAAAACTCCTGTCACTTGCCGGTAACTGGTAAACTGCTTCGATTCTTTTTTCTGATTCCGCAGTAGGGGGAGCTACTTCCTTAAAGTTCACTGCAAAAAGATCAAATAAGAAGATATTAGCACAGGATAAAAGTCTAGAAGTACATGGGGATATTCATGATCCTACCGGTGGTTAACCACTCCACCGGAAGACTAGCACCCTCATAGATGGAGTCTCGTTTGACGAAGAAGAACTTGCGTTGCCATCCATCCTCGTTTTTGGTGGCCTTAAGTATAAGGGGTTTGCTGGAAGTTGAAAAGAGCAAGAACCGACTGGAACCGTGTGATCGGAGGCGGTAAACAATCAGTATATCCTCGATGCAGAGGTCGGGATAGTGAAGGTTTTTGATTTGGTTGAGCACGATCAATACTCCCAAAACCATGGGCATGGTTTGGGTAAAGGAAATACCAGTAGTTCGAAAGAATTGCGTCATGAACTCAGGAAATGGATACGAAGACCTAGCTAGAAAGGGTATGCCGGAAAATAGACCCAATCGGCAGAAGAAACATCTGATCGAATTGATCAATCGAATGGTCTAAAAATAATGCCATCGGGGAACGCGCCGGAGGCTCTCAACGCCACAATGTCTGCGTTATCAAAAGGGCAGATCTCCTTCTCGGGATTTTTTAGAAGATTTTGCTGAACGAAGGAGTCCGACGATTCACCGGTTTGAGAGTGGACTCTAGTGGCCATTGGAGAAAAAATAAAATTAACAGGAAATGAGGAAGGGATGGGTGATTACCTGGAGATTCTGTTGATGATATCTGGTTATCAAACAAGAAGAGAGAAAATATAGGGGCGTAATGGATATCCATCGAGTGAAAAGCGCGTTGGAAGTTACATAGTGCTATCTTGACCGTCGTTTCAATTTAATAACCTCGTGCGAGATAAATTGTTAAAATATATCCGTTGGATTGGTATACCAATAGATATATTTGGGGACAATTGTTATGGGTCGTTTTTTGAACATATATCCTGACTAATATTCTGACTTTGATTGTTTATTTGTGATCAGGATACCGGATCAGGATATTGGTAACATTCTGGTATGATATCCTGGTATTAGCTGAATTAATCACGTGCAGATTAGGAGGTGTAAGTCTCCAACGTTCAAGAAGACTTCTTCCCCCAAGACTCGGGCAAATCAGTTAGATTAAAGACGCTGAACCCGAAAGACCAGGACTGCAACGTTCGTTTAGGGAATATCCTCCGGATCCTGGTTTATTAGGATAGTTAGTTATTTTCGTTTTACTATAAATAGATTGATCGGATCAGATTAAGGCACACACCATTACGCACACTTTTACTCTCCAATTGCAAACAATCACTACACATAAACACTTGTACTCGAATTACATTGTAACACCTAGTTGATCCGCATCATATCCTGCACTATATCCTGATATTTGAAGTAATAGAAGAACAAGGCAGCTGCGATTGTCAGCTCCCGAGGTTTTGTGCCGGCGATCTAGATTGATCAAGGGCTTTCCTCGTATATCATGTGTCATCCTTTACATTTTTGCTCATTGTTTGATCATAGATACAACTCTATATCCTGAGCCGTATCCTGAAACTGTTTTTGCAAATAACCTAACTAGCATATTTTCAACGCATATTTCTAGCACACTACCTCACTTAACTAATTTGATCACTTAATTGCATCGGTAATTTTTGACCAAAACAGACTTTAAACAACTTATGTGTACGGATTTAGATTTTTGCAACCTCGTTGTCAGAAATTTAAAGTCGTTTTTATATGCTTTTGTGGTCTTTAAGATTAAGTTATATGCTATATATATAGAGACATAGTTATATTATTTATAGCAAATATGAATTCAATGCCCCAAATTACCGTACATGAGGCACCGAGTTATAGAATATGACGCACCGAATTACCGAATGTGATTATGTGACGCACCGAATATGATTATGTGACGCCCCGAATGTGAACTAACTACTCACCGAACTACTGAATGTGACTCACCGAATGTGGCTAACTCAATGTGTTATTTATATTGGTTGTTATATAGATATAGTTAAGGGTTTATGTACTTTATAGTTGTTATCCCACTGAGTAAGTTTTACTCAGGCGTGCATATGTGTTTTATGTACGTTGGGTTACAGGTTTATCTGAGAAGACTGGGGAAGAGAGCTCGGGGATGAAAGATTCACATGATTTTTATAAAATAAATAATGTTTTTTTTTTGTAATTATTGTAAACTATTATAACCTTTTAAGTTATTTAATGGAATGAGGTTTGATTCTGATTACTGTTATAGTGACACGTCAGCCCTAGTCGGGGCGGGGTGTTACAATTATGGTATCAGAGCCCAGGCTCTTTCCTGTCGATAAAACTTTTTCTAAAAAAAAATATTAATAAATAAAAACCTGTGAGGCAATGGGTAGGACCGGGTTTGGAATATGTCCTCTTAAATTTTCATCACCATCGTACGCTATTCTTGTAGATGCCTCCGATTAGAAGAACTAGCCGACATAGTTCGAGCACATCGTCTAGGCGTCGCTACCTTAACAACGCAGTCTAACGTGCTGTCGAAGGAATACTCCCTAATTTAATGCAAACCGTCACCCAAAACATGTATGCCGAGTTAATTCCTAACCTCATGCAGACTGTTATGAAATAAATGCGTGAAGAAATGAATGACAAGGCACCTCTGACTCTTCCTCGTTCGCCAACGCCTCCCCGTTCGCCAACCCCACCCCGTTCGCCAACCCCACCTCGTTCTCCACCCAAAGCCAATAAAGAGAAAGAAACTGTTTCACCACCTATTGTTGACATTCACAAATGGCTCTCAAGATTTCTAAAGCAACATCCCCGATCCTATTGCTCTAGTGTTACACCGATAGAAGCACAAAATTGGATTGATCACATGGAGAAAATTTTTGAAGCCTTGGGAGTGAGTGATGAGTTTAAGTCAAGATTGGCTGCTTACAAGCTGGAAAACGACTCCCAAACGTGGTGGCGAACTGTTAAACGCTCAAGAGGTGGTGATACATTTGCTGCTACACTCATATGGGAGGGTTTCAAGACATTGTTCTACAAGCAGTATTTTCCGGTTGCATTTAGGGAGGAATACATTCGGGAGTTTGCATCAATTAAGCAGAGAGAAGATGAACCAATGTCAGAATTCATGGAACGGTTCACAAGGCTTGCTAGTTTCGCTGGATCTGAGGCTGGGACCCCAGCTGCACAGGCCCAAAAATTGAAATGGGTTAAAGATGTCTCTGCAGTAGCAAATGCAGTACAAAACCTTGAAATTGCAAATAAGTCAATGAAACTGCAATACACCCTAATCTCTGGACCATCCTTTTCTCAAACCCCAACCACTGAACACCAAAAGTCAAATTCCAATCGAAACAATGGGAACCAACATGGGGGGTTCTCAAAGCAGTAAAACTACTCCTCTGTAAAACCAGCAGCAATCTCGCCCTTTATGCAAAACATGTGGGAGACCCCACGACGGCGTATGCCTCAAACTCACAGGAGGATGTTTTAAATGTGGGGGTTCAAAAGCATCTCATAACCATTAAATGATTCAACCCATCTTTCACATGTAATATGTGGGGGTTCCAACTCCTTTTTACAATTTTGATATTTTCCAATCATTGTTTGGAGTTGGTCCTTGGTTATGGTTGCTTCATGCTTGAGACTTCTTATTTTAAGGTCCTTTTTAGCAATTCCTGTTTTAAAATCTCTTTTTCATTTTTCAGAATTGTTTCACTGATTTGAACATTTTCTATTAGGTTTTTGTGAACCACTTTGATATTAGCAAATGCTTTGATACACTTGTCAAAACATAACTCATTGAGATTTTAAGATGATGCCTTAGAGGCGTGTAAAACCCGTCTTAATTATTCGAGATTATAATAATAAACTATGCATTTTACATGAAAATGCGTCCATTCAAAAACTTTTATAAGTTATCATTCATACATAATTAAAACATTCAAAAGATGCATTAAATTACCTTGATTTTTGTGGAAAATAAGTTACAACAATAACAAGCCTAACTCACTTTCTTAGGAATCACGGTTGCATTTAGCTTATGCAACAAGCCCTTTTAAACCTCCCAATAGCTTGGGAGGACGAGAGGTCTCGTGAGGGTTATATAGGGAACACACCCACAACGTTCATTTAACAAGGCAAAAAAACTAACAACAAAAAAAGAAATAAAGAAACTAAAGTATACAACAACAACAACACAAAACATACCTTGCCTTCACCGCTGATATCTCTCGTTGGGATCAACTGGCGGGTTTGGCTGGTATGGATAACCAGTGAGGGCCTCAAACATCTCCTTGTAGTTATCAAGTGGGCTCGGCTCTCCTTGAGGTGGTGGCTGATAGGGAATCGGAATGAAGCTGGAGCCTACGGCCTCGGGCCAGTGAGGAGATGGGTCGGATGGGCCTCGTGGAACGGGAAGGTTGGGGTAGTCGATCCACCCCGAGTGCTCGACATAAGGGAGGCCGGCCTCATAATCTCTTCGATGTCTCTCCTGATCGTGGAGGATTTTGGCATTATTAATAGCCGTTTCCTGTGAGACAAATAAGGCACTCCAGCTGCGGTCCTCCAATGTGTTTCAGTCATGCCGTGCTTTTTCTTCCCTTTCTTCCCTTGCCCGTCTTCGGGCCATATCTTCTTCTTGCAATTGCAACAAGCGTTCCATGTGAGATCTTTGAAGTGCTTGTTGCTCTTCCATACGTTTCTCCATCCTCTCACGATAGGATGCTTGGGAAGTCCACTGTTCTTGCGTGTAGGCCCGTGCATCTCTTCCCAGTTCTCTCTCCTCCTATTATATTCTTGGCCCTCGCCTATACATGCTGAGACATTATCATAAACCGCTTGTTGCCCGCGGTTAAAATTTCTGAACGACGGCCCTTGTCTTTGTTTCACAAAACCTGCCACATGTGCATTAATCTCCCTGTGTGGCCTCATGTACCTCTGTTGTGGTCCCCGTGGACCAGAAGGCTCAGTCTCGTTTTCTTCGTCAAACATCTCCTCATCTCCCCCAGCTCCTTGCTGTGCATCTGGATTAACAAAATCATACCTGTAACCCAATTTGTCGGTCACCACATATTTGTTTCCCGACAGGTTCACATCTATCTTCCAATTTTTCCTCATTGTTGCTATGTTGAATTCTTCCAGAGGTTTGAATTCCCAAAGCGATTCCGGGGGCAAACAATTCTGCTGGACGATCATAGCACTGATGAGGCGTGCATATGGAATAAAACGCCTTTCAGATGCCTCCCGGGTGATCCATGTATTCATCATTATGATATGCCTCCATGACAATATAGGTGTCCCGTACAACAATGAATGGACAACCCTACAATCGCTTGCTCTCACTTCTCCTCGATCACCGAATCTCACCATCACATTCTCTAGGGAAATTCCTTGAAGAATTTTCCCCTCAATCGTCATTTGATTCCTTTGGGCCGCTCCCCTGTCATTGTATGGTAAAATAACCGCTGTCATTTGTTCCGGATCACCATCGTTCATATGATTATCCAAAAATTGTTCAATTGCTGGATAGTCATATGCTTGCACCCCCAAATAATCAAAGCGCGCGATGCAATTAATCGTTTCGAAGGACATCGTCATCGCCCCTCGGCTTGTCTTACCAACCAATTTCCACTGGGCAGGAGGACCATCCTTGTTCATGAACCTCAATGTCGCCAAACACTCACACACCTCCGCCAAGTACACCCGAGAAGTGTTGTCTTCACACCAATCAAGGACTCTCTCCCATCCTTGACGCTCAAACATTTGCACAATCCCGATTTGCCTAAACTCTTCCACATTCACAAACCACCCTTTCCGGCACTGAAGTGTTCACACGATTGACCATCTTCCACTTCCAAAGTTTGGCCTCCAACTTCCTATCTTGATATGCTGATAAAGGTTTGTTTTTTCTCCTCATCCCAAACTTGAGCGCTTCTACCATCCCTGAAATTTTCCCACGCCCAATCCTGCCTATACAGTCTTGTATCCCCCTCTTCTACGGAGCTTAGTTGCTCCCACTTCTTCGGTATTAAACCGGAAGAAGATCCCACTCCAGATGATGAGCCTTGCCCTGTAGTCTTTTGCTTTTTTCTACCTACAGCCATAACTACAATTACAAAACAAACAAGGCATTAATATAAACCCCAACCTTTACTAAACTCTCAAACTTTGAAGATGTTGAAGTTTTAATCAACGAGTAAATGCAAAATCGCCTTTTTAAACTTCCAAAGTCGCTCATTTTATCATAAACCTATCAATTATACTTGTTAACTCGTAATTTCTTGTAAGTTTAACAAAGTTCAACATCACTTCATGTTCAATCATGTACATAACGAGTGTAATCACTTCACTATGGTTATAACATGTTCAAATTCCATCCAAAACAACCAATCATACTTAAACTCATGCTAGAACCACATACATTGTTTAAACAACCTACTCTTAAACTAAAAAAAAAATTCAGGAGAAAAACACTAAATATATGATAATCATGCATAAATTTAAGGGAAATCCATACCTTTGATGTTGTAAACAAGAAGAACTAAGAAAAAGATGTAAAGCAAGAAACTTGATGAACACCCTTTCAAAAACCCGAAATTACACGCCCAGAAATCTTGCAAACTAGCAAGAATTGATGAAAACCGTGATGGGGGTTTTGTTCCTCTCGAAAAATTACTCAGAATGGATTCAAGAATCAGGAGATTTGGTGGAGATTTGATAGAGTTATGGAGAGTTGAAGATTCTAGGGTTCTTAGTGGGTAATGGAGAAGATGAAGTGAAAAAGTAGGTTAGGAGAGAGAGTGAACCAGGGATTTGTGGGATTCTAATTGAAGTGGAATGACTATGGGTCAAATATGTGGTGTAATTTGTGTTTGGGTAATGTTTTGTTGAGGAAAATATGAGTTTGATTCGAGATTTTGCGTGCACAAACGAGCCAGTCGCGCAGCCTAAACAACAACCCGTCGCCGACGGGCAAGGGAAAAGAGGCTTGGGTCTGACGCCTTATTAGTCTGGATACGGGGATCAAGAGCCGACGAGCATTTCTAAAAGTCGTCGCCGACGGGCTTTATTTTTTCAATTTTTTTAATTTTTTTTTTGAAAAATTGGGAGAATTTTTTGAACTTTTAATAAAGGCACTATATACATACAAAAATCCTAAAAATTATTAAAATTCTTTTTGTAAATTTTATAAGTTAAAATTTGAAAATGCGAAAACCGTTAACGGCCCTACCACCCCCCGAAAGATCGTGTATTGTCCTCAATGCACATAACAAAGTCTAAAAACATACCTTACGTCTTCATGACTCGTTCGGGATGTCCGGACTTCACACAATCACAAGGGGTTAGTATGAAACGAAAACAATTATATCCAAAGCACTCAAACAATTAAATAATTATACATAACTTTACACAAAACGTTACCGGTCCTTTTCATTCGACCTCATAAACCGGAGTGCTTACCACAAAGCTCACTGATTCCTTGTTTTCATCCACCTTTTCGTTACCATCGAGAAACGGTTTTAGCCGATGACCATTTACCGTTTCCCGTGACCCATCCTTCGGGTCCTCGATTGTAACATAGGGTCCCATCCATTTGCTTCGGAGCTTTTCGGGAAAGAATTAGAGCTTCGAATTGTAAAGCCACACCTTTTGTCCAATCTCGAACTCTTTCTTCCTCAACTTGGCATCATGCACCTTCTTCATCCCATCTTTGTACTTGGACGCGCATTCATATGCCATTTCCCTTAGTTCCTCCAACTAGCAAAGCTTAAGTTTTCGTTCCTTACCTGCATCGTCATATTGAACATTAACCTCTT
The DNA here is from genome assembly GCA_030545235.1 of Helianthus tuberosus. Classification (NCBI taxonomy): domain Eukaryota; kingdom Viridiplantae; phylum Streptophyta; class Magnoliopsida; order Asterales; family Asteraceae; genus Helianthus; species Helianthus tuberosus. Next base: position 81,246,672 of record CM060415.1, read on the forward strand.
TAATCGCCCATAATGATTTATGGACAAGTTTAACCGGCAAATGACAATTTTTACCGTAAACCAACCGATAAGGTGTAGTGCCAATGGGTGTCTTATGTGCCGTACGGTAGGCCCATAAATCTCTTTGACCAATCCTTACGGTCCGCCCGCACGATCTTTTGCAAAATCACTTTGATTTTCCGATTTGACACCTCTACTTGCCCGTTTGTTTGCGGGTGATAGGGGGTAGCAATTCTATGGTCAACACCAAACCGTTTTAAAAGTTTCCCAAACCGAAAGTTTTTAAAATAAGATCCTCCGTCACTTAGGGTGACACGAGGAATCCCAAACCTTGAAAAAAATATTGGTTTGCACAAAATTACAAACTACTGACTGGTCATTCGTCTTGGTGGCTATTGCTTTGACCCACTTTGACACATAGTCAACGGCCACCAAGATATACAAATTGCCATAAGAATTGAGGAATGGGCCAATGAAATCAATACCCCACACATCGAAAATGTCGACTACGAGGATTGGTTTCATGGGCATCTCATCCCTTTTTGAAATACCCCCTAATTTTTTACACTCAACACAATTCTTGGAAAACTCATTTGCATCTTTAAAGATAGTTGGCCAATAAAGACCACTATTCTGTTGGGTTTTTCACATGTTTATCAAAGCATTTTATCCATATAAAATAAAAACGCAGCGGAAAATTATTATTTAAAACATGTTACTTACAAGATATAAAACTCATTTTATATGTAAAACCCAATCCCCGGATTCATATACGAACATGCATGCTATCAAATATTTAAACCACAACCATAGGGTGTTTAGAATGCTACCTTCCAAGGAGTAATGGATATGAAGAAGATGATGCTTCTTGAACGGTTGCCTTCAAGTGTAGAAGACCTCAAGCTTGTGTACCCCAAGCCTTCCAACAAACACCTTGCGTTTAGCTACGATTTCTACACTTATGAACTCACTAAAATTCAATCAAGATCAACCACCATGGCCGAAAATTAGAAGGACTATTTTGAGTTCTTCCACTTGAATTTTTCAAACATGAAAAAACCCTCTTGAATAACCATCTCATGGCTGAAAATTAGAGAGTGTTTTCACTTGATTTTCAAACTTGAAAACCCTTGAATCAACCATCTCTTGGCCGAAAATCTTAGAGCAAAATCAAGTTCACAAGTCTTGCAAGTTCTTGCATTTGTCATCTAAGTATTTATAGAACCATGAGAGAGAATTGCCACCCACCTTGACCAATCATGTGCCAACTTACACATGCAAGTGCATGAAACCCCGTTGGACCAAAATGGTCTTGGTTAGACCACCCAATCAACTCTTCTCTAGCTTATGACAATTGCATGTCATCCCATTGGACAACCATTTTGTGAGTTCCCATGGGGGGGGGGTAGCTTTATATAAAAAAATTCTTTTATAAAGTTTAAGTCTTGGTTTATATATTTATAACTTTTATAAATATAATACTTCATAAATGCAAGACTTTATACAACCTTTTAAAATGTTATTTAACCCATTAAATAACAAAATAAAATATTCTCTCAAAATAAATTATCCATATAATTTATTAGTTTATTAAGTGTAATTATTTAGAAAACCAATTTCTAAATATTGTAAGTGTTAATATTTATTTGTTTGATCATATCACAAATAAATAATATAAGTGTTTGTCTAGCTTGTTATTGGGTATGACTCGACTTGGATCATAACGTACTAGCCACATCAATTTAATATGTGTCTTGGGCATACAAAGTCTAACAATCTCCCACTAGCACAAGGTACATAGAAGATTGATGCAAGCAGTAAATGACGCCTAACTACGGTTTACTACCCCCAATACGTATGACTATATTTGTCATTCAATAACATCATCCCTTTCAAGTCCCTTACTTGAACATGATTTTGGTGAATCTATCATTTATCCCTTCGTTACAGATGTCATGTGAAATCCAGAGACATAGAGTGATCACTCTCTGTTGATTTAACTTTAGCAGGCCTTAGACATCTTACTCTCAATGAATAAGAGGAACAAATCCCATCTTGACTACATACGTCTCTCACAATCACCTTGTACCACACCTGAGCTTAGCCTTATGTACTGTCATATTACTAACAACGAAGAAATAAGTCAAGGTACAATATTTGGTGAATATCAAGACCCAATATGTATCTCAGGTTTGAGGATGCTATGATATTCTCCTTTACTCAAATTTACTTATGATCAATCACAGATGATTCCATGCAGTAATATTTGAGAGCGAGTTAGTCCAATATTTGTATCACACAAATATCTATGAACTTTGGCAGCAACACTTTGCTCTATATTCATACATAATGAATATCCACCAATCCAAGTTCATAATAGTCTTACATTCATATTTGTTCCCACAAGTATGATCGACTACGGACATTTAGAATAATTAACTTATTCATGGATTTAAAACATTCTAATATGGAACATAACTCAAAATACCATAAAGAGTTATAATAACAGTTGTTCCAATATCCAAATACAAAATAGATCAAATCCAATCACTAGAATATCGAAGTCCTTAGGCACAAGTATGACCCTTCATGCTTTGCCCGTTCAAGGAGCTTCGTGAGTGGATCCGCAATATTTTGATCAGTGTGAAATTTGCGAATACATATCTTTTCCTTTTTCAACTTCATCCCTTATGTAGTTGAAATTCCGCTAAATGTGCCTAGTCTTTCGATGTACACGAGGTTCCTTGATTTAAGCAATCGCACAATCGTTATTACAAAGATCTCTAGGGGTCCTGAATGGTAGGGACTACCCCTAGATCGGCAATAATTCAAGTGAAAAATCCATATGAATTATCTCAATCAATGAAGCGACGATGTATTCTGATTCTGTAGTGGACAATGCTACCCTGATTATGATCGAGAACCATCTTGATCAGTTTGGAAACTCGTATCCATGTAACCCTTTACAACGAATTCCGAAACTCGCATCCTTGTAACCCTTTACAACGAGTTCTTTTTAACCAAACCCATATATTAGAAATATATCCTTAGTCCTTCTAAGGTATTTCAATATGTTTTAACAGTCACCCAATGACCATTACTTGGATTTCGCTGGTATCTTCTAGTCATGCTTAAAGCGCATAACTTGTCCAGTCTAGTGCATATCATTACATACATAATGAATCCTATAGCTGACGCATATGGGATTCCTTTCATTCTTTCCTGCTCATCCTTTGAGCTTGGACATTGAAACGCATTCAATATTGTCCCCTCTTTGAATAGGTACCAAACCTTTCATAGAGTTCTCTATCTTGAACCCTTTCAAGACTTTGTCAATGTATGAACTCTAGTTTAAACCTATCAAGCGCCTTGTTCTATCCCTATAGATCTTTATTCCCAAATTATAGGCGACTTCACTAAAATCCTTAATAGAAAAACAACTTCCAAGCCAGGCTTTTACACCTTCCATGGTTGGAATGTCATTTCCAAATAGTAGAATGTCATCGACATACTATACTAAGAAAGTAATAATGCTCCCACTAGCCTTCTTATACACACAAGCTTCATCGTCGTTCTTGATGAATCCATATTCCCTAATTTCTTCATCAAAATGACGATTCCAACTCCTAGATGCTTGTTTCAATCTATAGATTAATTTCCTTAACTTGTGTACTTTGTTAGGAAGTTCTGGATCGACAAAACCTTCAGGCTTAACCATATAGACATCTTCCTCAAGATATCCATTAAGGAAAGCAGTTATGTAGGTATGGCAAATAATATCCTAATTGACTTTAGCATCGCCACAGGCGAAAAGGTCTCGTCCTAATCAACCACTTGAGTTTGAGTGAAACCTTTTGCTACAAGTCTCGCTTTACAAGTATCCAAGTTACCATGCATATCGGTTTCCTTCCTGAAAACCCACTTACTTCCAACTACTTTGGAGTTAAGAGGTGCTACAACCAATTCCCATACTTGGTTGTTATTCATGGACTGCATCTTTACGTTCATGGCTTCAAGCCATTTGCACAATCGAATTTTGACATTGCATCATGGTATGTGGTTGATTCACCTGAATCTACCACGTAGCATCCATCTATGAAAAATCCATATCTTTCAGGTGGACTACTAATTCTACCAGATTTGCGAACGCATTGTGTGTGTTGATCAACCACTTGATCGTTTTTCAACAACCTTTTGTTGAGTGCTAGTTTTAACCAAACGTGTATCGGCTTGTGGTTCTTGATCCTTATCAAGTTCCACTGTTCTAATAATTCCTTCCACAAGGAACTTAGCTTCCAAGAACTCAGCCTTTCGAGCAACAAATACCTTTTGCTCTGTTGGATCGTAGAAATAATATCCTATACCATCTTTAGGATATCCTACAAAGATACACTTAGTGGATCGGACCTTCAATTTATTTGAGGTGTGTAGCTTAACATAAACTTCATAACCCCTTACTTTTAAATATGATAATGATGGAACCCTTCCATGCCATATTTCAAAAGATGTCGTATCCACTTTCTTGGTTGGGTCCATATGGGCCGTGGAGAGCAAATCGTAACCCCAAATGATCGAGATGATGTGCTCCTAGCCATCATAGATCGAACCATATCCAAATAGAGTTCGATTCCTCCTCTATCGGAACGAAGAACTTTAATTGAGTTGATATTGAACTTCACCTTTTGAAGGCTTTGAACATTTTAAATACTTCAACTTTGTGTCCTAGCAAGTACACATAACCATAACTACTATAGTCGTTGGTTAAAGGTAATGAAGTATATTTCACCATTCCTAATCTTTGGCTTAAAAGGATCACATACATCCAAATGTATGATTCCTAATAAATATTTTGCCCTTTCCCATTAAAGGGTTTCTTAGTCATTTTACCTTGTAAACAAGATTCACATGTATCAAATGAACCAACTTCATTTGTCTCTAAAAGATCATTCTTTCGAAGTGTTTACATGCGACATATGTTTATATGACTAAGGAGATAATGCCAAAGATAGGTCTTACTCAAATCCATTTTGAGTTTCATGGTGATTGCTAGGTATATTGAACTATCAAATGATGTATTATCATGAACCAATTCATAAATACCATTTGAAAGCATAGCTTTAAAGTAAAACATGTCATTCATCGATATAAATGTCATTGTTTACAAACTTTAAATCAAAACCATATTGTCCTATAAGGGAAACTTGAATAATGTTCCTAGTCAAACTAGGAGTACACAATATATATATTTTAAAACAATTTCCAAACCATTTGGAAGTTTCAAAACATAGTCTCCTTTCTTGTAATGCTTATTTCTTTTGAACTCTTGCAACGAATTGCAAATATGAGTTCCACATTCGGTATCTAATACCCATGTGTTTGAAGAAATAACATTAAAGTCAATATGTATCATAAAGATTGTACCTGAGGTTTGCCTAGCATCCCTCTTGTTTTTCAACTCTTCGAGATAGGTCGGACAATTCCTATTTAAATGCCTTATCTCTCTACACTCAAAGCATGGATCGTTCATGGCAACCTTTGCCTTCTTCTCTTTTGGTTTCGGTGGTTTCGCTTTAGTCTTTCTAATCTTTTCCCTTTGAATTACCCGTTTCCATTTTCAACATTTGCTTTGGTGTCGGGGTGATGCCCTTTCTAGTTGTCATCCTTATTGATCGTTAGAATGGGTAAAGCCCTTTTTACCCATGTTGAGCCTTTCGAGGTGATCAACGTGGCTTTTCATCTTAAAGACATAAGATGAGTCCGATTGGGTTTCCTCCATTCGACATGCATGAAGCGCTCGAACCGTTTTGAAGCGTTCTACCCTTAGGAACATTTCCTACAATTGGGTAATCATGTCGTATGCTCATGAAGTTCAAAACCTTTTGAATCTCGGGAATCATAATTCCTAACATGAGGCAACAGGTTTGCATAGTATCCTTGATATACTTAATCCAATCGTTATAGGCATCCTTATCTTCCATAAGATGTTCATCGGGATTAGGATCGTTTAACACATAGGATATCTTTTCTTACTTGAGAACGATTCTTAAGTTTCGATATAAATCCATAAAGTGTTATGATTGAGACGATCCTTTTCAAGGATTGTTTTTAGTGATAGGTTACGGACGGTTTGGGTAATATTGTTAGTGGCCATCTACAAAATTTAACAAGGTTCAATTTTAGTATTTTCGATACTATTATATTTTAATCATTAATACCCTTTTGTGTCTCATAGACAATTAATAATTAAAATCTAGAATACAACGTTACATTTAAATATCAGTTAGGTGACCTTTATCCCTTTATTTAAATTAACAAGGTAGTCAACGTTTGACAATTGTAACCCTTTGCAACTTCTAGCCATATGGGATCGGTTAAACATCTTTATGTTTAGTTGGCATGTTTAATCCCATCAACACCTTTTGTTCGCCATGCTTCAGTGACCCTAAGTTCATGGTTTCCAAATCAAGTCGTCCAACTTACACACACGTGTGAGTTTATACAAATAAGTGGTTAGGTGACCTTTATCCCACAAACATGGTAAACCCACCTTGAATATACAAGTTCCCTCAAATGTGGTTAGGTGACCTTTATCCCACAATAAGAGTTCCCAAGTGATTCGAGTGTTGTATAAAATGATGGTGTTTGACTTGTTTTATAAAAGGGATTTTGAGTTTTCAAAATTCTAGTTTAGAAAACATTATGTACCATACATTTGCATGCATTCAAATTCTTGGTACTTTAGTGAAAACAAATTTTCAAGGTTCTTTTTAATAAAACCCATTTTATTATAAAATCATCAATTTTTGATAAAACCTTTATTAACCATTTTAATGATTTTGTTAAGAACCAATTTTACGCTTGTCATTGATTATTAGTTTGTTAAGTCATGCATATCATCCAAACAACATAAATAAACAACCACACAAGCACAACACACATATCAATAGGTGCATAACCATAGCCAACTATTTTGACCACACTTGTTAGCTGAAACAAGTGTGCCAAAAGGTCCTTCCTAATGGGTGAATATTGACACAAATAATGTGTCGTTGAACTCCCACTTGATCCCGCATCCAATGCTTCAAGTCTCCCTTTAGTGTTGTGATTTCTCCACTTTCTTTGAGCTTCCAAAATGTACTTTAATTCAGCTCCAACTCCTTTGGGCTCCGAAAATGTGTTTTGGTTATTGGGCTAAAATCCCGTTAAGAACTATGAAGTCCTTTAGGCCCGAAATTGGCCAAAACCAAAACCAAAACTACATTTTTTGTGTGCATATTCTTTTACAAAAAAAATTATCCTAATACATTTTTTCTAGTAAAAACAAAATGCACCTAATCTATTTATTTACATGCCAAATGAAAATAAATAAATTACATAACTTTACAAATGGAAGAACAAAAATAATAATTATTACAACTCATTGAAATAATTAAATATAAATCACAAACACAAATATTCAACAATATTCACACAAGGTCATGGCTAGGTTATGAACATCAAAATATATATATATATATATATATATCCAAATATATAAAATTCAAGAAGCAAAACGGTTCCCTTTTACAACCTACAATTTTTCGGTCAAGAATGAAAAACCAAAAAATGTGGGTTTTTGTCCAAACAAAATAATCATCCAAATGAAATAATTTTTCAAGATTCATTTATGCATGTAATAATATGATCTTGAAAAACAAAGGGATAACCATGGTGAAAATTTCGGCCATAGGGTTTTAACCAAACCCGAAACCCAAAAATTTCATAACCTATGAAGCATGCACTCATATAAGCGGCTCTAGATACCACTGTTGGGTTTTTCACATGTTTATCAAAGCACTTTATCCATATAAAATAAAAACGCAGCGGAAAATTATTATTTAAAACATGTTACTTACAAGATATAAAACCCATTTTATATGTAAAACCCAATCCCCGGATCCATATACGAACATGCATGCTATCAAATATTTAAACCACAACCATAGGGTGTTTAGAATGCTACCTTCCAAGGAGTAATGGATATGAAGAAGATGATGCTTCTTGAACGGTTGCCTTCAAGTGTAGAAGACCTCAAGCCTGTATACCCCAAGCCTTCCAACAAACACCTTGCGTTTAGCTAGGATTTCTACACTTATGAACTCACTAAAATTCCATCAAGATCAACCACCATGGCCGAAAATTAGAAGGACTATTTTGAGTTCTTGCACTTGAATTTTTCAAACATGAAAAAACCCTCTTGAATAACCATCTCATGGCTGAAAATTAGAGAGTGTTTTCACTTGATTTTCAAACTTGAAAACCCTTGAATCAACCATCTCTTGGCCGAAAATCTTAGAGCAAAATCAAGTTCACAAGTCTTGCAAGTTCTTGCATTTGTCATCTAAGTATTTATAGAACCATGAGAGAGAATTGCCACCCACCTTGACCAATCATGTGCCAACTTACACATGAAAGTGCATGAAACCCCATTGGACCAAAATGGTCTTGGTTAGACCACCCAATCAACTCTTCTCTAGCTTATGACAATTGCATGTCATCCCATTGGACAACCATTTTGTGAGTTCCCATGGGGGGGGGGGGGGGGGTAGCTTTATATAAAAAAATTCTTTTATAAAGTTTAAGTCTTGGTTTATATATTTATAACTTTTATAAATATAATACTTCATAAATGCAAGACTTTATACAACCTTTTAAAATGTTATTTAACCCATTAAATAACAAAATAAAATATTCTCTCAAAATAAATTATCCATATAATTTATTAGTTTATCAAGTGTAATTATTTAGAAAATCAATTTCTAAATATTGTAAGTGTTAATATTTATTTGTTTGATCATATCACAAATAAATAATATAAGTGTTTGTCTAGCTTGTTGTTGGGTATTACTCGACTTGGATCATAACGTACTAGCCACATCAATTTAATATGTGTCTTGGGCATACATAGTCCAACATATTCAACATTTTATGACCCGTTTTGTGGCCACTAAAATGGACACCACATGCAAACGAATGTAGATGCTTCAACACGCTTGGAATTTCCTCATCGTCTATGCATCTTCTAATCACTTGATCCGCACACTCTTTCCACAAGTGCGGTTCTTCCAACCGGTAATACTTGATTTGAGACATGAAATGTTGCCTCTTCCGTCTATCCCAATGTGCCGGTAAGTCACCTGTAACAAGGTAATTCACAATGTTAGCATACCATGGTAACTTATCTAAGTTCATCGGGAAACGACTCATTGATCTCTAAAGCTTTAGGATCCTCTTCAACCATCAACCGGGACAAGTGGTCCGCTACCACATTCTCGGTACCCTTTTTGTCCCGTATCTCCAAATCAAACTCTTGGAGCAACAACACCCATCGAATCAATCTCGGCTTTGCATCCTTTTTCTCCATGAGGTACCGGACAGTAGTGTGATCAGAATAAATAATCAGTTTACTACCCCATATGTATGACCAAAATTTATCCAATGCTTATACCACCGCGAGTAGCTCTTTTTCGGTGGTGGTGTAATTCAATTGTGCATCCGAAAGAGTCTTACTTGCGTAGTATATGGCAACGGGTTTCTTGTCAACCCGTTTTCCCAACACGGCCCCCACCGCATAATCACTTGCATCGCACATAATTTCAAAGGGTAAAGACCAATTTGGCGATTGCAAGATTTGGGCCTCAACTAACTTTTCCTTTAACTTGGTAAATGCATTTTGACAATTTTCATTAAAATCAAACGGTTGATCTTTTAACACCAAGTTACACAAAGGCTTGGTTATATCACTAAAACTCTTAATAAACCGTCGATAAAAACCCGCATGACCTAGAAATGACCTAACACCTTTAACACTTGTGGGATACGGCAAAGTGGATATAACTTGTACCTTTGCACGATCAACCTCTATCCCACGACTCGACACCACGTATCCCAACACGATTCCCTCTTGAACCATAAAATGGCTCTTTTCCCAACTTAGGACCAAACTAGTTTCGACACATCTTTTTAATACTTTGTCTAGTTGTTCCAAACAAGCCTCAAATGATGACCCAAAAATTGAGAAATCATCCATGAAGATTTCCAAAGACTTCCCCACCATATCTGAAAAGATACTCATCATACACCTTTGGAAGGTGGCGGGAGCGTTACATAATCCAAACGACATTCGCCTAAATGGGAAGGTGCCGTAGGGACAAGTAAATGTGGTATTTGATTGATCTTCTGGATGGATGGCAATTTGGTTATAACCTGAATAGCCATCCAAGAAGCAATAAAATTGTTGCCCCGACAATTTCTCAACAATCTGGTCAATGAACGGTAAAGGAAAATGATCTTTGGACGTTGCAGTATTCAACTTCCTATAATCAATACAAATTCGCCACCCGGTTACCGGCCGAGTGGCTACCTCTTCACCTGCGTCATTTTTGACGACTTGTATACCCACTTTCTTTGGAACCGTCTGCGTTGGGCTCACCCAATGGCTATCTGAGATCGGATAAATAATACCCGCATCAAGCGATTTCAGCACTTCCTTTTTCACCACCTCCCGCATATTCGGATTCAATCTCTGTTGTGCATCTCGAACGGGAGTCACACTTTCTTCCGTGATGATTTTATGCATCACCACTGAGGGACTAATACCCTTCAAATTAGCAATGGTCCATCCAATCGCCGCCCGATTGGTGACCAAAACACCCATCAGCTTTTCCTCTTGCTCGTCGGTCAAGTTTGATGCAAGGATAACCGGGAGCGTGTTGCCTTCACCAACATAAGCATACTTGAGATGCTTAGGCAACGCCTTCAAATCAAACTCCGGAGGCTCTACTAATGACGGCTTCAGTTTAGTGTCAATGCTCTCCGGTAGACTCTCAACTTGGTGCGTCCATGTCGGTTTTCCTTCTCTAACTACAAGCACCTCCAAAGTCTTCACCTACTCGTCTATGCTCTTATTCATTTCCACCTGTGACCTGTCAAACATATAATAATCCTCCATTGTGTTTTCCCCATCCACGACTGTGTCGCAAAGAGGTATACACGTGTCAACAATGTCCGCCATATAGCATTCATCATCAACTGGAGGGTTCGTAAGTCCGGAAAAAACATGCAACCTCAACCTTCGGTTTCCAAATATGATGTCAACCATTCCTGTTTTGCAATCAATTTGAGAATTTGTGGTTGCTATGAACGATCAACCCAAAATCACCGTAGGTTGCTTGGTTGGGTCCTTGGCCACATAATCAAGTACTAAAAAGTCCACCGGATAGTAAAAATCCTCGATTTTTACTATCACATCCGAAACAATTCCACGGGGTAGTTTGGGTGTCAAATCGGCTAACACCACGGTGGTATTTGACGATTGAAGTGGACCAAACTCGTATTGGTCATACAAACTACCCGGTACAATGCTCACGCTAGCACCAAGATCTAGAAGTGCTCGGTTGATTTTAAAATCGCCTACCTGAATTGAAATGATAGGCGCACCCGGATCTTGGAGCTTAGGTGGAAGTGCACCCGAAAGAATCGAACTCACATTTTCGGTTAAATCTAATTTTTTAGGAAATTTATGAGTTCGTTTCTGGGTACACAATTCTTTCAAGTACTTAGCATAAGACGATACTTGTTTGATTGCATCCAAAAGAGGTAAATTAATTTTTACTTGTTTGAAAATTTTCAACAACTCTTCTTGTTGTGGACCTCTTTTGTTTACAACCTTCTTCACGTGTCCCTTCAATGCTTCGGGATAAGGGGCGATATTAATCACCACACCCTTTTCATTAGCCTTAAGGACGGGTATGGTCACAACGGGAGTGTCATTATTCTTTTTCAAATCATTTTTATTTTGACCCGTTTGACCATCCTCATGTTCATCCTCACTAGCATCTTCCACCACCCCTTCAACAAACTGGGGTGGTGGTGTTTTGACACCATTATCCACAACTCGACCACTACATAAAGTAAGTTTATTAATTGGTACCTCACGTGTGTTCCTTGAGCTTAACCCTTGATGCTTACGGTTCACCGTTGTGTCACTTGGAAGCTTTCTCGTGCTCCCTCTCATTTGAGCCATTTCCACCGCGAGTTGGCCCACTTGTTTTGCTAATGCCTCATGTGCTTTGTCTCCAATCTCATTCTCTTTCTTGGACTCATGCATCATCGAAAGCATCGCATCCATCTTCGAATTCAAATCATTACCACCCCCTTGGTTGTTTGACCCACTTCCATTACCGCCTTGATTGTTGTAATTTCTTTGATACCCACCTTGATAATTATTATCTCGACCTTGGTACCCTTGATTGTAATTGCGTTGGTAACCTCCTTGGTTACCACCTTGGTGATTTTGATATGATGACCTGCTTTGATTACCCGATTGAAAATTCGGGTTCATTTGGTTTGCGGCATTCCCATGTTGAAAGTTGGGATGGTTTCTCAATCCGGGATGGTAAGTGTTCGAATTCATGTCATTATTCTTTCTATCTCCAAATACTTGATTTACTTCCTCGGTGCACTCACCGGGTCCCGTTGGACATTGATCGGTCCTATGGCCGATATCCCCACAATCCTCACACACTGCGAATTGAACCACATTCACTTCCTTCTTTTTCATATGAGCCATTTCCCGTTCTAAAGTAGAAATCCGATCCTTAGAATCAAGATCGGGAAGTGACCGGGAAACAGGATGTTTCTTGGCTCTATCGGCCGATTCCTTTTCCTTCGACCGCTTGCTCATTCGCTCGAGAAATTCCCAATCGTCATCTTCATGATTGCTCAAGAGAGTCCTGTTGCTCGTCGACTCGAGGCGATTCCATGTCGCATCATCCAACCCACGTACAAAACACTTCACCAATTCCCACTTTTCTATTTGGTGATGTGGGCATTTCCGCATCAACTCTTTGTAGCGAGTGAACGCTTCACGCAATGGTTCACTCGGTAGTTGCCAAAACGACCTTATTTCATCCCGTGCATCATCGGTCTTCGACATTGAATAGTATTCATCCAGAAAGACTTGTTGCATTTCACCCCATGTCCGAAAACTATTCGACGGAAGTGTAAGAAACCATTGTTTCGCCTTGTCTTTTAGCGAAAACTGAAATAATCGAAGCTTGACTTCCTCCAATGCAAAATTGTGCCCCTCGATAGTTTTACAAATGGATGAAAACTCCGCCAAATGCGTGTACGATTCATCATTAGACCTCCCATTGAAGTGGGGAAGTATATTGATGTAGTGGGGCTTGCAATCGAACATTCTCCTTTCGCACACTATTGGAGAGTCATTATCGGTAACTACCGGTCGAAAACGGTCATTCACTCCCCGTGGAGGTTGTTGACGACGATGCGGACCATTAACTTCTTGATCGACCGGTCTTCGATTGTCCCTTCTATCACCTCCCCTATCACCTCTTCGGTTGCCACCTTGGTGACCCCTTTGGTTACCCCCTCCCATGAAACGAGGAATCCGGTTAGGGTTAGCATTATTGTTGTTTTTGTAAAACCCGTCATTCCGGTTCCTTTGATTGTTGTTTCGTGGTTGGCGGTTATTTTCCTAACCGTCATTTCTCCTATCCCCATACCCGTAATCATCGTTCCCCACAAAATTGACGTTTTGGTAGCCAAACTCATCATCTTCAAACCTTCTTGCATTGTAGATCTTGCCTTGATTCACATACCCCCAATCTTCGTCATCATTAGCCCGATCATCATAATATCCTACATCATCCGAATTTTCCGTATGAACACTCACATGCTCCGGCGATTGATAACCGGGAACACTATACGGTTCGTCATCGGGGATGGCGTTCCTCAAATCGTCTATGTTGAAGAATGGGTCTTCGTTCGTGGGATTGCCACGATCTCGATTACCTTGACGGTCGGAATTGACATTCCGGTCATCAAGGTTGATGGGTAAGGAAGTTTGTCGATGAAGGTTTTATTGCTGGGGTGTTCTTTGGGTATTGTTTGGATTTTGGTTTTGGAAAGGTGGTGTGGGTGGTCCGGTGTTTTTATTACCACCCGATCACTCTTGAGGTATAGGTTGAACATTTTGGGCGGGATTGAAATTGCTTCGGTATTGAAATTGGTTCGGGTTTTGGGTTTGGTTAAAGTTTTGGGTTGAATTTTGGTTTGCCATTGAATCAGTTTCAATGGTCGGTGTGAGTTGTGGTGTTTGATTGGTTTGATTAGAAGCAAGTGTTGCTTCCAATCGGCTTGCTAGATTTCTTCTTGCAACTCTTTCGATTTCCGGTTCGTAAACTAACGGTGAAATCCTCCCGGAGTTTCGCGTATGCATGCACTACCTGTAACCTGCACAAGTAACACACCCCGCGTAACAAGGAAAAAGACAAAGTACAAAAAGAATCTAAACAAATTAAACAGATAATCACGCAAATTCAAACAACAATCCAAACACAAAGCGCACGCACTCCCCGGCAACGACGCCAAAATTTTCAAAATTTGATCGGAGTGTCGCGCTCCGGTCAAAGATAATATTTATAAGCCTAAATTACCCTTAACAAATAGTTAGTGGTAGCACGGGATCGAACCACAAAGAGTATGTGGTTTGCGTATGGATTCGATTGAATTAGAACAATTGTCACAGTTTATGAAGCTTGCTATGATATTTTTGTATTTTTGTTTGGTTGAAAGATGTGAATTTAGACAAAAAGAATTGGTTTAATTGATTAACAACTACTAATTAACGATTGCAAGAAAGATTGATTACTAAAACAATAATAAGAAAAACGGTTCACACCCGGTTTCGGTAATTGCCAACTTAGGGTTTCTACAAGTTTTTAGATTCAACTCAATTGCATACGATTAGCGGATTTAGTGTACCGTGACTTAGGTGCCAATAACTATCAACGCTTCGAAAAACGGACAAGAATGCACTTTGTAATCAACACAAGTAAAACCTAACCACGACAATGCATAACTACACATAACCATTTCGTAAAGTCATAAGTTTTAACATCGTTCGACAATTTACAAATACGAAACAAATGTAAACTATTGTCAATGGTTTCAAAAATCAAACACAATTTGTCACAAAGTTGAAACAACAACAATTCGAAACCCTAAATTTAACAACTACCTACACCGGGTGAAACTAAGGTGATTAGCCGCTCGTGGTTGAAGAAACTTGATCACAGGATGCTTGGGACTTGATTGAGATCATCTTGAAGCTTGAAGGATGGAGAAATGGTGGATGATTAGGGTTGTGGAGTGATTGATAATGGTAGGGTGAATGATGAATGGAGTTAGGGTTGTGGATGGTTAATTGTGGATGATGACGATGATCTTTGATTATTCGGATGATGATTCTTGTTAGAGATGGAAAATGGTGATGAATGGTAGTGAGTGCTAGGTGAATAATGGCTCCAAGGGTAAGATTCAAACTCCAAATAAGTTGTAACTCCCGTCTTACATGCCCCTTGAACCAAGAAGAATCGCGCTTAACCCAAAAAATCCATAAATTCGCGTTTCAGCAAAACACAGCCCATCGGCGATGGGTGGGGGGCCGTCGGCGATGGGTTCCCCATGTTTGACTTTCTGCCGACGCCCTATGTTGCTGGATACGGGGTTCTTGGCCGACGAGGTTATCTAGAGCCCGTCCGGGACGGCCTCTAGCCCGTCGGCGACGGCCTCTTGAACACCACTTCTCCAATTTCCACTTCTTGCACTCCCGGTTGATCTGTAATGCGTCCCGGTGCTCCGGTTTTCGACCCGATGACTCGTAAAACTCCCGAAAAGCTCCTTAAACTCCATCAAACCTGCAAAACACATTTTTGATTAAAAGTAGGCTATCCGAAATTAAAACTTATGTAAAAACATCAAGTTATGCAATAACAAACACCGGCTTTCAACCACGTATCAAATTGTTTACATAAGTTGTTTTAAACATAAACAAATGACATCGTTGCGGAAGCTTTAAAGACGAGTGTTCGGTTCTTGATACTTGACTTGATCATCATCCGGGTGCAACCTATGATCACCTAAATTCAAAACCAACATAAAAGTTAGTGATGGACAAATAACTAGTTTAAACAAGTCCGAAATGCAAAATAAACAAAATAACAAAATTTGCCAGTTGTGAGGTCCGTCGCGGGCCGCGACATCTAAGGCCTCAGCCTTCGCGGGCCGCCACAGGCCGTGGCGGGGCACGACCAACTTCCTTTTATCCGTCGTGGGGCACGATGGCATCATTTTAACAGAAAGTTCGAACATTTGAGCTGCAAATGCCCAGCTCCGAATTCTAACCAAATTCTAACTTTAAAATTCCATAACTTTTGTTCTAATAATCCGTTTTACGAAATTATTTTTCCTACGTGTCCGTAATTTAAATACGAACACGTTCACTATCATTATTTGCTTAAAACTCCGGGTTATAGGCTGAAAGCCTATAAGTCCCCTTTTTATTTATTCAACCCGTTTAGTTTTATGTCATACTTTACATTATTCATCAATTGTGGTTTCTAGACGTAATTACCCATTCCCTGGGATTGTGAACTTCGGTGTATCATTACCATTCCATGGTTTTACGCTTTGATAATCCACAATCATCGAGTGATATTCAAGTCACTTCAATACTACCAATTTAACCATTGTTTAACCCGTTTGATTGTCTAATGGAAACCACCATTTCATTGACATACCAAACATACTCTAACCAATCTTTTGACCCATTTTGATTATCTAGTGAACTTCGTCACTTCCACAACATACCACATTCACTTATAACGCTAATTCAAGTTAACTAACTACATTCAATATCCAAGCATAATGTAACGGAACCAAAGTTACGTACCTTCAAACCTTTCCTTTCAAGGGCGTATCAACCCCGGCTTGTCCGCTTGGAGACTCGGTTTCCTTGCCTATAGAGTTCAACCACAACCAGTTTAGAAATCTATTCATAACACATAACGTTTAATTCGCCTTATTATTCAAACATGCGTTTATGTCCGAAATTTCAACATTTTGCTTTCTTTTAGGCATTATATCAAACACCTAATGAGCATGATTTTTATAAAATTAGAAATCAAGTTTCATGACTAGTTATGTGATACATGTGCCTCTGCGACCATCAAACAAATACCAAATCAATGAAATATTGTGTTTCATACTTGGGATTTGTATAAATATGTGTATCATTTGCACATATCAATTCTTGTTCCATTTCGAGCTTTAAATCGCTTTCTAGAAGATTATACGCGATCTGATGCGTAAATATAATCAGTTTAATGCAACAAACACTCCAGAATAGTGACATAGGCTTAACATACCTTAAATAACCTTTACATAACTTAGAAATAAGTTTTGGAGGGTTTGGTATGCCAAAATCAAGTTTATTCGATCACAGGGACTAATTTCAGCAAACTGCGAAAGTATGCCGATTCGTAGTGTGACAAACATTCCGGAACTTGATCATAAGTTAAACATGCCCTAAATATCCTTTACATAGTGTAGGATCGTTGTATGACCTGACTGAGTCGATCAGAAAAGTTTTGTATCCGAATCAAAGGCGGAATCAATGACACGGACGCTCAATTCAATTATAATGTCTCTAATATTGATTTAATAGTCTTATAGCACCTGGAGACAATTCGGCAGCACTTCGTTACCGAATCACAAGACCTAATTTTGTTTTAAATGACTAACCAAGTGCCCCTATATATAGTTGTTGTAATTCCGTTTGAAAATGGCCAAGGCAGTTTCAAGCGGAATTAACCATGTTAATTCCGTTTGAACTGGCCCTTGACACTTTCAAGCGGAATTACCTCCAAACTCACAAATCTCAGTTTCTAGCAACCCTCCCACTGGTTATCCTATCCTATTACATGACTCGATACAAGACGAAGTCAATAGACATAGTGCACTAACAGACTCCCCTTGGATGTTGACGAAGTCTTTAGTGTCGAGTCTTTATCATGACACATCTTCAGTCTTGATCAGTCTTCATGCTTTTACCAAATTGTCTAAAAGTGTAAGCATCCATCAATCTTTCTCCATTGATCAGCTTCTATCTTTGAATGTTATCTGTTTCTGGCTCTAACATTAACAGCTTCTTCAGGCTCCCTCTTTCTTCGAGCTTTCGTGCTTTAGGGATCGACACCTTGCTTTCAGGTTACAAGCTCCCCCTTGCTTTGAACTCGTCTTCAGACTCCCCCTTAGACATAGCAGTCGGGATCGTAGTCTGGTACAATATCTGCAATCACTCAAACATTTATAAGTAACATCATTTCAAGCTTTCAAATATCCAGGAATTATGACCTGGCTCTTTCAAACTTTCTAAACTAACACTTTTTAACAAATTTCAGGATTTGGCAGTTTCAGCGAATAGAATCGGAAACTAGCTCTTTAACAATATAAGCATCCAAATCCCTCACAGTTAATCATCCAAGTCCAAACTAATGACCTTGGAGATATCACAAACTGTTTTTGATTTTTGATAAAAACTTCAAGTTTCAAATTAATGAACTTGTTTTATTTTCAGAAACACAATCAGCATACTTAGATTTTGGAACTCAGCACTCAGACATCGATTGTCGAAAATAAAGCAGAATCAAAATCTTTTTGTATTTTTCTGAAACATAATGCAGAAAAGAAATATTTACAAACATATATACAAGTAATATTTTTGTTTGAGTTTGTGTAAGAGAATCATATCAGTTTTTGACAAGTCACAAGTACCGTTGAGCTTAGTTACACATTAAGAATTAAACAATTCACTTAGATTGTCGATATACTGATCCCCTTAAATTTTCACACAAAGTTCAACTGATTCAGGATACGAATTAGATGTATTAAGAACTTAAACTCATTCATGTGTCCTACCTCTTGAATATACTCCCATATCCAGATCCCAATATTCAGTCTTACAAGTGAGTATACCTAGATGATATCTGTAAGGGGTTAAGTTGCGAAGGACCATGAGAGCTCAGGTCAGAACTTCCGTTCAGTAGAGAGATGACGGTTTCGACTTTTGGTGTGTCCCCTTTAGAGGATATTTTCTTCAACAGCACATGATTAGCATTTTTCAATGTTTCATCATTTTTGTACTGAGGGCGATTGCTATATTTCAAGCATGCATAAAGTATTATACAGGGACTAGGCCATTGCTTCTGCAAAATCAGAAGTTCCGGGATAATACCCCAGATATCACTAAGCATAAAGACCTAGTATCTCAGAAAAAGGGGTCATTCAAACAAGATTTCAGGGGTTACCTATATATCCAAGTAGTGTTCCCCACGAAATAAGCAAGTTTGAATTTATGTTTATATCCTGAAAAGTTTACTAAATGTATAAAAACCTATCGGCATATCATCAGTAAGACTGTTTAACGCTATATAATCATTACATTTCTTTAGCATACTGTAATTGTCTACTGATGTACTATCATTTCCCCTTTTTACGCAAAAAAACTCAATTTTTGAATTTTATCATGTTTTTGGCTTTTTCAAATTTTCAAATGTTTTTGTATTTTCTAACAATAATACTCCCCCTAAAATGCAAAATCATTTAAAGAAAATTTGATAACCGATGCTGATAGCTTTGTCTCGCCATCCATTTTCTGCTTCTCATGCACTGATTTGCAAAAAATATAACGTAAGAAGCAACAATTACCCCCATGATTTACAACACATTGATTTTTACAGTTTGAAAACCGTTTTTCAATCTTGTGAAATTAATCATATTTGTTCCGCCGTGAGGGTTTCGGCATATTCCAGCAACATATTTTTGAATTTTTGAATATATGACAAATTTAAAAACAAACATATTTTTGATTTTTCAAAATTTTTCAATTTTTAGAGTTTTTTGAAATATTGTTTATTTATGTACAGAAAACAAACTCCCTGTTTCAACCAAACCAGGGTTCAGCAGCCTTCTCCTCCTGTTGTGCCAGGCTGCTCCGACACTCCACTTGATAATATTCAGTTGTCTTGAGCACCTGCACATTCAAACTACTCAAATTACTTGAACAATTTAGCCCAGGTCAGTTTGACCTTAGGCATTTCAACACAATATGTATCATTCAACTTCGGAAAATCTTTATCATTCTGAACAAAGACTTTTTCATCTTTGACTTCTACTTTCTCATCTTTTACCGAAGTCACGTGTTTCTTAACACTCCATGTTTGATCTTTCGGAGTACCTCTTTTGTAAAAATTTAAATCTTTTTGAACATTTTGATTTTGAACAACAACTTTAGGTTTCCAACACTCATTTGGTTTCGTTGCATCGACAGTTGTTTTGCAACTTTGTGTTGTTCTTAATCTGGGTGTGTGAGAATTCCAGGTCTGTCTAGTCAAAAACCTATTCGGGTTTGATTTCCAAGTTTGATTCGAAGCAAACTTGTTTGTGTTATATCTCCAAGTTTGTTTTAAATCAAATCTGGTTGACCTTTGTTTCACATTCTCAGATTTTTGTTTCTCAACATCATCAGACTTCTTTTTATCAACATCAACAGGTTTCAGATTTGGACACTTGCGTGCGAGATGTCCAATTTGATCACACTTAAAACATGTTCTTTTTGAAACATCTTTGACCTGTGGTTGTTTCTTTTTCTTTTGAGCATAAAACTCTTCATTAGACTGTTGTCTAAATTTGAGTTCTTTCTCTTCTTCAGAACTTGTTCCGTGAACAAAATTCATCTTTATCTGAAAATTCGGAGTTTCATATTTATTTCGACCTTGTTTCTTCTTATAACCCAACCCAGCCTTCATATTCTTCTTTTTGTAACCAGGTTTGTTATAAAAAGTTTTGTGACCTTTTCCAGCAAACTTTGGAATTTCAGATTTTTCAATCTCAACCATTTTGAAAACTTTATCAATCTTTTCTGAAATCACATTCTGAATTGGGAATACAACATCTAAAAATAATTTGTCTGATCCAATCATGGTATAAACCAATCCTTCTGAATCATCATCCAGATTTTTATCAGATTTTGTGTTTTTCAGATATCCATCATGAAAATTACCTTCATTTTCATCCTGTGATTCAGATTTACCTGTATCAACTGACTCTTCCTTCAACACACTTTCAACGACTTTACCTACCACCTCTGAATCACTAGAATCATCAGATTTGGAATAGGTTACGTCAATGTTATCTGGCAATTGATCTACCATGTTGAAAGCTTTTTCGACCTTTTCATCATCATAAAATACAAACTTTTCCGGTGGTGGAACTTGATGAAACTCTGAGCCAATGCCTTTCTTATTTTGCTCAGACTCACCATCCTCCGGTTTTATATTGAAAATACGTTCAAGCACATATGACGAAGCGTGATAACTTTTTAACTTGTTATTATCATGTTCTAAATCAGCAATCTGACGCTTAAGTTTAGCAACATCCTCAATGTAAGAATTAACAACTTGTTGCTTTATTTCATAATTTCGCTTATACTCCTTAGTTGTTTCAGAACAGTAATTCAATCTTGATTGAACAAATTTCATTTCACTTTTCACTTTTTCATATGACTCTTTGGTAATGTGATATGCCATTTTTATTGAATCACATTCCTTTTTCATTTCTTGACAAACAATTTCTTTTTGATAACATTCTTCTGTCTTTTTCAAAACATTCTCTTTCAAAACTTCATTTTCTTTTTCTAATTTTTTACATTTTTCCAAAAGTTTTTCCTCATTATTTTTCAAAACTTTATCATTTTCAAACATTTCTTTGTATTTATTTTTGAAAACTTCTATTTTAGTAAATTAAAGATCTCTTGTTCTGAACTTTTCATCTTTTTCAGTACAAGCACTGCACGTTTCCATGCATTTCTTGCACTGTTCAACACTTTTGATTTGAGTTTCAGAATCAGAATTTACCTCAATGATTTGCACTTCGGTGTATGCTGCAGTCTCTGTCTGATCAGCATCTTCTTTCTTTTCTTCAACACCAGCTTTATCACCAGCATCACCAGCAACTAAAACCTCATTCTTCACTTCTTCTTCTTCTTCTTTCTTCTTCATCTCATCAATTTGCTGTTCTCCAGTAACAGCTTTCTCAACCTCTTCATTCACCTCAACTTTTTCTTCAACCTTTTCTTTTACTTCTTCAACTTTCACAACTTCAACTTTTACTTCCTCAACAACTTTCTTCAACTCTTCAACCATATACTCAACATTCTTCTTCATCTTTTCTTCATCCCTCTTCCTCAAGCTTGAAGTCATGACATCTCTTAAGATTTTTCCAAGCTTTTTCTCATATGATTTATTTTTCACAGCATTTGAATAATATTCTCCAGCTCGAGGAATTACTAGAAGAACATCTTCAAAAATTATGTCTTTCTTCAAAACAACAGGTTCACCCATTCTGTTGACATAACACTCTTGCTTCTTATCCCATCTTTTGTAGCTGACAGCATCTTCATATTCTTCTTGCATTTCATTCATTCTATTCCAAGCAATGTGTCTTTCTCTGTAAGTTTTCTCACTCAGAATCTCTTCTCTAGTTTTCTCTTTGATTTCAGCTATAACTTTCTCTTCTTGGTTTTCCTCTTTGATTTCTGCAACAAAAACATAATGATTGTTCTTTGATGGTTTTCTGCCATGAGCTGTACTTTGAATATCAACATGATCTTCTTCTGGAAGAATCTGGCACCAATCAAATCCTTCATCATTATGGATTACAGCACAAGCTCTTGACTTTTCTCTGGGTTTGTCTTCAATCATTTTCGGCTCTTCTTTGCTTCGGTGGTAGGTTGCCTTTCGGTAATAATCATCATTGAACGGATGTTCATTTCCATCAACCGCATAATTGTTGCATTCTCTCTTGAAATGACCTTTTTGCTTACATTTGAAGCAGATCACTTTGGATTTTTCAAATCCAAGTTTTGTTGATGCACCGCCTAATGATTCTTTCATGGTAATCTCCATATATCTTTGAGCTCTACGGATACAGCTTGCCAAACACCATTGAATGTCTATAAGTTCCATTTCTTCCGGATCGATCTGGTCGTAGTCTTCTTTGGTCAACTCTGAGTTACCAATTCTACCTGCAACTAGACCTTCATATGATTCCAGAACAGATGCAAGGAAGCTCATTTGCTGCTTAGCTGCATTGATGCTCATTGCAGAAGAATTTTTCAACTTGAGAGCAATGTTGCACAGTATCTCATCTGATTCTTTAGAACTAGCTTTTGAATAAGCTGAATGCTAACCCGGATCGTATCTTGATGAACTTTTATGTGGCTCTTTTGTCCTCTCACCACTAAATGCTGTTTTTGGTGTTTCTCCAACTTTTACCGAAGGTAAATTACCTTTGTAGCAGAGACCAACATTCTGTTGATGTGAAGAACTGCTCATCTTGTTCTGCTTTTGCAATTCAAGCTCATGACTTTCTATCTTTTCTATCAAGACATCAAGAGAAATTGTGTCATATAAAGCATCATTTTTCAATATGAATACAAACGTTTGCCACTGATCAGCTCGTGGTAACACTTCTATGATCTTATCAATTATTTCTTCTCTAGTTTTAACAATACCAAAACGATCAAGTTCAATTTTTAAATGACCAAATCTCTCTATCATTTGTCTAACTGATTCATCTTTCAAACTATCAAACAAATCAAATTCTTTCTTTAATAATGCAATTTTATTTTTCTTGATTTGTTTACCCCCTTAGCTTTAACCCTTAAGGCTTCCCAGACAGATTTTGATGTTCCGTCATGTTGCAATAAAGCAAACATGTCATTTCTGATGGAAGATTGAATCAAAGAAATCATTCTCTGTTCTGCTGAGAATTCTGCTTTATCTTCTTTGGGTAAGTTCTTGAGTGGAAGCTCTTCTCCTTTATCATTGGTCGGCCTTTTATAACCAAATTCCAAACAAAACCAGCTTTCATGAGCATAAGCTTTTGCTCAGTTGATGAACCGATCTTTCCACCAAGTGTAGTCCTCAATACTTTCCAGATTTGGTGGTTTTGAATGTGTTCCGTAAAAGTTATCATGTTTGATGTTCTCATTGATCGCTTTTGTAATAGTTTTAGGTGTAACAGTTGTAATTTCGGATGATTCAGACGTGAATGCATTGTAGAACGTGTTGTAGAACTCTTCAGCCATGATGTGAAATTCTTGAATTACCTGGAGACAGAACAATCAAACAAACACAATCAGCTTAAACAATATCAAACAATTTGAAACAAACTGACACTCGGTTGACGTGAAATGATCTTGACGCGAAAAATCCACTTTCAAACGAAATTGTAATCTTCAAACGGAATTACTTTGGTCCGGAATACCCTTTTCAAACGAGATTACACTTTCAAACGGAATAAGGACTTTCAAACGAAATCACTTGTTTCAAACGAAATCTTCAAGCGGAATTACACTTTGATGCGGAATTAACTGATTCCGTATAAACCTTTCAAACAGAATTACCCTTTTCAAGCGGAATTATATGTAACTCAAGCGAAATTAGTAATTTCGTATGAAATTGTCTCAAATTTTCAAGCGGAATTAAGATGTTCGTTCAAGCGGAATTAGCTTTTTGGTCCATTTTTGTAACTTTTAAGCTGAATTTGGGTCTGATTCTCTTAAGGCTTTGTTAAAACATTGTTTCTCATGTAATGTGTGAAATTCAGTCCATATTGACAGTGAAATCTTGTCAATATTGAAAAAGAAGGTGTAGAAGTCAGAAAACTGATGATATCAAGCTAAACTCTTCCTCCTGAGCTCTGATACCACTTGTAGGATCGTTGTATGACCTGACTGAGTCGATCAGAAGAGTTTTGTATCCGAATCAAAGGCGGAATCAATGACACGGACGCTCAATTCAATTATAATGTCTCTAATATTGATTTAATAGTCTTACAGCACCTGGAGACAATTCGGCAGCACTTCGTTACTGAATCACAAGACCTAATTTCGTTTTAAATGACTAACCAAGTGCCCCTATATATAGTTGTTGTAATTCTATTTGAAAATGACCAAGGCAGTTTCAAGCGGAATTAACCATGTTAATTCCATTTGAACTGGCCCGTGACACTTTCAAGCGGAATTAGCACCAAACTCACAAATCTCAGTTTCTAGCAACCCGAGCACTGGTTATCCTATCCTATTACATGACTCGATACAAGACGAAGTCAATAGACATAGTGCACTAACACATAGCTTAGAAATAGGCTTTGAGGTGTTTAGTGCGCAAAAATAAACTTTCTTGATCAATAGGGACTAAAAGCGTCAAAAAGTACATAAGTTTGCATTTTTGCACATATCTTACGTTCTGAATATATCAGGACATCTAAAAATTTACGTAATCATTAAAATATTTTATTTTAGTGATTGGCACGATAAAATTCCATTCGTCGCGTGATTTGGATCGTTTTTCGCGTCCGTTCGTGTTTCGTCGTAATTAACTGAACAACGTAACCGTACGACCAAACGAACCGACATCCGAGATATTTTTGAGCATATTTTAAGTTTCCCGTACTTTAACTTCATTTTAGAGCCTTAAAATGGGGTTAATGGGGCTTAAACGTGCCAAAAATGCATCGAAAACCAAGTTTCTTGGCTGCAGGGACCTAAATTGACAATCTGTCAAAGATAGCTCAGGAGGGGCGCGTAAGCCTAGTCATGTTTCTTACGCGGCCCGTGTAAACTCCCCAGATTAGCAAAATCAGTTTCTGCATTCAGCAGCTGGTTTCTGGGTTTTTGAACATGGTTTCTCAAGTCTAGGGGCTTGTTTTGGGTGCCCATGGTATTCTAATTCAGTGGGCACACATGGATGGTTGAGATTGAAGGTCGGTAATCGATGAACGATCTTAACGGTGGACTGAAATCTATAAATACCTACACTTTCATTCCTTGCAATTCACAAATCTGATTCAATTGCTCTAAGTTGGGGCTTAGCACTTCACACCTGAGCAATTTGAATCAAGATTACCTTGCTTGGACCCTTTGTAAGTATTCCTTCGTTCTTTTATGCGTTTTTAAGCGTAAAAGTCAAACAGTGTTTGACTTTCTGCTTTGACCGGTCAATGGTCAACACGAAGTTCGTTTGAACTTCGCAACGTGAGCGTAATCACGATGGTCATAGTCCCTAGTGACTATACCTACTGATTACCACATTGATTAGATGTAGTGACGAGTCATAGTTTCGGTCAAAATGCGCGTTTTCGCGTATATTGCAACCAAACTATTCTTGGGTATCAAAATCGTTTTTTTTTTATATCAAACTTTTTTTCAAACCTTGTTAAACATGTTTTAGCATGTTTAACTTGTCACTTTTAGATTAGTGCTTTTAAGATAAGCGGTCTAAACAACCGCTTAGACTTTCGAACCCGACCCGTTTGGTCGATCATTAGGATTCGACCAAGCATGTTTAGTGACCATAGTTGTATAAGGAATAACCTTACGAGGTTATACCTTATGGTCACTTTGCTTGAATAGTTGTATGATAGGTAGTTTATATGCCTTAGGTAAAATGACCAAAATGCTCTTTTCATGCATAATTGGTATTTAAGCATATGTAACTCAAACTTTTGTCACTTAACTGATTATGCAACATATTTAAACATGTTTAGGCATATAATACTTGTCATAGGACTAGTTAGGCGGTCCAAACGCGCTTTGCGCGAACGACGCGTTAAAGTAGCGTAAGCTACCTAAACAGGTCATGATGGGTCATAAGCACTTAGGTTAGGTTTCGATTTAGTATGTAGGCTTTGTCAAACCATATCGTATGAGTTCCAACACTCATTTGGTTTACGAAACCTCATCCTATCCAATCTTCTGATTTAGGTCCGGTTATGAATGTAGTTACCCATATTAGGTGCCGTTTGATTTCCGTGATCCCTCTAACTTTGCTTGGTTGTTGTTCAATACTTCTAAGCATCCTCAAGTGAGTACATAGTCCCCTTTTTTACTGTTTTAAACTATTTTGGGGTGAAACACATGTGCCTACTTGTTACTTTCGTGCTTTTCATGCTTTTATATCATATACTTGCTATGTTCATTAGTACGTATATAGTACATGATTTCATTATGTTTTGCTATGTATGTTCACTTAGCATGCTAGCACATTGATTTTAGTATATTACATTTTGTTGCATATGTTTATCCACCACATGGACACATTGTTTTACATTTTGAACTATTTGAACCGTTTGAAGCTGTTTGATCTATGTGAATTATTTGGACTGTTGGAGCCGTTTAAAACTGTTTGATTTATGTGAACCATTTGAAATTGATTGATTGATGTGAACCGTTTGAAACTATTTGAACCGTTGGGTTAGGGAAGTGAGTAGGTAACGGGGCGGGGCTAACGTGCTAAAAGCATGGTGGATACGCCGCTGGTACTTCCTATATATAAGTGCTTTTAACACATTATATTTCGTTGCGTTATCTAGATCACTTTGAGCAAGGTTATGAAAACAAAGTTATATTACAAGGTTTTTCTAACAATATAAAACATTCGAGTTTTATTTCAAAAACGATTTACAATTTGGGTTTACATAAACAAATGTTTTGAGTAAGATTCATGATATCGAGGTTTTATAAAACAAATCTGTTTTGACTTGGTTATTTCAATTTACAATATAAACATTTTACAAAACTTGGTTTTCTAATTATCAATTTACAAAGGTGTTCAAGTTATTTTCAAAATATAAACGAGCCATGAATCTGACACTCACATAAAACCCTTTGTACTCGCCGGCATTTTTATGCTGATGTATTTTCACATGTGTTTCAGGTACCATAGTTGGTGATGTTTGATGATGATATTGATGCATGCTCACATAGGAAGGGACGAGGCCTTAGTGACTTAATAACAATAAAAGTCTATTTGTTCATGTTTTGTTTCTAATTTCAATGTAATGTAATACATTTAATTCAATAAAACAGAACTTCAATCCATGTGTTATGAAACAATGATTCTGTTACGACACTCCCCGACGTTTCCGCCACGATTTGTTGTTTTACGTGGTCGGGGTGTGACAAGTTATTTCACCAATTTTAACATCTTTTACCAATTTAGTGTCTAATTTACACTTCAATATCAAAACTAACTTCATAGAGTTCAAATAACACTAGTTTGATAATCATGATTCTAGCGTTCATCATGTTTCTACAAAACCCATTAAACATATAAATGGATGATCATGAATTTCATAACTTTGAGCACTAATTCAACAAGTTATTGGCTAGGGTTTACTCCTAGACATGATTTCATTCCTAATCACATCCAAACATCAAACATTCAAGCTCAATTTTTGATTTCATGTTTTCACCAAAGTTCAAGACATAACTAAAAGATGAAATTTAACATACCTTGTGATCCCTTCTCTTAGGTGAAGCTTGGATTTCGATTTGGGACTTATTTGGCCTTTTGATTCGATGGATTTGCAAGAACTAGGATTCAAATTGGAGGAGCCTTGTTTGCCCCTGTGTTTTCTACGACCAGAACACACACCAAGTGTGTGTTTTGGGTTTTTAAGTTTTATTTAATAAAAACTATTTTCAATTTTGTCATTTTTGGCCCCTCGACTTTCCTCAAGTTTTATTTATGGTGTTTTAATCAAGTTTCTTATTACTACAAGACTTGTGATTAACTAGGTTATTTATTCCTAGTTACTTTATCTTATTTATGTCCGACATTTAATTTATAATATAAAGATTTATATTTTCGGGGTGTTACACGTCCACCCCCCCCCCTTAAAAGGGTTTCGTCCTCGAAACCGGAATGCATACCAAATAATGTAGGGTGGAGTCGTTGCATCTGCTCTTCGGATTCCCATGTAGTATCCGAACCGTTTCTATGCTCCCGCTTAACCTTCACTTGGTCAATTTCCTTGTTCCATAAGCTTTTAACTTTTTGATCCAGAGTTTCAATCGGCGTCACCGCATAATTAAGGCTATTATCCACTTCGATGTCGTCGTAGTGGATATAAGTCATTTATTCGGCTAGAAAATTTCGGAGATGTGACACGTGGAATGTGCTATGGATTCCGCTCAATTACTCTGTTAGTTCAAGGCGACATGCTACCTTACCAACCCGTTCGATGATTTTAAACGACCCAATAAACCTCGGGCTTAACTTTTCTCTTTTTCTGAACCAGATAATCCCCTTCCACGGAGATACTTTAAGCATAACTTTATCACCAACCTGAAATTCGATCGGTCTTCGTCTTTTGTCAGCATACGACTTTTGTCTATCTTGAGCCGCTTTCAAGTGAGCTCGAACCATATCAATTTTCTCGTTAGTGGCTCGAACTATATCTTTATGGGCGACTTTATGGGCGAGTTCACGTGGACCCACCTCACCCCAACACACCGGGGTTCGGCACTTTCTACCGTAGAGCATCTCGTATGAAGCCATACCAATACTAGCATGGTAATTGTTGTTATATGAGAATTCGGCTAACGGAAAATAAACACCCCAACTACCTCCGAATTCGATGATACACGCCCGTAGCATGTCTTCCAAAGTTTGTATTGTTCTTTCGCTCTGTCCATTCGTTTGAGGGTGGTACGCGGTGCTAATGAACAGTTTCGTCCCCATTTACTCTTGGAACTCTTGCCAGAAGTTTGGAGTAAACCGAGTATCCCTATCGGACACAATGGATACCAGTACCCCGTGGCATGCTACTATCACATTAGTGTACACCTCCGACATCTTTTCTGACGTATCGGAATGAAGTGAGCACTTTTCGTCAGTCTATCCACAACTACCCATATAGCATCAAATCCTCGTTTCATCTTTGGTTGTTTAGTCAATAGGTCCATGGTGATATGTTCTCATTTCCAAGCTGGAATATCCAACGGTTGAAGTTTACCGTATGGTCTTTAGTGCTCTGCTTTGACTTGCAAACATGTCAAACATTTCTCCACATACTTTACTACATCTCTTTTCATTCCGGGCCACCAATAATTTTGTTTAAAGTAGTTATACATATTGGTCGCCCCAGATGAATGGAATAACGGGACTTGTGAGCTTTATCAAGTAGAAGCTTTTTAACTCCACACGAATTAGGAACCCACGTTCTACCGAAGAGAGTTTTCAACCCATTGTAACCATCTATTGAATCTTTCAGTTGGCTAACTATTCTTTCTTCCTTCCAATTCTCTTCTTTCATTGCTTCAACTTGTGCTTCTCGGATTCGTTCAAGTAAACCCGATGTCACTATAAGCTGCATCGATCGTACCCGTATAGGAGTGTAATCCGCCTTTCGGCTCAATGCATCCGCCACTACGTTGGCTTTCCCGGGATTGTAATGTATCTCGCAGTCATAATCGTTCACTGTTTCCAACCACCGCCTCTTCCTCATGTTCAACTCCTTCTGATCAAAGAAGTACTTTAGACTGTTGTGGTCGGTGAATATAGTGCGCTTCACCCCGTATAAATAGTGCCTCCATATTTTTAGAGCAAATACCACTGCCGCCAATTCAAGATCGTGCGTAGGGTGTTTCTTTTCGTGAATCTTCAGCTGCCTTGAAGCATATGCTATAACCTTGCCTCTTTGCATTAAAACGCATCCGAGCCCCGAATGTGACGCATCCGAGTAAACCTCCATATCATCGACTCCGTCCGGCAACATTAATACCAGAGCGTGAGTTAACTTTTCCTTGAGCGTTTGGAAAGCTTTCTCTTGTTCAACGCCCCATATAAATTTCTCCTCCTCGCGGGTTAACTTGGTCAACGGCGTAGTAATTTTGGAGAAATCTTGTATGAATCTCCTATAATATCCCACAAGCCCTAAGAAGCTTCTGATTTCCGAGGGATTTTTCGGAGGGTTCCATCTTGTCACGGCTTCTATTTTTGACAGATCGACCAATACACCGTCGGCACTGATAATGTGCCCGAGGAATTGCACCTCCCGTAACCAAAAAGCACACTTTGAAAACTTTGCATATAGCTTTTCTCTTATGAGCGTCTCTAACACTTCGCATAGACGACGCGCGTGATCAGCTTCATTCTTCGAGTATACCAAAATGTCATCGATAAACACTATTACAGACTTATCCAACATCGGTTTGCAAACCCGGTTCATCCGGTCCATGAAGACCACGGGTGCATTTGTCAGCCCAAAGGACGTCACGAGGAACTTGTAATGCCCGTACTATGTTCAAAAGGCCGTTATCAGTACATCCTCTTCTTTGACCCTTAGCTGATAGTATCCCGACCTAAGGTAAATTTTCGAAAACCAACTTGCGCCTTGTAGTTGGTCAAATAAATCGTCAATTCTCGGGAGTGGGTATCGATTCTTCACCATGAGTTTGTTTAACTCCCGGTAATCGATGCACTTTCGCATACTCTCGTCCTTCTTCTTTACGAACAATACCGGTGCGCCCCACGGAGACACACTCGGCCTTATAAACCCCTTGTTAAGCAAGTCTTGAATCTGAGACATCAACTATTGTAGCTCCCATGGCGCGAGTCGATACGGCGCCTTAGCTATAGGTTTTGCGTCCGGAACCAATTCGATTTCGAATTCTACTTCCCGTTCTGGCGGTATTCCCGGTAAGTCTTCCGGAAACACAAAGTTAACCATGGGTCGTGCCTCGTAGGTACACCCGTGCCTCGTGAATTGGTAATAGCCAGTCACTTAGCCAGGCACGCCCTAAGCACGCCCTATGCTTGGGCCATAGCCAGCCTATAAATAATGGGCACTATCCACCATTTTCACTTGCTTATTTTCTCCCATCTTCTCCACAACACACTTCTCTTCACTCTAATCATTGTAATCGTTAGGAAAAACTAAAGAATCATTAGTGTAATCAAACTTTTATGAATAATAATATCTTTAAAAGTATTGTAACATCTAGTTCCATGGCCATTATTGACTAGATTCTTGAGAGTGTTTGGGGGAAACTTACCCCCTTGATGTTAAGTTACCTAAGGAAGATCATCAGCGAATAGGTGTGTGTGTGTGTGTATGTTAATGACTTTAACTAATTGAGTAGTTTATTCAAAGTGAGTTAAATAATAATGTTGCCATTAACTTGGGTCTTTAGAGTTTCCAACTAATCCATAAAATCTAGCAATAATCTTGCAACGCCATTAATTTGGGCCGTGCATGTTTTCTATGTCTATGTAGAGCCAAAACATGTTGATTCCCTTAGCTGAGTTTAAAGGTATGGATGAAGTTTCGGGTTGGGTAAGCTCTTACCTTTGCACAAAGATAACACCAAAGTGTAAAGGACCTAGTTTATATAAAAGTAACTACCTTAAGGGAATTGATGAATAACCGACAGATCAGTTGGGACAAGTAATCTAAACTCCTTAAACTATCTAATTAATTAATATTATATCCAACATTGAGTGGCGTTTCCCTGCTGATTCAAAGCGATATGGTTGAGTGTGTTGGGGTCCCTAAAAAGAACTAAGCAATATGGTGCATTAAAACATCCAGTTCCTCATCTAACAATCGAGCCCTTGCAACCCCATGATCAGAGCTAGTTAACGAAGCATTAAGAGGTTCGTTGATCCTAAACACTCATTTGTCCTATTATTGGTTACTACCTTTTTATTTTCCTCTTTATTTTTCTTTTGAAGCCATTTTTAAAACTTTTATTAGATTTAACTAGACATTAACAAAGACTGGGTACTAAAACTCCTTTATGCTTAGACGACCACGGTATCATATCATCACTATATTACGCCAACGATGGGTGCACTTACCCGACGTGAATTATAGTGTGATAGTATTTTATTGTCTTTTGGTAAATATTAAAACTTGAACTAGTGCATGAAACAACTAAAATTAACCATCTTTTTATAAGCACACCAAACCAAGTCACTTTGTGTACATATGCCAGTTATTAGCTTGACGAGTGTATTAGAGGTAAGCTTGAAAAATGATAAAATTTTAATCTAAATTTCAATTATTTATTTTGTCATCTTTTTTTTTTTTGAACAAGAGACTTTATATTGTTAGGTTTTTTTATATTTATTCTTAAGGGTGGAGATACAATAGGAAGTTTATTTGGCTAGAAAGGATAGGAAGTGATCTTGACCATCCATTAAGTTAATCAAGGGCTAAGATTAAATCAGGCAAATTGAAATGAAGAAAAGAGGCGCGTGAGTTTGTTCAAGGGCATTCTAGTCAATCCAAGCCAATAGTTTCTCTCTCCTCCAATTCCCCCCATTTTTTAAACGTTAATAACTCTTTCATACGACATTATTTTTTTATAAAAATTGCACCAAAAAAACGAGCGTTTTTTTTATCTTTAAAACGAGTATACTATTGCTATATTTAAAAAAAAAAAAATTTAAAACCCAGTTGCGTAAAACGCAATAGAAAAACCACCAGTTACGTAAAACGCAATGAAAAAAAAAACCTAAAAAATGACATTTTTCTAAAACGCAATGCACAAAAAAAAAACAAAGAAATGACTTATTTGTAAAACGCAATGGCCAGAAAACACATAAAAATGTGTTTTACCTAAAACGCAATGCACCAAAAACAAAGAAATGACTTAGTTGTAAAACGCAATGGCCAGAATACACTTAAAATGTCTGTTTTCTAAAACGCAATGGACTGAAAACACATAAAAAAGTGTTTTACTTAAAACGCAATGCACAAAAAACACAAAGAAATGTCTTATATGTAAAACGCAATGGTCAGAAAACACTTAAAAATGACTCATTCTAAAACGCAATGGACTGAAAACACCTAAAAAATGTGTTTTACCTAAAACACAATGACTAAAAACACTTAAAAATGTGTTTTTTTCTAAAACGCAATAGCCAGAAACCACATAAAACTCTCTTATTTCTAAAACGCAATGGACACATAAAACTGTCTGTCACTGTGAACTGTCTGAATTGTCTACGAATTACTGTCTTCGAAATGAGCCAATTTATGGAAATTTAATTTTTCTGATGCGTTTTCTGATGCTCTGCCCCTTGGACCCCGCCAGGGGCTGCCGCCCCTGGGACCCCGCTACCGGGGGCTGCCGCCCCCGGACCCCCGCAAAGATCGTAAAACGCAATGACTAAATAAAAAACCCAGATCATGAAAATGAAATTAAAGAATTTCTTACATGGATCGAAGCCGATTTCTTCATCAATTGACGAAATTTGAATGATAGAAACACTTATCAACGCTCGAATCGAACGAATCGAGTGATTATCTCCAAAATCACCGGAAAAAACGAGATTTTTTTATGAAATTAAACTGGGTTTTCTTCAAAAAAAAGCTGAAGAACACGTTGATCGGGTTCTGAATCATTGATTTGTGATGAAAATCGCACTATAATGTAGTGATTATTGAGATAGAAAGTGAAGAAATAGTTGAAGATGGTGGGTTTTGAAAATGATGGGTTTTGAAAAAGGAAGAAGAAGGAGTTGGATTGACTAAAATACCCTTTCTCTTTATTTTAAATTTTGCCACATGTCATAATCCTATGGCTTCCTATCCTTCCTAGCGAAAATTAACTTCCTATTTGATCTTTACCCTTATTCTTAATTGTAAATCATATATATTTATTAACAACACATTTTCCATTTGTGACATGATTTTAAAAACGTTGTAAACCTAGTACAACCGTAACATGTTGAGATTCATATTATAAATTTGTTAGGATCGAAAGGTTAATCTTAATTGTTCAGGTGGGCTGAATTGTTCAACAAAGATTGGGATGAAAATTTGATGGTGCTTAAGACGATTGTTAAGTTTATTACAAAATGATTGAGTCTTATTTGTTTCCTTTTGTTAGATATCTAATATTTGGTTAGACCATGGGGTATGGGGCGGGAGTTTGGGCGTGGGTTGGGGGAAAACGCCTAAGTCACCACCCCGGGTGGGCTTGGGTTTGGGCGTGGCCCCTTTCGTGTGGGTTTCTGCCCGGGCGTGGGGCGGGCTAGCAATGTGACATGGCGTGCTCTCAATGGCCAAACCAAACTGATGCCCCAAACCCAAGCCCCCACCATACCCCATGGGCGTGAGTTTGGATTTGAAATTATACCCCAAGACACGTGTCAACCAAAGCCCCAACCCAAGCCCACCATACCCCCACGTTCTTAGGTAGGTTTGATAGCAAGTTTCTTTTAGTATAAATAGAAGGTTCTGAGTTTCTATAATTTATATGGTTTTCAATTAATAATACAGAATAAGAGTTGACCTAGAGTTGGGATGAAGATCGATTGTTGAAATGTCTTGCTTGATTCGATTATTTCTGACAAGAATCCTATTTGAGCATTGCATGGTCTAATTGCCCACAAGTATGTAGATATATGAACTAAGTGCTTACGTTTGAAGCAGGCCAACCCTGAGAATTCCTGTACCATGTTCGAGCTTGAAAAAACATGCCCTTAGGCCTTAACGAAATAAATAATTTAAACTAGTTTTTCATTCAACCGTGAACCTTTGACAAAAATATAGCATTCCATAAACAATACAATTAACAAAATACAAAATATAGTATTTGAATGAGTAACATACCATAAAAACTAATAATCTAATAGCTAACCAATGATTCGTGAAGCCCTCCTTGCATTCTTGATAGACAAAAAGATCTTATATCATAAATCAACTAATCATATAAGCGTAAATCATACCTGAATTCGACAAAAAAAAAAAAAAAAAAAAAAAAAACATAATACGGGCCTGAATTTGACAATCGTTTCAGTATAGATTACCAACAATTTAGTCTTCAACACAATAGAAAAAGGGCATGAATTAGACAATAACTAATCGCCTAAACAAGGGCCTGAATTCGACAAAAAGAAATATAATAATTAACAACTAATAAGGGCCTGAATGAGTGAATTCGACCAAAAACAAAATATAACAACTGAAGTACTGAACAACGGCTGATTGATGATTTGATGTTTACCTAAATATGTGATCCATGATCGTGAGACTGAGTTCATCGAACAGGCCCGTGGCTTAGGGATGAGATCGGTACGATACCGGTACCGTACCGGTACCGATACCGTAAATAACGTTACCGAAATTGAGGAAATATGGATACCAATTACCGTACCGTATTTATAGATTCGGTACCGGTATCGGTACCGGTATCGGTACCGGTATTTCGGTACTTTACCACATTGGTACCGCTTTAGTGTCATCCGTTGTTTTACCTAAAAAATATTATGTGCAACCCATCCATCCATTATTAACTGAACTAGAGTAATATATAGAGCAATGTAAAAAAAGGTAAACATATTAAACATCCATGGGTTCGACTTGTATCCAATTCCGAGTCACCATCAAGTTTAACAAAAGGGGTTTCTTCAACAATAGCGTCGTCTCCTTACACAACCAAACACAAAGATATTAAAAATCTAAAAATAAGAAAAGATATATTGATAATTTATAACCAAACCACTAAAAAATTAACTTACTTCAATGGATTCCACTCTTTTTACCGATGATTATTAAATTCGGTATTTATACCGGTATTTACCGAAAAATACCGGTACCGATACCGTTTTTTACCGATACCGAATTTCAAAAAATCTATTACCGGTACCGTTTTTGATCGGTACGGTACCGGTATTTCGGTAAAAAATCTCATCCCTACCGTGGCTGCGTTCAAGACTGAAATCGAAGAACAAACGAGTGTAGACTTTGTGCGTGCAGACTCTGTGCGTTCTTCGTCGAACCAGGTCTCCTACTCTCCTGCTATAGACGACGTTTCAATATATAGAGCACTAGTTGACGCCCAACATGGACGTATTGTTTTTTTATTAATTTTTAAAATAATTTGGGTATTGGGCTCCCTAACCTAATCCCAATGGGCTAACTAATCTACGGCATATGATTTTTTTTTTGCAAGTGGGCCCATGTTAGTATTTGTTTGGCTATACCCTATTAAAAATTACATATATAATATCAATTTTTTTTTTTAAACTTACGTGCCCTACGAAATCACGGGCCCTGGCCGGTGGTCCTCCCTGCCCACCTCCAGGGCCGACCCTACTTTGTAGGCATGTTTTATTATAAATATAAACATTTATTTGGTTTGATATTAATATTTAACTTATACTTATGATTAATATTATTATTAATACGTGAGATTATAATGTGTATGTCGGGAAACAAATATGTAAGGCTGATGATGTATACCAATACAAACGGTTATGTTTGACACCAAACCTTCAAAGTGGTTTCAACATAATGTTAACGGCCATTAATGTGTATTTATAGATAAGATGGTATGTGATTTCTTCACCAAGGTCACCAGATCCTATGTTTTCAATAGTTGCATATTGTGTAATCATGTTCTTTGATTTCATACTTTGCACAATCATTGTTTACTTTGTTCATATTTTCTTAAATCATACAAACAAACTCTATCATATCTGACTTTGATATATACCTTTTTTCCAATAAAGTGGTATCTGAGCCATTTTTCAAGATCCATCCCGATTACAAACACTTTTTTACATGTTTGCACTGCCATATGGAGAAAAAAAAAACAAGAAGATGAGATGACAAAGATTAGCAGATTGAATTGTTTACTATTGTAGAGAAATGAGGCACATGATTGCTACATTTAAATTAAAAGAGTGTGATAAAGCAACTAGATTTATTCATCAACCAATGGATGTTATAACTGAACATCAAGATAGTGTTTCATAGTGCACCGAAGAATACATGGTAGAAGGTACTAGCGAAGGTTTTTGAGATGCAATTTGGTATAAATACATTTTTTAAACACCCCTACGTTGGAAATCGATTAGTGTTCAAACACTTCAAAGATGCCTTTGGCATTGAAACAAGAACATTTCAGAGTAATATTCTATTTGTAAGAGGAATAGGAACAATTAATGTTATGTGTAATAACACAATGTTACCAATATAAAGTGTATTCCATATTTTTTGAAATCACACAAACAAACTCTATCCTATCCGACTTTTATATATACCTTTTGATCAACAAAGTGATATCATAGCCATTTCATAAGATCCATCACAATTACAAACACTTTTTGATATGTTGTTTACACTGCGATATGGAGAAAGAAAACAAGAAGATGAGACAACGAAGATTGGCAGGACGAGTTAGTTACTATTGCAGAGAACTGAGGCACATGATTGTTGCATGCAACTTGAAAGAGCGTAATGAATCAATTCAATTAATTAGGCAAGCAATGGACGTTCGAACTCAACATCAAGATAGTATTTTATGCTATAACGAAGAATACATGGTAGAAGGTACATAGGGAGATTCTTAGGTTGCAATTTGGTATGTAATCACATTTTTAAACACCACTATTCCGAAAACCAATCAGTGTTCAAACACTTCAAGTATGCCTTTGGCATTGAAACAAGAACATCTTTTTTTTAACGACAAATTTAATTTTTTACTAGTTGTGGGAATTGAACCCATAACCCCTCAAATTAGGTGTTGTTAGAGGCATTGGCTCTCCCATTAGGCCACCAACCCCAATGGTTAAAAAGTCTATGTGCAATAACACAATATTACACATATAAACTGTATCTCATACGCTTGATTTAAATCGAAATATACTTAGCCTTGTACAATTGATTCATCAAGGTTTCAAGTACACATGGAAGGTTTATAATATACTATTGTTCTTATGTTTTCAAATAACAATTCAATTCATATGAACTCTTGAAAATACATTAATACAAAGGAACCAAGTGAAACATAAGAAGGGTAAGCGACATCATCAATAGAATTTGAAAAAAAAAAAACCCAGAATATATAGAAAATTATCCATGCTAACGTATTCACAAGTTTTAAAGATTGCATGACACTCTCAAAACTATTGGATGATGGAGAATTTGTATATAATTATCGTATACAACTACGATTCAAGTTTGAAGAAATGATATATGGGTACACAACTACGATTTTCCAAAAGACCTTTTCCACAGGTTACATATGATAACAAAAAGAATGAATTACTTGATCTATATTTGGTTGCTATGAGAGGAGGACAAAGGGTTGTAGTTGCAACGGTTTTAGGATTTGAGTGGGAACATGGATACTATATGCAAGTATTTTATGCACAGTACTTGGGAAGTTCTCAAATACAATTATAGGGTCAACATCACCAAGGAATAGGCGATTAAGAACAAGATAGACGAAAAGTCGAAGGAAGTGTACGACAAGACTCTAATGATGATGGATGATTTACACCGAAAGAGCACAAGTGCAAATGATCTAGGGCAAGAGACCAAAAACAAAGATATGGTAGATTATGCTTTTTATATTAGTAGTGAGTGGAACTTTGCAAAGAAACTGGCTAGGAGACGAAGATTCGATTTTAAAGCTGCTCCTAAAGCATTGAATGATGCAAACTCAAGCCTTCCAACAAACAACACCTCTACTAAAACCTAATTATGTTTAGGGGAATGTAATAGAAATATAAACATTTATTATACTTATTATTATTTGCAACGTGTAATTATTATTATTATTATTATTATTATTATTATTATTATTATTATATTACTACTAGATTTGTAAAGGTCGCGTGTTGCGGCGAAACATAGCAAATGATAATGTAAAACAAACGTTGTTTGAAAACGAAGTATGTTGTTTAGAAAGTCAAACTATTGGAATCGTTTTAGTTTATCAACATACGTAAAATGATACTAAGTAAATAAGTATGTACTTAAGTTTTTTAGAAAAAAAGTTAACAAACGTAAGTTATTAATAAAATATTAAATTAATTAATAAAGGAAATATATGACTTGAAAAATGGAAGAAGAATTGCTAAAAACAAAAAATAAATGATAAAGGAAATATAGTTTTCGAAAAAAGAAAACAATGAAAACACATTAATGTTAAAAGGATATATAACAATAAATTGTTATTATATTAAAATATTAAAAAAAATATACATTATTTTAAAATTAAAATCACTATTCATGGTCATTCAACAACTATATATATAATTATTAGGTTAGACTAAAATTTGTATGACGGGTAACAAACATGTAAAGCGGATGATGTACACAATATTCGTTACAAAGGGTGTGGTTTGGCGCCAAACAACGATTTCAACCTACAGTTACAAGCCATTAATGTGTATGTATAGACAAGATGGTATGTGATGTTCTTCACCAAGATCATGTGATTCTATATTATCAATTACTTTGCCCTATTGTGTAATCGTCTTCTTTGGTTTCATACTTTGTACAATCATTGTTTACTTTGTTTATATTTCTGAAATCACATAAACAAACTCTATGCTATCCGACTTTGATACACACCCTTTATCCAACACGTTTTAAGTTAACGTTATTAAAACAAACATGTGCACCATTCACGAACCTCTATCAAGAATTAGGAGAGGGTATGCTATGTATAGAGATTTGATCACTAGTTTTGTATTTATTTCTTATATAATTGTAAATATTATAGGGAGCGCAATATAAATATACTATACTTTTATTCTTTTTTATGCTCTTGACCAACTGACAAATATAAAGATCACCGAAAGAGGTTAACCAAAGGCTTTCAGTATCCACACATCCCCCATTTTTATTTGCACATCCCTAACCCTACAGGAAGCATATTGGGATATATGGTTCCTCTGAGCCTAAGCGTATTGATCTATACGCTTCCTATTGGATAACTTTTCAGATACTTTTCAGTCACTTTTCAGATGCTTTTTAGTCAATGATTAGGGACCAGAGGAAGTGAATTGCCCTATACGACCCTAGAAGAATTTTCCTTTCCACGCATCACACATATTGCTCTTACCAAACTTTTTTTTTTTTTTTTAATTTGAGTTAGTTATTTTTTATAAAATAATGATGGTTTTTTGTTAAAATTTTTGTGAACAACATAGTTAAATTAAGCAATCCAAAAAAACTAAATATATACATACAATAACTTACCAAAATAAACATATCCTAATTAAACAGAAAATTAAATCGTTCATGCATCAAAACATTAAAACTAAATTGTTCGTACAATATTGCATCATATAAAAACATCACAAAGCCAAGTGGGGCTAGCTCACTTGGTAGAGGCTCTTGCCTCTTAGTAGGAGGTCTTGGGTTCAATCCCAAGCAAGGGTGAGTTATTTGTAAATATAATAGTTTGGGAGAGTAACGTTCGCCATTCAAAAAAAAAAAAAAAAAAAAAAAAAAAAAAAACATCACAAACCACTATCTTCATCAATCCTCGTCAGACTCCTCGTTAGACTCTGCGAGCTCCTCCTCCGTAAATATCGGGCCACGCCTAATAGGGGGCGACGGGTTGTGCCGCGTACAGGACGTGCCCGGAGCCTATAAAAAATTTAAACAAAATAATCATTACATAATATTAAAATGGTTCAAAGCGGGCACCTAAAACCCATCATTACAACGAACCACGGATGCAACCTCTTCCTCCCCTCGTTCAACAACGTGTTCGATTTTACTGTCGGAGACGTATGATTCGTTCGGATATGACTCGTTTGAATAATCACCAAAAATATAATTGAGGCCCCAAGACGACATCGTGATACGAATGGTTTGATCGGATTGTTTAGTTTGTGAATTTTCTTCATAATACGTTCATTCGCAATGCTTGGATATATAACAGATTTCTGGTCCTATAGGAACCATATTGACCAATACACTTCATATGGAATTAATTCCTCCACCAACCAAAACCCTATGGGAAGCGTATTGCCCTATACGCTTCCTATTGGCTCCCTATGGAAATCCT
The DNA here is from genome assembly GCA_030545235.1 of Helianthus tuberosus. Taxonomy (NCBI): domain Eukaryota; kingdom Viridiplantae; phylum Streptophyta; class Magnoliopsida; order Asterales; family Asteraceae; genus Helianthus; species Helianthus tuberosus. The sequence continues at coordinate 81,288,250 of CM060415.1, forward strand.
ATTGCTCTATACGCTTCACATTCGAGTCACTTTACATCTTTTCAGTTCTGAACCACCTGCATGTCAGAGCATATTTGTTCATCGTATCAATATGAAGCGTATTGCCCTAAACGCTTCCTATTGATTTAATTGGTCCACCAACCAAAACCCTATGGGAAGCGTATTGTTGAATACGCTTCCTGGTAACTGTAAAGGAATCGTATTGGCCAATACGCCTCCTGTTGAACTCAGTTTTCAAAAGTTGTCGGTACTTTTCAGGCTTGAACTCTCTGCACTTCCTGCATGGCAGAGAGCAGCAGGTTTCAGCAAGCGAATAGGAAGCGTATTGGCCTATACGGTTCCTATTGGTTTAGCATTTAATACTTTTAAACCTATAGGAAGCGTATTGTGCTATACACTTCATATTGAGGGATGTACACTAATTTTTGGGGGGTGTCTAGATACCATGACCCTAACCAAATCACACATAGAACTTTTCTCTTTGCACTTTAGGAAAAGGGACTTCCACTGTGTTCCTATGAACATGCATCTCACTCCGAAATAAACTTATTTGATGTATAGAAGCAAAACTCCATATGAGGGAAGAGGGACCCATATTTCTCCCATTTAAGTAAAAGCAAAAGCACTAACCCAACCACTTTGGTTGTGCCTGTTTTTGCGTCCAAAACAATTTAGTCAGCCCTTTTTCACAATTACTTGAGGGATTGGCTAGGTCTATCCCTATCACCTCTAGACAGGTGTTACTAAATGTTTCTCAGTCTTTTATAAATTTATAAAATTGAGGGAGAACTCATCGTTAAAAAACCATCCTCTTAGACTGCGGGGTGTGGGGGGCTTGGGTTGACATGTGGCGGAGGTGGCTTTGCTGGGCATGGCTTTTTTTGGGTGTGGGTGGCGTGAATTTTTTTTGGGTCAAATATGCCCAGCCAGTCCCAGCCATCCACGTCATCTCCCCCACCCCACCGCCCCAGCCCCAGCCCCACGCCAGGCTTCAGAGCCACGCCAGCGTGCAACATCGCAACCCACGCTGGCCCGATGTGGCTGAACCGGCGTCGCTTGGCTTCCCCCGCCTCACACCCCGCGGTCTTACTGATGTGACAAGTGTTTTTTTCTTCAACTTAAAGATATTATAGATGTAAAGATAATACTGATGTGACAAGTTAAATGACATGATGCACAAAATAAAAATAGAGGGTGTGTGATACATTTAGCACAATTCTTGTTTGAAACAACCAGAAAATACACCAAGACTAATCTCTCGAAACCAAAGGGAACAACAAATAAAATAAGTTTCACAAAGTTGAAAGCTTTCCCTTCCATATACCCATATAAATTAGTACATAAGGAAATGACACCTGTAAATTTTTCTATAAATACGTACAATACTATCCAGTAGTTGGCACAATTATTTATTATGAGCTACAATACTTGACTGCATAAATACACAATAATCAGAAGTCAAACACTAAGGAACATCACCATCTTCAACTACTTTAGCAGTGTTGAATGTATTAGGAAATCCTTCTTCAATTGAATGACGATGCAGTTTGCATGACGAAGAGGACTTACGTGAATTATTATACCATCTTGCCCAGAAGAGATAGTTAAAGAAGTTGATCAAACTTACACCTGCTAACACCCAATAGAAAAGGTCTAATCTGTCCTTATTTAAATCATTATCTCCAAGCCAACCACCATCCTTTAATCTGGATGTAATCTTGTTTATCAGAGAAACATACACTGAGCTTAGATAGAATCCAAAGGAGTATGAACAGTATGTCATAGCTGTCAACAAAGACTGCATCCCTTTCAAGTTCTGTTTGTAAAAGAACTCGATCAACCCCACAGCTGTAAACATTTCAGATACTCCAAATATCAAGAATTGTGGGGCTATCCAAAAAATGGATAATGTTTGATCATTGATTAAAAATGAATCCCTTCTCTTTTTCTCCATAAGGGCAGCTGAGACCATGGAAAAGGTGGCAACAAATAAGCCGACCCCAATACGCTGTAAAGGGGTGATTCCGGAATCATGAGCAGTGATTTTTCGCGCAAAAGGAACAAAAAAGTAGTCATAGAGAGGAACTACAAAGATTAGCAAGATATAAGGGATGGCTTGCAGCGAGGCAGGTGGAATATGGAACGATTTTGTGATTTCGTTGTTCATCACGCTTCCTTGTGACACTGAGAAGGTTTGCAGTTGTGCTAAGATTGTATTAAAGACAATTGTGCAGGCAAATATTGGGATTACTGAGATTAGGATCTTCACTTGCTCAACCTGATTTACAGTGCATATCCTCCATGGGCTTTCCTTTGCATTATTGTTGTTCCCTTCTTGTTTTCTTATGCAGGCATTATCTAGAAACCTGAAAATTGTGAGCACTGATCAGGGGGCTTTTTCTAGAAAACCATTAAAGAAAATTTAAATATTATATCTCACATTAGAACATAAGAGGTTATACAATGTATTTATGGGTTGTACCATTGCTCTTGTTTTGTTCTATCTGCTACTAATTTCTGTTACTAGATGTGCATTGTGTTAAGTTTATGTTATAATTACTATTAGATGAATATGATTAATGGTTGTTGAAGTTTACCTGAACCGGTCAGTATGACTAAGACTTGAAGTCTCATTTGTCATTAAAATCTTGTTCCAGTGTTCATTTTGGTTTCCATGAAGCATTTGAGGATTAGATTCGGACGCTTGCCTCCTATTTAAAAATGCAGCAACAAAAACCTGCATAATGTATAACCACAAGTATAAATTAATTTAATAAAGCAGAAGAGAAAAGGCTGGTCAAGAATGGAGAAAATCTATGAGGATTATAAGTGAAGTCAGAATTCACTATTTTGCTTTTCTGATTAAAGACCACAGTAACTTTTATAACAGCAAATGCAAACAAGTTTGCATGCATTTGCATGACAAAGCAATAAATAATGCATACAGAATCTCTATAAAATAAATATCAATTTGGAATATAAAATATACGAAATCATGCAACAAATTAAGGACCATATAAGGGAAGTTGTGTCCCTACTTGGTTAAGAGAGTTGAAATTTGAGTTCTTTTAGAAGACAAACCATGATAAAAGAAAATAGAAATTATTGTACATATTGTAGAAGGTTGTTCTCTTGTCAAAAGCATGAGAGAGAGAGAGAGAGAGAGAGGGAGAGAGAAGTAAAAATTTCCTTCCTAAGAAATCTTCTTGTTTAAGGAGACATTAAACAGCATAACTCATAAAAATGCTAATTAACAGGATCTAAAATATACTTGATCTTACTTGTGCAATTGGGACTAAAACGCTTCCTTGAGGTGGCTTGTTTCGATAAAATATGGTACCAGAAACCAAGCAGATCAGGCCCATTGCCATGACAATAGCAGACACCCCAAACCCAATATCCATACCGGAATGTGTCTGGATCCAAACAATGAGAGTAAGAGCAATGAGTTCGCCAACAGAGAATGCAAAGTAGGCAGCATTGAAGTAGGTGGAAAGCTTCTTAGACTGCTTAGAGTCGCTCCTGCTGAATTGATCAGCCCCATGAGCCAACATGTTTGGCTTCACACAGCCACTCCCTAGTGCTACCATGTAGAGGGCCACGAAGAATATTAAAGACTCCACTCCCTTGGCTTCTATGCATCGATCGCCATCTGTTAGCATGCTGCACTGTTGTGGTTTCAGTTGAGGGAGGTGGGCTTGGACCGATAACAGGATGAATCCCTACAACAGTTACAACGAGAAATTACGAAAAAAAATAAGATTTAGTGAATATGATATGCTAAAGAAGAAATACAAGCTAAGTTCAACTTACAGATAGTTCAATAAACCCAAAGATTAGCATGGTCCAGAAGCAACCAAGATAAGAATCCGAAAGGTGGCCACCAAAGAGGGAAAGGATAAAGACCGTCCCAATGAAGTTTGTTACTATGTTTGCTGCCTTCGATAGCGAAAAGTGCATCTCATTTGTCACATATGTTATAAGGTTATTACCAACTGCTGCTATAGCCATTATCTCAAATGTTTGTACCCCTGCAAAAAGTTATGCTATCATATTTATTCAACTATATATAATCAAAAAGTAACATGAAGTACGTAAGTAAAGAGAGAGCTCAATATCGATCAAACGCACCAAGAACAAACGCAGCAGCTCTCATGCCACCATGTTTATCATAAGTCGAGGGTCTGCCTCTCCAATCAACTGTTAGCTCTTCAGAAATGCTATCTCCTTTCTGCTCTTGTCTCCTTGAGTCCATATCTTTGTTTCTAATTCGTGTAAACGATATTTATCAGGTAACTTAGAGAAGCAAGGTCAGAATATATTTTGCAACAAGATGAACAAAATCTGTATTTAAAGGCCTCTTGGGATAATAAGCATGTTAACAAAAATAGAAGTGATAATTGATGGCTGTGGGGGCTTAATTCTACTGAATCTTTGACAAGTTGGCCTCTATCCTCCTACCCATTTTATATAGAACTATCCCCACTACCTAACCTCTTCATTTTTTTGTAATTTAATGGCCCCCCTTACAAAAAAAAAAAAATAATAATAATTGCTACTTTTTTGTGTGGTTGTGTACATGTGTGATGTGCGTTTGTGTTTGTGTCCGAGAGAGAGAGAGAGAGAGAGTGAGAGAGAGACAATAAGCTAATGAAGGAATCTTCGGCATACTTACCCATTTAATTTATTGTGACCCATGTTTGACATATCCATAACTTGCAATGCGGGGTGGGCTGTCTTTTTTAAGTTCCCATTGTAGGTCAAACATAATACATATGAATGAATTTAACCTTTAAGATTAAAGAAAATATATTCTTTAACTTGGACGGCTTGGGATATCATTTTTTCATTACCAAGAAATTATATATTTGGTAAAGATATTGTTTTATAGTTTGCTACATTTTTTGTTGTCTTTTTATGTATTAATTGGTAGCGATATTTGGTACTCCTTGTAGACCTTCCAGGCCGAATTTGTTTTTCGTTCAAGAGTACTTCGCATTCCCCTCTATCTTTAGTAACCGTCATTAAAAGAGTTGGTTCAACTTTTCGTACATGATTTAATTGTTCTTGTATAGTTCCTTCTGATGGCAATCTCTCTTGTATATTTTCCAAACTCTTGACAATTATAACATTACACTTTACCTATATCTCTTGTAAACTTTCTCCAACTCTTGGAGTTGGTTGGTTTTGACATGTATGAGGGCATTTCTTCTTTCTCATTATGTTTGTTCTTGTCATCAGGCAGGTTTCCTCGTGTAGGATTACACCTGACACGTTCACGCTTCCCAAAACATTTCCCACGTGCTGAATTGTTGTCATGACGTGCATACAAAACTTTCTGTTGATTGTCTCCTTTAAATCCTTTTTTCAATCTTATTATTTCTTTAAAAGTCTTCAGACTACCAATAGCCTCATCTAGAGTTATTGTATCTAAAGCGGATTACTGTTCTATGGGTGCAACAATCTGCAAGAATCTATCTGGCACAAAATTTAGGAGTTTATATAATAGGGTTATTGGATTTTAATGATCCTAAGCTTCATCTGTTGGCAGATAATAATCACAACTTTAAAAATTCCCTCCAACGATCCCAAGTTGTAAGAATTTGGCCCCCATTGATCATTTTCAAACATAGGTGCACTTAAATCATTTAAAGAGTCTACAGGTGCACTTGAATCTATTTAGGAGGCCAGATTCTTATATGTTAGAAAAGGATTAATGGGGGACAAATTCTTACAAGCTGGGATCGTTGGAGGGAATTTCTGAAGTTGATATATTGATCGGCGAACATGTGAAACTTACGATTATTAAAATCCAAGAACCCTATATAATACTCAACTTTGTGGTGAAGGCATCTATGGTACCTCTTTCACTTTCAATAATGCGAACTTGGTCATGAGTCTTTGCAAACATTTGTGATCTTATAACCTACTAATTACAACATCAAATTTTACGACTATACTTGAAGTAGATGCGCAATCGTGTCTTTATCCTTCTTAATTTGTTGTTGAATATTAGTATTTGGTTCTATCATCATCTAGAGTTTGTTTGCCTCAAGTATTCCCTTAATACATATAGCCCACATGGTATGCTTTATTAATTTCAAAGTATCACACTTGTAATGTGAAAAAGGATCCTACTTCTCAAGATGCGTCGTATGGTTCTTCCAAATGTTCAAAGCAAAAACAACCTGCTATTGAAGATGAGGATGAAATTGAAGAAGATCCAAGTCCTCTTCATAGGATGGGAAAACATACATTGAATATTCAAAATCTCAAACTTACATCTCTAACCAGTGTACTAGTGGCTCCGATGCAACGTTCAGCAACATCTAAGCTAACATTTGTTTGAACTTTAGTTTACATCAACAGCTGAAGTGCATGTGACTGCTACTACTTAAGCTTCAATTCCTTTAACAGTTACAACAACTACTGAATTACTTATTACAACTAATACAACAACCACTACAACAAACACACCCAAAAACTGATTAATTCCAACGACAGACTGTTTACTGATTTTAATGAGATGAACTTGGAGAATTTGTCTTTTCCTTCAATAGGTCGTACTCCAAAAACTCCACAACAACTGCAACAATCTGATTCAATTCATTTAAAGAATATTGTGGTTAATCTTCAAAGTGATGTTGATCATTTGAAAGCTACAGTGCATGCACATTAAGGTATTATGAAGACACAACAAGATTCGTTCGTTACATGACAAGCGATGCTTGCTGCTCAACATGCTATTATATATTCTCAGCATAAAAGAATATCTACACTACAACTACTTGTTCAAGAGTTGATCGCCAAATTTATAGATTGGGGGAGATAAACAGATGCGATTCAGATAAACGTAATGGTGTTGGTTCTTCTAGCACATCTGGTGTTGGACCATCTGGTCACCAGATAAAGATCTGCCAGGTTCAGATAAACCTAATGATGAAGATAAAGTGGATGATCAAGGAGGGGGGGGGGGGGGAGTTAATACGAAAGATAAAGGTAAAAAGATTGTTGAAGGATTAGAGAATCCAGTTGTTGATAATTTGTCTGTTGCTACAAATCTTGAAGAAAGGGAAACAGTTCATAATTACTTGAAAAAAGAATTAGACTAAATGTTTCGAATGAATGAAGATGAACCAGTCATAATAGTAACAATGGATAAAGTGACTCTAGGTAATGAACAATATTTTCATAAGGTCTTAATTGAAGGCATTACCGGGGAAGAAGAAAAAGATGTAGGATCTGAGTCTATAGAACTTGTGTATTTAAACAATATAAGAACAAACAATTTATAAATTGTAATGCAAGTATTATAAACACACAATCAGGAAGTTACATCAAAACAATTTTCTATTGAAATCAAAAGATTACAAATATAGTACAATGATTGTACAAACTCACCCTAAACCTGATCACACAGTTTTCTGTTTGTACAAAAGGAATGAACGTGATAAAAAGATCTCTATCAGGTGATGTATATGTATACAAGTATGAAAACTCTGTTTGTAAATGGCTGACGTCACCCTAATAGTGACATTTAACATTTGTAACCGAAAAGATTTCACAGGTGTTAGCAAATACCTGCGGAGATTTAACATCTGATCTAAGACACTAAAACTTTGTTACAAGCAAAATACTTTTACATTGATGAAACCACTAACCTTCAAATAGTTCTTGCTTTGTATCTAGCATCTGTTCTTCTTTAACAGTGGTTCCTAGGGCTTTGGCCTTTGATTAGTGCTCGGTTCTTCTACAAAAGTGGTTTCAATGCTTGAACAGATGTTAGCATGTCTTCAACAGATGTTCTAAAGATTCAATTTCTTTGAGCGGAGAATGCTTAATCTACTATTTATTTCTTGATCAGTCAGGTTATGTTTTGCCTTTGAATATCATATGTTCTTTTGTAGGTCCAACATTCTCCCCCTAGAATAGATGATACCAAAACATATTTTTATTGGATCAACTATTATTTCTCATCAAATTCACTTTGATTTGGCCCTTGAATTATAATTCGATGTTCAAAGAGAAAGTGTCTTCTGGATCCCTTTCTAGTGGAAGACTTATTAAGTCTTGCAGATCTCTACTTTTCAATCCTGAAGCACTATTCATTGAGATCTTTCGCACCACCACACTGGCCCTGAGCAGAGTGAATTCATGGCTGATCTTGACTGATTTCCATTTTAGAGTTTTGAGACCAGGAGGGTTTGCTGGGACCAAACTTATTGAAGATGAGTTTGGGGAAACAGGTTTTCCCAAGATTTTGTCAAGTAGATCTTCTTGATTTGTATATGAGCTCCTATATTTTAATTGTCTATTTAGACCTTCTTTTGTGAGTCCATCTTGTTGTACTTTATCCTTTTTTCTTTTGACATCGATAGTTGTCTTTTAAGATAGCTTTTTGCATCTACTGAGACGTTCCTTGCAGATAGAAGCTCTGAAAGGTCAATTAGAGTCTTTATGGGGAACTCTACTTTATCATATTCTGCCTTTTTGGGAACTTAGGGATCCTTTTCTCTTAAAATTTCTAGTCTCTTCTAGTTTTGAAAGGTTGTTGGCTCATCACAATCTGCCATTAATTTTGTGGTGCCCAGTTTAGCAGTCTCTCTTCTTCATCCTCTTTATCTTCAGTGCCCTTTAATCATTGGGTTTTCTTCCTGTGTTTTAGTCAGGAGGAGGAGTGCTGACTTTGGGAATAATCTTCATCTTTTCAATCCTTACTATTTCATCTAGCAAGGATTCAATTGGCCATCCTGTGAATTGATCTTAGTTTGCACCATAGGGCTTATTTTCCATGATATGGTTTATGTAATCTTCCCTTAAAAGCTTTTTGATATCTGGATCTGTTATTAGATCATGGGAGAGATTTTTGCAAATAATTATGGCATAACCCTCTAAGGCATCTACTCTTATGTATTCCTCAGATCAGATTTTTTGTAGTTGTTTGTCATCTTTTCCTTGGTTTCTTTCCAAAACTATCATCTTATCTTACTTCTTTTAAGCTCCACATATTCTTTGACACTAGATGGCTTTAGAAGGTTTGTAGATGGAAGTGATGAGGTAAGTTTGATGGGTGAGGTTATTGCTTTTCTTTTTCTGGTTAGTGGAATGGGTTTAGTAATCTCTAATGGGGTGATAAGTGCTATTGTGGATGTAACATTGACGTGCGTGCGGGTGTATATAATTTTTAGTATATTTTTAGCTCTTTTTACTTGCCGATTTCAAGTTTTAAATTTATAAAACTTGATATTCTACTATCACTCTACACACACGCTAGGGCAAGTGCACCTATCGCGGACATAGTATAGTGATGGCAACATACCGAGGTCGTCCAATGACACAAGAGCTTTTAATACCGGCTTATCGTCAACGTCTAATCAAATCAAACTTTGAGGAAAGATTTTTAAAACTATAAAAAGATAAACTAAAAAAAGAAAATAAAGTAAATGTAAAAATAGATAGAAAAGAAAGAATCACTTGGTACTGACTTATCTTTCATGTATCCTTTTGATGATTTCCACACTTTGGGCATTTTAAGAAATTATCTTAGTTATAGTAGTAGGTCCCCTCTTGTGAAGGCGACGTTACCCTCAACCTAGTGGTTTGAGTCATCAAGGATACAATCCCACCAGGTCGGATTATTGAAAGATAATTAAGTAAGTTATTAATGCAAAAAGTGGTGGACCCCCTCCAAGCAGCGATCACCCCCAACCCGTTGGTCTGAGTCAGCTTGGATACAGTCCTCCCGAGGTTGATTTAAAGTTTTAATAGTAGTTTATAGATAAGGGATTCAAGCGTTTTGCACCTCTCTCGTGGTGGGTAATGCCTGCTCCGACTCGTGAGGTGTTACTAAGCTTGAACCAGGTTCTCACAGGATCTATACGCTAAACAAGACATAAAATTTACCCGACAACCATTCTAAACCCATTCCAGCCAATTAACGCGTTTTATATAGACCGTAAAGACACGAATATGTGAATTTACGACATATGAAGAATGATTAGATAAATTTGCCTTTAATATAAAAAACTAGTTATTAAAGTCAAAAATACATACCAAATTAAAAAGTTGCCAAATATTGGAAATCATAAAAGAAAATACACAAAAGATTTATCTTCACCAAGTGATGTAAGATTTTAGCCAAGCATGACCTTTGTTTGACAAAAACTCTTACTATCAATCTTGGATCCCGAGACTACTACACACACTCTAAAAGATGAAAAATGGATGATGGTGGTGGATGATGGTGTTGTAGTTGTAGTTGTAGTTGTGGTGAAGTGGTGGCAAGTGAAAAAGAAGTGGTTTGCCAAGGGATGGTTTGGAATGGAACCAAGCACATCTATTTATAGCTGAAATCAGAAGCTTCACCACGGCCCGTGCTCGCCTGGCACAGCCCCGTGGTCATCTTTCTCTCCCTCTTCCTCATTAACTGCTTGTCAGGTCTTGTACTAACACAGCCCCATGTGTTAATGGCATGGCCCGTGGCTAAAGTACTTGTTGTACTATCATAGATTCTGAATATCTTTAAGTTGATCACTCCCCGTGTTGGCTTAGCACGGCCCCGTGTTGGCTGCCCATTTTGTCATTTGCTGTTGTCTTTTCTTCTGCACTGCATCCACCATCGGACATAGCCCGTGTCTGGTGGACACGGCCCCGTGTCAAGTCTTCTGATCTTGCTATTCTTGTGGTTTGGATGTGAATTGGGTCTTGGCGAGTTGCGTCAATTCCTCATTCTTTGTATTTATATTAGTTTTTGCTGTCTTTTTTGCTCTTTTGCACATTTAAACTCTTTTGACCCTATAAATTAAAAAGGAACAAAAAACAAGATTTTTCCAACATTAGTACTAAAAAAGAGTTGATTTTATGCCGTATTTGATATAATTTATATGTTGTATTTTAAGCACATCAAATACCCCCACACTTGAATCTTTGCTTGTCCTCAAGCAAAACTCGTATTATGTGGCTTACACACCCAAATGGAATTGGTAGAAGAGAAGGTTTTGGCCTTATCTTTAGAGTGTCGGGAATCCAAGTTCTAAATTTATTTACTTTTATTTTATTTACAATCTTATTCGTCATGATTTATTTAAAACACAAGTTACGAAAAATTATTTACTTTGGGCATAACATGCGTTTATAAAATTCCATTTAGTTATGTACAAATTTACATTCCTCATAAGTGGTCACTCAACACTCGGCCGATGATTTATTAAGTGAAAACAGTCGTGCCCGTTTTTGAAACTTACTCCTACCATAGGCTTGACAATCGATCAAACCCCCTCCTTTTAATGTTAAATCCTTATAAATATCAAGAGGGCTTTTAAAGGGTGTGTTGGTGGTTCGGGTTTGGTATGTTTTATTGAAGAAAGGTGAAAAAGCGTAAAGTATCGGTTTTTCAATTGCTTTGTGGCTTAGCAAATAATACTTTGGCATATTTTTCTGATTTTTCTGTTTTTTTAGGTTGTCAAAGTTAAAACTGAGCCATAATCGTAATTTCATAACTGATAGGTTTACAAAAATAAAAGATGAAAAGTGAAAAGGTTTGTTTTTGTGGGTTTGGAAATGAAAAGGTTTTTAAGGTTCAAAGGGTTTAATTAGGGGGATGTTTTTGGATAAAGCAAAGAAAAATAAAGATTTTGTTTTGAAAAATGGGTCGATCCTAATGCCTCCATCATTCACTTACTTTGATTTTTGTCGGTAAAGACTTGGAATGCATCGCATTGTCAAGTTCTAGAATCGTGAGAACCAAATGAGCTATTCACACAAGAAACGAAAAGTGAGCAATTAGTATAGATGTATATTTGTATGCTCGGTAATGGCTCAAAACTCACTTTTGTTGGAAAAAGAGTTGTAGTGTAAAAATGTATATATAATCAAATTTTACAAATATTTGTCATGCTCGTTTTCATAATTTTCTAAATTGGTTCTTCTTATCACGACACTATTAGTTGTAAATTCGTCAAAACATAATTTTTAGAACTTATTTTACCCAACTACACCAAGATAAGTAAAAGAAAAATAATTTTTTTTAAAAGGTTTGGGGTGATTAGCGGTTCCAATGTGAGTTTTGTGTAAAGCTTGATTTAGAACAAACTTTTCAGGGTTTTTATTATCCCTCCCCCACACTTAAATTACACATTACCCTCATTGTGTCCCAAATAGGATTTATTTTGGTAAAATGTGAAAAAAGTGTGAAAATAGCAAAAAAAATTGTTACTTGCACTTGCAGCATGGGGGCCTGCTATGGGGACATGGCCCCGTGTCCAAATTGCCAATAACAAATTTTAATCAGAAAACTTATAGTAGGGTGGCCACGGGGGCGTGCTGGGTGAGCACGGCCCGTGCCACCTTCTAGATAGAAAAATTTGAAAACAGTAAATTGGGCACGAGGGCGTGCTGGGTGAGCACGGCCCCGTGCTGCAGCCATTGTTTTACAGTTTTTGAGTCAGGAGGTCTCTGATTTACGTGCACGGGTTCCATTTTTCATCATCCATCTGGTGTTTTTGCTTTCTTTAACACATTTATTTAAAATACCACCATCCAATCATCCATTTCATTTAAAATAAAAACATTTCAAGAAATTAAAAATTACAGACCTACATATACCTAAAATATATAAATAAGACCTTGAGGAATGCCTTCTCGAGATCATTTTTAAACAACCCTAAAGCTGCGTTCCTAGATCTACGAATGTTAGATGATGGAGGACTTGAGCTTTTGTGGGAAATACTCAATTAGAGGTCATTGAGCATCTATTCAATCTGCCGTAGAAGGAAGATGTAGGGTTCCTCTTCTACCTCCTCTTGAGGAGGAGCGGGATTTATCGGTACCTCGAAGGCAACATTGATAGGGGGAGGTTCCAGAAACTCATCTTCCCAACCCATAGGTTGTATGACTTCATTAGCAAGGTTCCAATCTTCTTGCGGGAAGATTGGCTCCATCGGAGACAAGGCCAAGATGTTCAACCTTTGGTGTAAAAGGTTGATTTCCTTGAAACAATGTTCGAGCCCCATGGAGAAACAGTTCACGCGGTGTATTATAACTTCCTCCACTAAGGTCATCTCGTCAAGACTCTTTCTCAAGGCACTCACATATCTTACAAGAGTAGCCTCGATGGAGAGTCTCCTCCCTCTTCTGTGGTTCCTGGAGCTTGTTGATGACGTCCCACTTTGTTGGCTTGATATTCTAGGAGAAAATGACTAACCGTTAAAAAGATATGGAGTATCATAAAGATTCACGGCTTGATATTTGGCACGGCCCCATGCCAGAGTGGCACGGCCCCGTGCTGCTCCAACTGTTCCAAATTCTTAGCTGTAAAAAATTTATTTTAAGTTAGATTTGATTGATTTTTAATTTTCTGAATGTAAATAACTTAAAATAATTTTTACTAAAGTAAATATATAAATCTTTGAGCTAAGAATCAAGTGTATGACCCTCCTATTGAAATTTTTAAGTTTGATGCTTCAAGCTTCAATGGAGTTCATGGGAGAATGAAGAAGTGGAAAGAAGAGGAAAGGACAAGAAGGTCAAATAAGATATTTTTAAGAACATACCTTTTGGGTTATGTGTGAAGAATCTCCAGGATCCTGTACTTTTGGAATGGTTCCAAACATTCTCCCCAAATGCTGACTTTATAGACAATGACAGCACGCTGGCACGGCCCTGTGCTTGGGCAGCACGGCCGCGTGCCGTCTGCATGTGTCAGAGAATGTTGTCCGTTAGTATAACACAGGCTACGTCATTGCTGATACAGCCCCATACCGAAAAAATGCGAGGGGCACGTCCCCGTGTTAATCCAGCACGCCCCATGTTTTAGAAGATTGTTGGACACGACCCCGTGTTCAAGGAGCACGACCCCGTGTTCAGGGTTTTTATGAAGATTGTCATGGTTTTTAAGGAATTATCCGACATTGGGTTGTTACTTACTGGTTGGAACAACACCGTATTGCCGGATATACCTCAGACTCTGGCGAGAGGTACGAAAACACAAGAAGTTATCGGAAAGGTAGAAGACTTCTTTAAAAATGGGAAAACGAGACCATACCTTATTTACCTTATCCGGGCTCTTGTTAAAGAAGGTGTGAGTCGATTCGCTCTCGTCCATGTTGTCGGTGTGAAATTCACACTCTGTAAGGGGACACTCATTGCAAAATCGAAACAGGGACGACTTTCGCTTTCACGGTCGTCTATGGTATAGGGTTGGTTGACCTCGGTGTTGTTGTATGTACCTGATTTTTCCTCCATCGATTCTCTTTCGGATGGAATCCTTGATGAATATTGCGCCTTCTTTAAGGATTCTATTTCTTTGATCTTTAGGAGAATCCTTTCTTCTATTTGACTTATGTCTTCTAAGTCATCTAGGTGAGAGGGTTGATGGAGATCAGGGGGAGGGATTTCATCATTATTTTTACTCCTGCTTGTCTCAAGGTTTTCATTACAGGAAAACGATGTGGCTAAATAGTGGGGAGTGAAGTTTAGAACTCCACATTCTGATTCTTCATGCTCCTCCCCACAATAATCACACCATAAACCGTAAGAGTGGCGAAGATAGAAATAATCAAAGAAATCCATATTTTTTTGACCGTCGGGATCAGGCGGTCACTGTTTTCTTACAAACTGTTGGTTTGACACGAACCCGTATTAGGGTAACATGGCCCCGTGCTACAGTTTGTATCTGGCAAAAAATAGTTTTTAAGATACTTGAGAGTTAACACGGCCCTGTGTTAGAACAGCACGACCCCGTGTCAATTTTGTGAGTTCATCTTGTTGTCATTTAACCTTTTTTTCTTTTGACATCTCTAGTTGTCTTTTAAGATAGCTTTTTGCAGCTACTGAGATGTTCCTTGCAGATAGAAGCTGTGAAAGGTCAATTAAATTCTTTATGGGGAAGTCTACTTTATCATATTCTGCCTTTCTGGGAACTTAGGTGTCACACCTCGATATTTCCACGTATTACCAGTGGGCCCGGTGGGGAGTATCGTGACGTAGTTGATATCATCATAGTCAAATAATCACAATTCAATGCACAGCGGAAGTCTAAAGTAAATCTATTACAAACCGATTCAAAAGTAACATCAAATATTACAAACGGATTGTAAGATGGATCCACAGGCGGATCTTAAAACAGAAATATAAACACTGTTCAACAGACTTTAGACGTTTAGAACTTGCAAGATTCCTTATTAACGCCCTGAGCTCCCAGCCAAATTACGTACAGTACATGTCACTTAATCTTTTTGAAAAATACGCCAGTTTACACTGGTAAATACAATTAACTGACTCTTTTGAAAACATTTATGAAAATTGATTTAAATGCACAAGGCACAAATATCCTGTTATAACTTGGGACAATTACATAAAAATAATCTTGTATACAGATTTACATGTCCGTTATACATTCAGGGCCCGATGTAGAAACCGAGTCAAGATTAACAGACACACCACAAGTATAGGCCCACAAGAGAGTGAGATATCGTTTTTCCTACGCAACTGTCAGGTGTATGCCTACACCCCGTGCTTAAGACGTGACCATTTCTTAGTAATGATGCCAAGGATATCCGGGACATGGTCATTAACCCCCAAAGGATTTGTTTCAAACAAGAAATATTAAAACGGGTTACCTCAATAATTTAACCACTAATCGATTAAACATTTAATACCTGACCAAGCGGTATTATTATAATACCGTATCCCAAGCCCGTATAACGGAAAATAAGATAAAAGTATTTACCTGAGCTAAAATGTAATTTTATTCTCAGTCGTATATTCAAATCAGCAAGCACAAGTATCTCTACTGGGGCTCTCAATCTGGAACGAAGGTTTTATTAACCTATTAGATTCCTAACGGGTCTTATATAAGTTGCAACTTAGACCAGTTAGTTTTAAGGAAAGGTGATGCGTGTGAAGTGTTATATATATTAGGTGTATATTTTAAGCCCCTTTAACACTTATTTTTAGCCAAGTTTTAAATTTATAAAACACGATATTTTACTAACACTAAACACACATATGGCCAAGTGCACCCATCGTGAGCGTAGTATAGTGTTGGCAAGATACCGAGGTCGTCTAAGGACACAAGAGCTTTTAGTACCGGTTTATCCTCAACGTCTAATCAAATCAAAAAGTTTAGAAAAATGTTTTAAACTAAGAAAAATAAAAACTAACTAAAAATGCTGAAAAATAAAATAAAAAGAAAAAAAGATAGACAAGATGAATCACTTGGTTCCGACTCGTATCTAGTGTAACCTTTGATTATTTCCGCACTTTTGCACTATTTTAAGAGATTATCTTAGTTATTGTAGTAGGCCCCTCTTTTGAAGGTGACGTTACCCTCACGCCAGTAGTTTGAGTCAGCAAGGATACAATCCTAAAAGGGTGGATTATTGGAAGATAATTAATTAAGTTATTAATGCAAATTATGATAGGCCCCTCTTTTGGAGGTGACGTTACCCTCGACTAAGTAGTCTGAGTCAGCAGGGATACAGTCCTAAATAGCCGGGTTATAGTATTAATAGTAGTTAACTTATGAGGGGATCAAAGAGTTTGGACCCCCGCCATCCAATACCGTTAAGTATTGAAGGAGATCCTACTAAATTTGACCAAGGTCCATTGCAGGACCTCTAAACGCTGAACAATGGCAAGACCTTTACCAAACCGTTCCCTTAACCCCCGACCAGGTAGCCAACATACCTCCATATAGACCGTGGAGATATGAATGGTGAAAATCTTTTATTTTATATAGACAATAAAATAATGCCAAGACACCACGGACAAACGATAAGGAAAGATCACCTTCAACATAAGCAACTAGTTATTAAAGTCATTAATACAAAACCAAGTAAAAAGTGCGAAAAGATTAGAAATAAAAAGTATTACACTAGACACTTTGTCTTCACCAAGTGATGTAAGAGACTTAGGCAAACATGGCCTTGATTGTCAAGAAATCTTACGATCAATCTTGGATCCCGAGACGACTCACACACTCTACGATGGACAATGGATGATGGTGGTGGATGATGGTGTTATGGTGGTGGTGGGTGGTGGGTGAAGTGTGAGAGAGGTGGTGTGCCAAGGGATGGTTTGAGCTTGAGCCAAGCACTCCTATTTATAGGCTGAACAGAAGCTCGGGCACGGCCCCGTGTCCAGTGGGCACGGCCCCGTGTCCAGATCCTCTCTTTCTTCATTTAATGCAGCTTTGTCTTATTAGTTGACCACACCCCCGTGTCTGCTAAGCACGACCCCGTGTGCAAAAGAATCTTTGTACTATGAAGATTTGCCTGGATTGTGCGAATCTTATAGTTGACCACGGCCCCATGTTCGCTGAGCACGGCCCCGTGGTGGGCAATAGAAGCTTCTACCACTTTGTCTTTTCTGCTGACACTTGGGCACGCCCCGTGCTGGCTGAGCACGGGGCGTGTTCAGTCTTCTGATATCTTGTTTTGCTTGGGAAGATGTTGTCGTGGGGTCGGGCATGTCATGTCTTGTTCCTTTTCTTGTATTTATGTTAGATTTTTATGTCTTTTTGCTTCTTTTGTTAATTTGAGCTCATTTCATCCTGAAAATACAAAAGGAAGACAAAAGCACACTTTTTCCAACATTAGTACTAAAAAAGGGTTAGTTTTATGCCACAATTGATGAAATTTATATGTTGCATTTTGAACACATCAAATACCCCCACACTTGAATCTTTGCTTGTCCTCAAGCAAAACTCTTTAATATGTGGCTATTACACTCCCAAATGTAATGGGTAGAGAAGAAGGTTTTTGGGCTTATCATAGAGTGTCGGGATTTCCAAGATTCTTTATTTAGTTTTATTTTTATTTATTTACAATCCTATTCGTCATGATTTATTTAAAACTTTTCATAAGATAAATTACTTATTAGGGCATAACATGCCTCTTTAAAATTCTATTTATATACAAGTTCACATACCTCACGGGGATCACTCAACACTCGGCCGAAAATGTATTTTTGTGGATCACTCGAGAGCGGCATGGAACTTACTCCTACCATCGGCTTGCCAAGCAATCAATCCTCCTCCTTTTTAACTTATATACCTTTGTAAATATCAAGAGGACTTTATGGGTGAAGGGTTAGGCTTGGGTTAAAGGTAGGTGGTTGGGTTAGTGGTTAGTGGTTAGTAGAAAAAGGGCTAAAAAGCGTAAGAAGTGTCGGTTTTCGTAAGACTTTCTATTTTTGTAACTTTTATTTTGATGAAGCTATTATTCAAACAACGTTATTTTTGATGAACTTGTTTGTTTATTTTCTTTTGCTCCATCATCAACACATTTTTTTTTGAAAGTCATATGAAAATCGAACTTGTTACTAAAACAAAGTGGTAAAAATGAAAAAGGTTTTGGTGGGTAAAAAGGGTGTTTGGTTTGGGTTATGAAATGAAAAGGTTTAGGCTCAAAGGGGCTAACTAGGGGGATTTTGGGTAGGTGGTAAAAAAAAAGAAGAAAAATAATGGTGTAGAAATAAAAAAAGGGTTAGTCTTAATGCATCCGTCATTTACTTACACGGGTTTAAGTTGATAAGGACTGGGAATGTATCGTCATGGCAAGTTCTAGAGTCGTAAGAACCAAGCGGCTATTCACACAAGAAACGAAAAATGAGCATTTAGTCTAATGATATGTAATTGTATGCTCAATAAAGGCTCAAAACTCACTTTTGTGGGAATGGGTTTTTATGTGATCAAGTATATATAATCAAATTTTAACTAAGTTTGCCATTCCTTTTCATAATTTTCTTATGTTGGTTCTTTTTATCACGACGCTATCGGTTGTAAATTCGTAAAAATATAATCTTTTTAAGAACTTGAATTTCCCGAGTTAAACCCAGACAAGTAAAAAAAATGAAAAAATTTTTTTTTGAAAAAATTTGGGGTGATTAGCGATTCCAATAGAGTTTTGTGTAAGACTTGTATTTAGGACTTGCAAGATTCAAGGTTTTAGCATCCCCCCCACACTTAAATTACACATTGTCCTCAATGTGTCTCAAAAATAAGTTTTTAGGTTGATTGAATGTGTAAAAAGGTGTAAAAAGCAAAATTTTTGTGTTACTAGGCACTGAACACGACCCCGTGTTGTCCGGGCACGGCCCCGTGTTCAAGTGCCAGTAACAAAATTAAATCAAGAGAAACAGAAGCCTGGACATGGGGGCGTGTTGGGTTAACACGGCCCGTGTCCAGTTACTTGAACTGGGTCTTTTTCTGCAGACTGTGCAGCACGGGGCCGTATTGGGCGGACAAGGCCCATGCCGAACCTACTGTAAATGAAGAATTTCGTCGGACGGTTATGTTTTCCTGCATGGGGTGCTGGTTCAAGTTTCCCTTGTATCCTTTGTCATCTCAAGTGTGTTTTATTCCTGAAAATTAAAACTAACTAGAAAACATAAAATTTAATCTAAACTAAACTAAGGATAGTTACGCGGAATGCCTCCGTGGTGCGCCACGTTTATAAGGGTCCTTGGCTAGACCCAAAGCCTGGTCATATGTTACCCAAGTGGGATGGATTGCATCCCATGTTACATCGTCGGAGAGCGTCATCCAAGCTTGAGTCTATGACCTTCACGTAGTTGACCGGGTCTTCGTCCTCTACTCGTTTTCCACATTCAAACTTCACTTCCTTGTCCCCAAACTTCAATGATAACGTTCCGTCATTCATATCCACCACTGCTTGGGCGGTGGCTAGAAATGGCCTTCCGAGGATGAGAGGGACGTCGGTGTCTTCTTCCATGTCTAGGATGACAAAGTCGGTTGGGAAAACGAAGTTGTCAACCTTGACTAGTAGATTTTCAGCGACACCTTGTGGAAATTTGACGGATCTGTCGGCGAGTTGTATGCTCATCTTTGTGGGGCTTGTTGCTCCTAGGCCGAGTCTTTTGAACATTGATGTGGGCATGAGGTTAATGCTAGCCCCAAGATCGGCTAATGCATTACGTACGGGGGATTCCCCAATCGAGCAAGGAATTGTGAAGCTTCCAGGATCGATTTTCTTTTGTGGATGTTTGTTGAGTACTAAGGCGGAGCATTCCTCGCCTAAATTAACTAATTGAAATGATTCAATTTTCCTTTTGTGAGTGAGGAAATCCCTCATGAATTTTGCTTACCTAGGCATTTGGGTTAGGACCTCAATAAAAGAAATATTAACATGCAATTGTTTTAGTAAATTTTCGAACTTTGCGAATTGCTCATCGGTCTTTTGACGATTTAACCGACCGGGGTATGGATCTGGAGGAGTTTTGGTGGCCTCTTGATTTGGTGGAAAAGCCTTTTCTGGTTGAGGTGTAGGTGAAGTCGTGTTTTGACTTCCTTCAACCGCTGGTAATGGGGCATCCTTGGGTCCCACGGTTCGGTTTCTCAATGTGATGAGGTGTACTTGCGCCTTTGGGTTGGTTTCGGTATTGCTAGGTAACGCGCCTTGTGGTCTCTCGGAGAAATTTTGAGCTATGTGATTTAATTGTTTTTCAATGTTTTGAATGCTAGCTTGTTGATTTCTAAAATTCGATTCCAATTGTTGAAATCGATCCGAGTTTTTCTTTTCGGTGTCAGAGATTAGGCGAGATACGGTATCTTCAAGCCTCTCTCTTCCACCTTATTGTTGAGAGAAATTTTGTGGTTGTTGAAAGTTAGTTCGTTGGTTTTGTTGGTTACTACTATTGCCGGGATCTCTCCAACCAAGATTAGGGTGGTTACGCCATCCTTGGTTGTAGGTACCCGTTGGTGGACCCGACGGCCTAGGTCTATTATCAATGTAGTGTACCGTTTCTGTTAGTTAGGCTTGATATTTTCTATTTGTTAAGGGGTAGCGAGCTATATTAGAGACACTTAGCAATTTTTGGCTACACACACACTCATACAACCGCTCTCACTGGCTCTCGACAAAACACTTAGCATTTTTCATACATTTCTACACATTACACTATAGTGATCCTTGTACTTAGCTCGCTATCATCCGAAGTTGTAACAGATTGTTTGTTTAATTTGAGTTGGTGATCGGTAGTTTCCATCACCCGGGGTTTTTTGTGCCGGAGATCAACTCTTGATCAAGGGCTTTTTCCCCGTATAAATCTTCGTGTCATTTGTTCATTACACTTCATAGTGATCCTTATTATTGTTCATCAATTCAAGCATCATACCTCACAACAGAAAGTTTGGTTACATTGTCATTGCTTGATTTTTGACCAAAACAATGGTCTTGTAATTACATTGTTTATTTCTAACCACTTTGTTCGCAGGATCCTTATAGATGGAGGAAGCTCTGTGAACATCATTCAGCTTGATGTTCTCAAGAAGATGAATATCCCGGAGTCTGATATTATCCCAAGATCCTCAGTACTTGTGGGATTCAGTGGAGAAACCAAGAATACATTGGGGGACATCAAACTCCCAATCTATATTGAAGGATTGCATTCTTATAAAAAATTTTGTGTTATAGATTGCTTATCATGTTGCAATGTTATCATTGGCAGGCCATGGATACATGATATGAAGGCAGTTCCATCCACTTATCATCAATGTGTAAAGCTTCCAAGTCCTTGGGGAGTGGTGAAAATTGAGAGTGATCAACAAGAAGCTAAGAATTGCTATACCTCATCAATGAAGCCAGCCTCAAGACCAAAGGAGCAATAGCAATTAAAGTATCCTTCAAGAGATGTCTTGGAGGCAAGATAGCAGGATTTGAAAGAAATTATCATGGATCCTAATGATCCTGAATCCAAGATCTTCATAGGATCAGGGATCCTTAGCGACATTGAACAGGAGCTAGTATCCTTCCTTAAAAGAAGGAAAACTACCTTTGCCTGGAAACATGTGGATATGACAGGTATATCTAGAGATATAATTACTCATAAACTTGGCATTGACAGGTCATTCAAGCCAATTCATCAAAAGAGGAGGAAGTTTGCACCTGAAAGGAATGCTATTATACAGGAGGAGGTAGATAAACTACTTCGAGCAGGTATGATAAGAGAAGTTAAGTATCCAAGATGGTTAGCCAATGTGGTAGTTGTTCAAAAGAAAAATGGAAAGTGGAGGGTATGTGTCGATTTTACTGATTTAAACAAGGCATGTCCAAGGATCCTTTTCCATTACCCCACATAGACTCCATGGTGGATGCTACCGCGGGTCATGAGTTGTTGACTTTTATGGATGCTTCATCTGGGTTTCAACAAATCCAGATGGAACCATCTGATCAAGAGGATACAGCTTTATGACCCCAACTGGTATATATTGTTATATTGCTATGCCATTTGGACTAAGGAATGCAGGTGCTACTTACCAAAGGCTTGTCAATATGATGTTCAAGGAACAAATTGGACACACTACGGAAGTCTATATTGATGACATGGTGGTTAAGTCCAAGAAAGCTGAGGATCATCTTAAGGACTTGGAGGAAGCATTCAATATCCTTGATAAATTTAATATGAAACTAAATCCTTCCAAGTGTCATTTCGGTGTTAAGGCAGGTAAATTCTTAGGATATATGGTGACAAAGAGGGGCATTGAAGCAAGTCCAGAACAAATCAAGGCTATTGTGAATATCAAATCTCCTACCAATGCTAAGGATGTACAAAGATTGACAGGCAGGATCGCAGCCTTGAATAGATTCATATCCAAATCCTCAGAAAAGTGCAAGGAATTCTATGACATCCTGAGGAAGAACAAGAAATTTGAATGGACTGAGAAGCATGAAAATGCCCTTAAAACTCTTAAGGATTACCTATCCTCATCCCCGGCTTTGATGAAACCAGAAAAGGGAGACGTATTATCCTTATACCTAGCAGTATCCTCGAAAGCAGTAAGTGCGGTCCTTGTTAAGGATCACCAAGGTACACAACATCCTGTTTATTATGTAAGTAAGAGTTTACTTGATGCTGAATCCAGGTATTCACACTTAGAGAAACTTATCCTTGCATTAATTATGACATCTACTAAATTGAGACATTATTTTGAGACTCATGCCATTATTGTTAAGACTAATTTTCCAATTAAGAATGTTCTCAGGAAACCTGAAATGTCAGGAAGGATGGCTAAGTGGGCAGTGAAGCTGAGTGCATATGATATAAGATATGAACCAAGGACTGCCATCAAATCCCAAGCCTTAGCTGACTTTGTGGCAGATTTTAGTAGTGACTTGCAAAAGGAAGCTGAGTTAGAAGTCCAACAACTTGAAGAGACTAAGGATCCTTGGATTCTCTTCACTGATGGAGCCTCCAATGTAAAAGGGACAGGACTTGGAATACTACTAAAATCGCCACAGGGGGACATAATACCCCACTCCATAGCTTGTGAATTTCAAACTACCAACAATGAGGCTGAGTATGAAGCCTTAATAGCTGGTTTGCAAATTGCTAAGCATATGAGGATCAGGTATCTTGAGGTACATGTAGATTCATTATTAATCACTAATCACTTTAATGGATCCTATGCTGTTAAAGGTGAAAAGCTAATCAAATATTTGGAGATAGTCAAAGAATTGGCACTCTTTTTTGTATCCTTTAGTTTGACACAGGTACCAAGGGAAGAGAATGCAGAAGCTGATGTATTAGCCAATCTAGGATCATCTTTGAAGATCCCTGAGGATATCAAGATCCCTATTATCCATATCCTGACCCCTGCTATCGAGGATCATGTAGCTATGGAGATAAGAGAAGATTCTGCAGTCATCCTTAGTGATGATACTCAATCTCATTCAGGATCATGGATCCTCCCAATCATGAGATACATACAACATGGAGAAATTCCTACAGGTGAAAACCCAAGGGCTTTCAAAACTAAGGTATCTCAATTTACAATAGTGAATAATACGTTATATAAACGATCTCTTGCAGGACCATATCTAAGATGCATTGAGGATCCTGAAATCCAAGAAGTCCTAAAGGATTTCCATGAAGGAGATTGTGGAAACCACACCGGGGGCAGGGCATTATTCTCAAGGATCCTGAGAACGGGATACTATTGGCCCACTATGAAGAAGGATGCTGTAGAGTATGCCAAGAAGTGTGATCCTTGTCAGAGGCATAGTAATATCCTTCACTAACTAGCAGAGCTCTTGCATCCTATATCCTCTTCCTGGCCATTCATGAGATGGGGAATGGATATAGTTGGAAAGCTTCTAAGGCACCTGGTGGAAAAGTATTCATGCTTTCTATGACTGATTACTTCTTTAAGTGGATAGAGGCTGAAGCCTTTGCTCAAGTCAGAGAAAAGGAAGTTATATCCTTTATTAAAAGAAACATTATTACTAGATTTGGTATCCCATCTGAGATTATTTGTGATAATGGATCCCAATTTATTGGGAATAGAACTACTAACTTTTGTGACAGCTGGGGGATTAAGATGATAACATCAACACCAGTCCACCCACAAGCTAATGGTCAGGCAGAATCATCCAACAAGATCATCATCAACAATTTGAAGAAGAAGCTTGGATCCAAAAAAGGAAAATGGGCAAAAGAACTACCTTATGTGCTTTGGGCTGATAGGACAACTCCCAAGAATGCTACTGGCCAAACTCCATTTTCCTTGGTATTTGGGACAGAATCAGTGATCCCTACAGAGATGGTGGTTCCAACTGCAAGAACAAGCATTCATGATCCTGAAGGAAATGCTGAAAACTTGGTTCAATACTTGGATACTATAGAAGAAATCAGGGATTTGACAAGGATAAGGATGGCTAGTTATCAACAAAAGATGGCTGGAGCCTACAACAAAAATGTATGGATCAGGAAATTCCAAGCTGGTGATATGGTATTAAGGAAAGCATTTCAGAATACCACCAATCCTGCTGATGGAAAGTTGGCACCAAAATGGGAAGGCCCCTATTTGATTGAAGCTGAAGCAGGAAATGGGGTATATCGATTACTAACGATGGAAGGTGATTTGCTACCAAGAGCTTGGAATGCTGTCCATTTGAAGAAATATTTTATGTGACAAGGATCCATGATCCTCACCCGACAAGTATTCTTGAAGGATCCTTGCAGAGTAGATGATCCTCATCTTGGTAACATTCTAATCTCAAACTATTTCATTCTTTTATTCTCTTATATATGGATAAGGATCCTGTATCCTTTATCCTCCTTTCACTTGATTATGAGTTTTGAAGGTTCAGGTATCCTTAACTAAGGATTGAGTATCCACAGAAGTATCCAGTTATTTGGGCTTGACCCCAGTTATTTGGGCTTGACCCCAGTTTGGGCCTGTCCCCAGTTTCGCCAGTAGCGCACGATGATCCTGGTATAGTTCATGGCAATGGGACCAGTACTCTCTTTAGGGGCTGGCAATTTCATTGTACTAGCTATATTCAGGATCCTAAGTATAATGGTAGACGTACCATACGTCCGTTCCTAAGGTTTCTAACGTTTTCACGTTAGCTAAGGTTTTGGCATTTTCATGTCACTAAGTTTGGATAGTCGCCAGTGAAGGCCATACTCCAGTTTACATACGATCCTTTGGGCTTGTCCCTAGTTATCCTTTGGGCTTATCCCCAGTTATCCTTTGGGCTTGTCCCCAGTTATCCTTTGGGCTTGTCCCCAGTTATCCTTTGGGCTTGTCCCCAGTATATTGGGCTTGTCCCCAGAATTGTTGGGCTTGTCCCCAGTTACTAACTCTTATCTTATATTGGCTTAGTCCCAAGTTGTATCCTATTTCAGGTTTTCGGAGATAAACGACCAAGGATCCTTGATCCTTACTTTCTACTAAGGTTTGTCTTTTGGGTTATCCTGATTATAAGTGTTAAAGGATAGGATCCTAACTTGGATTCTCAGGTATGATCCTTAACTATTTTGATTTTATTATTTATTTGAATAACCCTTATCCTTTGACAACTGAACTTATGATCCTTAAACTATATTACTTTTCAAAACTTATCGATTATGGGATATGTGATCCTTGATCATATCCTAAACTTTTTGGGAATATTTCTTAAATTTTTTCTTTACTTGATAAGTTTAAACAAAATGAACATCACAACAGTTGGAAAGTAAAATATTAACAAGGTTATCAACACAGGATAAGCCAAAAAGTTAAAGTTATTTTATTCACAAAAGATTAAACCCTTTAAGGTTGTCAAAATTGCCAACCCGCGTTTCTACCAGCAAAACGTGGCCCGTCCACATGGGTTGGCAAAGGGTGTCCATTGTTTAAGGGTCTTGGTAGTGCAGGAATCAAAAGACGGCAGGATCACAATGGCTTCATCCCCCAAACAGAGGATCCCTCCACCATTTATAATCCTACCTATTGTTCGAAGGATCCATGATCCTTAGCCCTAATTACTATTGTTTAAGTACAACCCATCATTGTTCAACAAAAAAACACCATAACCAAAACCACAACCAAACTTAAAAAATGGGCTCCGGCTACGTCTAGAAATGTCCTTCATCGCCCATTCATGCAGCCTACACCTTCACTGCATCATTATCTCCTACAGCTCCCGTATCCTTCGCCTGATCCTTGCCACTACCACCAGCCTCGATTGCCAGAACCTCATCAGCCTCGTCTTTATACTCCAACTCAGCCAGCCTAGCCTTCCAGCCCTCCATGTCCCAGTTGCTCCTGTCAAAGTCAGGATCCTGAGCTTCTTGGGCCATCTGCAGCTTGGTCTTGTACATGGCAATGGCAGCGGAGACCTTAGCATCCTCCGTGATCTCGTCCTTCTCATAATCAACATTGATCTGAGTTGCAACTATCTTAGTCTTGGCATCATTGAGGTCCTTTTCAAGGGAGGCAATCTTGTGATCCTTGAGCACCGCCACTTTTTAGAGGTCAGAGTATTTCTCCTCAAGCTCTTCAACATTCCCAACATAGTCCTCGATTTCGGCAAATTTCTGCAAACAAGACAATGCAAAGTTAGGATCACATGATCCTCAAATGGGCAGGATAATCAAGTTAAGTCAGTGATCCTTACATCTGCAAAGTACTCGAGGAACTGATGGCGGATCAGAGGCAAGCCTTGTAGGTTCTCAGCTTCAGAGGTCTTCCTCTTCTTTCCACCTCTTCCCTTCGAAGTGGTTGCCTTGGGGATTGTGACGGAGGGGCTAGCAGCAGACTTTTTCTTGGAGGATCGGACATTGTCAAGATCAGTGACACTGAATTTGGAGGCAGATTTTGAAGATTTCCCAGCACCGACACACCCAAAACAGATAAGTATCCTTATCCTATTTTCATTTAATTATTTATTTAAACATTTAACTATACAAAAACAGGATACTTACTTGACATCGTGACAGAACCTGAGGATACCTCTTGAGAATCCTGGGTCTTTGGTTTGAATGATCTTATTTCAAGATCGAGCCTCCGAAAAGCAGCAAGCCTTTCCTTCGTGGCAGGTGTTGTAATAAGGTGTGCAACAGTAATAGCTGCAAAAAAGGAACAAAAGTACGTTAGTGATCCTTAGATGAAAACAAGGTCGTCTGGTGATCCTTATCGGGATCCTCTATCATACCATGGGTGCTCCACTTCCTTGGCAGATTCTTTCCATCAAAGATAGAATCCATTCTGACAAAGAAAAAACGCCGTTTCCAGTTGGTATCATTTTTAGTGGCTTTGAAGATTGGGTGTTCTTCACCGGGTTTACGCTTGAGTAGATATCGGTGGGATCCAAATGTTACAAGGTCATACATCTCTGCTGTTTTGGTCAAAAAATCTAATGAGGATAATGCAACCAAACTCTTAGTTACGGGGAATGATGCTTTGAATGTGGAACAATGATAAGGATCACTTCAATGTAAATTGCACAATCGACACAAGGGTTTATACGGGGAAAAAGCCCTTGATCAAAAGTTGATCTCCGGCACAAAAAACCCCGGGTGATGGAAACTACCGATCACCAAGCTTAAATAAATCAATAAATGTTTACAACTTCGGATAGTAACGAGCTAGGTACAAGGATCACTATTGTGAGATGTGTAAAAGTGAGTGAAAACTAATAAGTGTTCATCAAGAGCTTCAAGAGTGCGATTGTATGAGAGTGTGTGTAGCTGAAAATGACTAAGTGTTCTAATTCTAGCTCGTCACCCCTTTAAAAATAGAAGTTAACTACAATAACAAACTATCCGACTTTTGTGCCAAGCTCCCACGTTCTCCACAGTGTCCATTTCCAGTCAAACGTGTGCGAAATACCCGTGGAATATTCCATAGTAACGTTGCCAAGACCAAGTCAAGCTTATTACTCCTGCGAAATAATATGAAACATAAACAAACAATCGTTAGTATGAGGATCCTTAGAGTGATCCATGATCCTGATCCTGAAGCTCTTCTGAGGATCACTATCTGTCACAGAAGTAAGGATCATTAATTGTTAAAAAATCCTCCCCTAACAATTGCCCCCAAAATATAAGGAGTGATACGTTAAATGAGCGAATTATATTTTCTTGATCTTATCCGCAACTAACTATCGTAAATATAGCCGTTATTGTAGAACTATCCATTGCAACCATGACGTCACAGAAGTGACAACCCTGCAAAATCATGATTATAAATAGGAGATAAAGATAGGGTCGATATGCATTTAAATTCGAAGAAACTCCCTTTAAATTCTTGGTCGAAGATCTATCAGGTATCTCTTCTCTTATCTCTCCTTCTTTTACTCTGTTTTTCTTACTTTACCATCATCTCTTCAAGAATGATGCTCCGGTCCTCCCCCGCCAAGGATCACCAGAAGGATAGTCCCTTGAAGAGTCAAAGGATCATCAAAGACTCAACACATGAAAGGTGTTGCTTTAACGATGCTCAAATAGACAAGATTCGTCACTGCTTTCTGGCGAGTGCCTTTTTTAAACCCTTCGATCCTCCTATTCTGTGCGACTATGTTTTAGAAACATGGGTTGCCTTTCCAGTTACTCCGTTCGCCATAGGATACACCTATCCTTTCCCAGAATTTACACAATCCTTCTTTTCCCTTATCGGCATCTCTTACATCCAAGCCATGCCGATGATTTGGAGGGTTTTGTATACCCTGGAGAGGATCATCGAACAGGAAGGCATTGATTTAGGAATGTCAGAGCTGACACAGATGTATGATCTTACTACCTTTGGTTCTCATCGTTATTTGTTCAAACGAAAACCCGGCGGAGAACACCCCCTTATTAAAGTCACCAAGAATGACACAAATTGGAAACGTCGCTTCTTCTTTGTCAGGAGGGATACCATTCCAAACGGAAAGGATCTACCAAGGACATGGTCCACCCATGGTAGGCCAGAGGATCCTGAGAAGGATCACCAGGTAGTCTTGTTTTTGTATAAGGATCACTAACCCCTTTTTGTCTTGTGTTATGCAACTATTTCTGTCTCACACATCATCACAACACCTGCAACCAAGGATAGGCTTGCTGCTTTTTGGAAGCTTGATCCTGAAACAAGGACATTCAAGATAGGCACCCAAGACTCACAAGAAGTATCCTCAGGTTCCATCACCATGTCAAGTAAGTATCCTGCCTTTTGCATAGTTTGAATATTAAAATAAATAATTAAATTGAAATAGGATAAGGATACTTATCTTGCTTTGAATGTGTAGGTGCCGGAAAATCTGCCAAGCCTGTATCCCAGTTCAACACGGCTGACCTTGATGTTGTTCGATCCAGGAAGAAGAGGGCCACTACCAGTCCTAGCATCTCCATTCCCAAGGCACCCACTAAAGGAAAGGGTGGCAAGAAGAGGAAAACTTCTGACACTGAGGACCTTCAAGGCCTACCACTGATCCGCCACCAGTTCCTTGAATACTTCAATGAGGTAAGGATCACCAACTCTGCCTAGGTATCCTACTCGTATGAGGATCACCTGATCTTGAACTGCTTTGTCCTTTTCTTTGCAGAAATTTGCTGAGATTGAAGATTACGTGGGGAGTGTTGAGGAGCTGGATAAGAAGATTGCTGACCTCCAACAGGTTGCCGTGCTCAAGGATCTTAAGATCGCTGACCTTGAAAAAGCCCTTAAAGATGCCAAGACTCAAACAGCTAAAATCCTGATCGACATTGACTATGAGAAGCATGATCTCATAGAAAACGCAAAGGTCTCTGCTGCCATCACAATGTATCAGACAAAATTAAAGATGGCCCAGGAAGCTCAAGATCCTAACTTCGACAGAAGCAGCTGGGATGTTGAGGGCTGTAAAGCAAGGTTGGTTGATCTTGAGGATGAAGAGGAGGTTGAGGAGGTTTTGGCGATCGAGGCTGGAGGTAGTGGGAAGGATCTGGTGAAGGATACCGCAGCTGGAGAGGAAGAGGATGCAGCAAAGGTGTAGGCTGCACAATTGGGCGATGATGGACATTCTTAGACGCAGCCGGAGCCCAATTTTTAAATTTGGTAGTAGTTTTTTTGTGGTTGTGATGTTGAACAATTTGATGGTTTGTACTTGAACAATAGTTTTTAGGATTAAGGATCATGTATGATCCTTTGGACAATAGGTAGGATTGCAATTGGTGGAGGGATCCTCTGTTTGGGGGATGAAGCCATTGTGATCCTGCCACCTTTATATTCCTGCACTACTTTTGAACCTATTATCATGGACACCCTTTACCTACCCCAGCGGACGGGCCACGTTTTGCTGGTAGATTCTCGGGGTAGGTAATTTTGACAACCTTTTAAGGGCTAGTCTTTTTTTAATAAATAAAACCTTAATCTTTTGTCGCTTATCTTGTGTTGTTATCCTTTTTGTCTCTTTAATTCTCAATTGTTTTGATGTACATTTATTGAATAAGCAATTTTGAATAAGTCAGATTGAAAATAGTTAGGATATGATCCATGACCAAATATCTTATAGTTGAAGAATCCCAAAAAGTAATATATTTTAAGGATCACAAGTTTAGTTGTCAAATTTTAAGGGTTATTCAAATAAACAACGAATAGAATTAGAAATAGTTAAGGATCATACCTGAGGATCCAAGTTAGGATCCTAACCATAATAAGGATAACTATAAGATAAACTTTAGAGAGAAGCAAGGATCAAGGATCCCTAGTTGCTTATCTTCAAGGACCTGAAATAGAGCATAACTTGGGACTAAGCCAATATAAGATAAGAGTTAGCAACTGGGGACAAGCCCAAGGATAACTGGGGACAAGCCCAAGGATAACTAGGGACAAGCCCAAGTATAACTAGGGACAAGCCCAAGGATCGTATGTAAACTGGAGTATGGCCCTAACTGGCGACTATCCAAACTTAGTGACATGAAAATGCCAAAACCTTAGCCAACGTGAAAATGTTAGAAACCTTAGGAACGGATGTATGGTACGTCTACCATTATACGTAGGATCCTAGGTATAGCCAGTACAATGGAATTATCTGCCCCTAAAGCGAGAACTGGTCCCACTGCCTTGAACTATACCAGGATCATCGTGCGCTACAGGCGGAACTGGGGTCAAGCCCAAACAACTGGGGTTAAACCCAAGTAATGGATTGCTTTTGCAGATAACCAATATTTTGCTAAGGATACCTGAACTTTCAAAACTTAAAATCACGTGAGATATGGACAAAGGATACATAATCCTTATCCTTATATGAGAAAATAAAGAAATGAAATAGTTCAAGATTAGGATATTACCAAAGTAAGGATCACTGATACTTTAAGGATCCTTCAAGGATACTCCTAACGTAAGGATCATCTGTGCCATGAGGATCCTGCTCACATGAAATATTTCTTCAAGTGGACAACATTCCAAGCTCTTGGTAGCAAATCACCTTCCATGGTTAGCAATCTGTATGCCCCCTTTCCTGCTCCAGCTTCCATCAAATAAGGGCCCTCCCATTTTGGAGCCAATTTTCCATCAGCAGGATTGGTGGTATTCTGAAATGCTTTCCTTAATACCATATCTCCAACTTGAAACTTCCTGATCCTGACATTTTTGTTGTAAGCACCAGCCATTCTTTGTTGGTAACTGGCCATCCTTATCCTAGCCAGATCCCTGATTTCTTCAATAGTATCCAGATCTTGAGCCAAGTTCTCATCATTTTCCTCAGGATCACGGGTACTTGTTCTAGCAGTTGGAACCACCATTTCTGTTGGGATCACTGATTCTGCCCCAAACACCAAAGAGAATGGTGTTTGACCAGTAGCATTCTTAGGGGTTGTCCTATCAGCCCAAAGCACATAAGGTAGTTCTTCTGCCCGTTTCCCTTTCTTGGATCCAAGCTTCTTCTTCAAATTGTTGATGATGATCTTGTTGGATGATTCTGCTTGACCATTAGCTTGTGGGTGGACTGGTGTTGATGTTATCATCTTAATCCCCCAGCTGTCACAAAAGTTAGTGGTTCTGCCCCCAATGAATTGGGAACCATTGTCACATATAATTTCAGAAGGAATTCCAAATCTAGTTATAATATTTCTTTTAATGAAGGATATAACTTCCTTTTCTCTGACTTGGGCAAAAGCTTCAGCCTCTATCCACTTGGAGAAGTAATCAGTCATAGCAAGCATGAATACTTTCCCACCAGGTGCCTTAGGAAGCTTACCAACTATATCCATACCCCATCTCATAAATGGCCAAGAGGAGGATATGGGATGTAGAAATTCAGCCGGCTGATGAAGGATATTGCTATGTCTCTGACAAGGATCGCATCTCTTAGCATACTCCACAGCATCTCTTGGATTTCAGGATCCTCAACGCATCTTAAGTATGGTCCTGCAAGAGATCGCCTATACAACATATTATTTAAAATTGTGAATTGAGATACCTTAATTTTGAAGGCCCTTAGGGTTTTCTCCTGTAGGAATTTCTCCATATTGTAAGTATCTCACAATTGGCGAGATCCATGATCCTGATCCTGAATGGGATTGAGTATCCTCACTAGGGATAATTGCAGAATCTTGCCCTATCTCCATGGCCGCATGATCCTCGATGGCCGGGGTCAGGATATGGATAATAGGGATCTTGATATCCTCCGGGATCTTCAAAGATGATCCTAAGTTAGCCAATGCATCAGCTTCTGTATTTTCTTCCCTTGGTACCTGTGTCAAACTAAAGGAAACAAAAGAGAGTGCCAATTCTTTGACTATCTCTAAATATTTTTTTAGCTTTTCACCTTTAACAGCATAGGATCCATTAAAGTGGTTTGTAATTAATAATGAATCTACATGTACCTCAAGATACCTGATCCCCATATGCTTAGCAATTTGCAAACCAGCAATTAAGGCTTCATATTCAGCCTCATTGTTAGTGGTTTGGAACTCACAAGCTATAGAGTGGGGTATTATGTCCCCTATGGCGATTTTAGTAGTATTCCAATCCCTGTGCCTTTAACATTTGAGGATCCATCAGTATAGAGTATCCAAGGATCCATGGTCTCCTCTAGCTGCTGGACTTCTAACTCAGCTTCTTTTTGTAAATCACTACTGAAATCAGCCACAAAGTCAGCTAATGCTTGGGATTTGATGGCTGTCCTAGGCTCATATCTTATATCATAGGCACTAAGCTTCACTGCCCACTTAGCCATCCTTCCTGACATTTCTGGTTTCCTGAGGACATTCTTAATTGGAAAATTAGTTTTAACAACAATAACATGAGTTTCAAAATAATGTCTCAACTTAGTAGATGCCATAATTAATGCAAGAATAAGCTTTTCAAGGTGTGAATACCTGGATTCGGCATCAAGTAAACTTTTACTTACATAATAGACAGGATGTTGTGTACCTTCATGATCCTTAACAAGGACCACACTTACTGCTTTTGAGGATACTGCAAGATACAAGGATAGCACATCGCCTTTTTCTGGTTTCATCAAGGCTGGGGCTGAGGATAGATAATCTTTGAGAGCTCTTAAGGCATTCTCATGCTTCTCAGTCCACTCAAATTTCTTGTTCTTCCTTAGGATATCATAGAATTCTTTGCACTTCTCTGAGGATTTGGATATAAATCTGTTCAAAGCTGCTATCCTGCCTGTTAGCCTTTGAACATCCTTAGCATTGGCCGGAGATTTGATGTTCACTATTGCTTTGATTTGTTCCGGGCTAGCTTCAATGCCTCTCTTTGTCACCATATACCCTAAGAATTTACCTGCTTTAACACCAAAGTGACATTTTGAAGGATTAAGCTTCATATTATATTTATCAAGATATTGAATGCTTCCTCCAAGTCTCTTAGGTGATCCTCGGCCTTTATTGATTTTACCACCATATCGTCTATGTAAACCTCCATAGTTTGTCCAATCTGATCCTTGAACATCATATTCACCAGCCTTTGATATGTTGCACCTGCATTTCTTAATCCGAACGGCATAGCAATATAGCAATATATACCGGTTGGAGTCATGAAGGCTGTATCCTCTTGATCAGATGGTTCCATTTGGATTTGTTGAAATCCAGATGAAGCATCCATAAAAGTTAACAGTTCATGACCCGCAGTTGCATCCACCATGGAGTCAATGTGGGGTAATGGGAAAGGATCCTTGGGACATGCCTTATTTAAATCTGTAAAATCGACACATACCCTCCACTTTCCGTTTTTCTTTTGAACAACAACCACATTGGCCAACCATCTTGGATACTTGACCTCTCTAATCATACCTGCCCGGAGCAATTTCTCTACCTCTTCCTGGATAATGGCATTTCTTTCCGGTGCAAACTTTCTTCTCCTTTGATGGATTGGTTTGAAGGACCTATCAATGCCAAGTTTGTGAGTGATTACATCTTTAGATATGCCTGTCATGTCTTCATGTTTCCATGCAAAGGTAGTCTTTCTCTTTTTGAGGAAGGATATGAGGTTTTCCATCATATCGCCAAGGATCCCTGATCCAATATAAATTTGGGATTCAGGATCACGAGGATCCATGAGGATTTCTATCACATCCTGCTCTCTTGCCTCCAAGACATCCCTTGGAGGATACTTTGATTGCTATTGCTCCCTTGACTTCGAGGCTGGTTTCATCGATGAAGTATAGCAATTCTTAGCCTCCTGCTGATCACTATCAATCTTGACTATTCCCCAAGGACTAGGGAGCTTCACACATTGATGGTAAGTTGATGGGACTGCCTTCATGTCGTGTATCCAGGGCCTGCCAAGGATAACATTACAACAAGATAAACAGTCAATAACACAAAACTTTTGATAAGAATGTAGGCCTTCGATGTATATTGGGAGCTTAATGTCCCCCAGGGTATTCTTAGTTTCGCCACTAAATCCCACGAGCACGGAGGATCTTGGTATGATATCTGTTTCAGGGATACCCATCTTCTTTAGAACATCAAGCTGGATAATGTTCACTGAGCTTCCTCCGTCTATAAGGATCCTGCGGACAAAATGGTTAGAAATGAAAAGAGTAATAACTAAACCATCATGATGAGGATCCCGGATATCAACACGATCATCCTCATCAAAGGTTATGACTTTTCCTTCGGAGACACTTGATGTTCGAACGGGTCTTTCTCCATTATCCATTTTAGTTTCCTTTGCATGCCTCTTAGCTGCTGAGAAGGATGTGCCGCAAATGTCTGATCCTCCAGAAATAAAGTTTATTACTTGTGCATTTGCTGGAGGGGCTGGAACCTTCTCAGGGATCCTTTCAGGATCCTGAGTCCTTGACTTTTTTCTTCCCAACAATTCTTTCAGATGCCCCTTGCTCAACAAGTATCCAATTTCCTTTCTTAGTGCAATGCATTCTTCTGTGAGATGCCCAAAATCTTCATGGTATGCACACCACTTTGATTTATCTTTGGTTGCAACTGGCCTATCATTTTTTCTGGGCCATCTAGCTTTATCACCTAGATTCTGCATCGCAAGGATTAGTTCATTGTTATCAACAGAAAAACAATATTCAGAAATTGGAGGATAATCCTCATCATCCTCTTCTTGATCAACAGCATGCACATTCTGGTTATCAGATCTGTTGTAGGATCTGAACTTGTTGTTCCTGAATGAGGATCCTTGCTTATCTTGCTTTGAGGATCCTGCTAACCTCTCCTGGATCCTCTTGCCATCCTCTAGCCGAATGAACCTAAGTGCCCGGGTTCTTACCTCATCTAAGTTCCTGCATGGTGTCATAACAAGATCATCATAGAACGACGAATCCCTAAGCAATCCCATTTTAAAGGCCTCAACAGCCGTGGCTACATCCAAGTTGGGAATGTCTAAGGATTCTTTACTGAATTTGGTAATGTAATCCCTTAATGATTCATTATGACCCTGGGTTATCCTATATAGATCACTAGTTAATCGTTCAAATTTCCTACTGCATGAGAATTGGCTATTAAACAAATTAACTAGATTAGCAAATGAAGTAATAGAGTAAGGAGGAAGACTTAGCAGCCATTTGAGAGCTGATCCAGTAAGAGTGGATCCGAATCCTTTGCACAGGCATGCTTCCTTTAACCTTTCTGGGATTGGATTGATCTCCATCCTCTCCCTGTATTGTGCTATGTGTTCTTCAGGATCCGTCGAACCATCATACAGCTTCATAGTTGGAACATGGAACCTCTTGGGTATCTCAGCATCACAGATCAGTGGTGCAAAACGAGATATCCTGTGGCTCCCATCTGCAATCTCTAGGATAGGTTTGACCACTCCTGGAACACTTGATATCATATCCTTCAACTTTTGCAATTCTCTGGCCATGGCATGATTGATACCTGGATCCTGCATAAGGCCATGGTTAGTAGCATAGGAATTATTAAAAGTGTTACCTCCCATTGGATTCAAATTAGGAAGAATGGATGTTAATCCATATTGTTGGGGCTCTGGAATGATCGAAGGACCAGTAGAAGCATTGGTCTGCATTGGAATAAAATCTCCCTGATGGACATCTGAACTTCCTGTTTGCAAACTCCTCAAGGATCCTGGCATCTGGAAGGATCCCTGAAACTGAGATGATCCTGGAACAAGGGAGGATCCTTAAACCTGGGATGATCCTGGAACAAAAGAGGATCCTTGAACCCGGGATGATCCTGGAACAACGGAGGATCCTTGAACCTGGGATGATCCTGGAACAAAGGAAGATCCTTGAACCTGGAATGATCCCGGAACAAAGGAGGATCCTTGAACCTGGGATGATCCTGGAATAACGGAGGATCCTTGAACCTGGGATGATCCTGGAACAAGGGAAAATCCTTGAATCTGCTGCGCTCCTGAGTAACCTCCTGAATTCATAAAGGATCCTATATACTGAGGATAGGATCCTGCTGGCTGGAAATAGGAACCCGATGCCTGAGTCACTGTTGTTGTTCCGTAGTGCACTCCTTTTGGTCCACCCACATATTGAACATCTGGAACCACTGATGGCTGAGAAGTAATCATCGGAGTATCAAAATTCAAAGATTTGGGCACCAGTGGGGAATGATCCTCTGCCGTTTTCTTTTGTTTCTTGAGATCTCCGATTTCTTTGAGAATTCTTTCATTGGTCTTATCCTGTTGCTGTATATGATCCTTCATCCGCAAAATCAAAGTAAACATGTCACTAGTAGTGGGAGTGTAAGAAGCAGAAGAAGTTCGAGGTTTGGAGAAAATTGGAGTTGGTTTCTTCTCGGCATTTTTCTGAGGTCCAGAAGGTGGTGGAGGCAAAGGTGGAATGCCCTGAGATGAATTGACCGCAGACATTGCAGTAGAGGTATTCTTCAATGATGAAGCCATGTATTTGTATGCAATGAACTGGAACGACCACCAACAGAAAAACTTCTTAGGAATGAAGCACCAATTGCCCCACGGTGGGCGCCAAACTGTTTTGGTCAAAAAATCTAATGAGGATAATGCAACCAAACTCTTAGTTACGGGGAATGATGCTTTGAATGTGGAACAATGATAAGGATCACTTCAATGTAAATTGCATAATCGACACAAGGGTTTATACGGGGAAAAAGCCCTTGATCAAAAGTTGATCTCCGGCACAAAAAACCCCGGGTGATGGAAACTACCGATCACCAAGCTTAAATAAATCAATAAATGTTTACAACTTCGGATAGTAACGAGCTAGGTACAAGGATCACTATTGTGAGATGCGTAAAAGTGAGTGAAAACTAATAAGTGTTCATCGAGAGCTTCAAGAGTGCGATTGTATGAGAGTGTGTGTAGCTGAAAATGACTAAGTGTTCTAATTCTAGCTCGTCACCCCTTTAAAAATAGAAGTTAACTACAATAACAAACTATCCGACTTTTGTGCCAAGCTCCCACGTTCTCCACAACGTCCATTTCCAGTCAAACGTGTGCGAAATACCCGTGGAATATTCCATAGTAACGTTGCCAAGACCAAGTCAAGCTTATTACTCCTGCGAAATAATATGAAACATAAACAAACAATCGTTAGTATGAGGATCCTTAGAGTGATCCATGATCCTGATCCTGAAGCTCTTCTGAGGATCACTATCTGTTACAGAAGTAAGGATCATTAATTGTTAAAAAAATCCTCCCCTAACATCTGCCAACTCCAACATTCCAAGAGCAATCCCTTCTTGCTCAATGATCCTTTCAAGAGTATATAAGACCCTCCAGATCATTGGCATAGCTTGAATGTAGGAGATGTCGGTGATGGAGAAGAAAGACTGGGTGAATTCAGGGAAAGGATACGAGTATCCTATTGTGAAAGGAGTGACCGGAAAAGCTACCCATGTTTCTGAAATATAATCACTTAGAACGGTGGGGTCAAAAGGCTTGAAATCGGTGTTTGCCGGAAAGCAACGGCGTATTCTGTCTATTTGTGGATCAGTGAAGCAGCACCTTTCATTCGCCAAATCTTTGATGATCCCCTGGCTCTTAAGAGGACTGTCCTTCTTGTGATCCTTAGCCGGTGTTGATCTTAGCATCATCTTGATTATGAAGAAGGTGAGGAAAGAAGGAGCAGAGAAAGAAAACGTAAAGGAAGAAGAGGAAGAGAGATACCTGCTTGATCTTCGGATATGAATTTAAAGGGAGTTTCTCTTAAATTTAAATGTGGATTGATCCCTATCTCTAACTCCTATTTATAATGATGATCTTGCAGGATAGTCACTTCAGTGACGTCATGCTCGTAACGGCTAGTCCGATTACAACGGCTAGTTATCCGTTGATTGATTGCGGATAAGAACAGAAAATATAACTCGTTATTTACACTTTTACTCCTTATATTTTGGGGGCAATTGTTAGGGGAGGATTTCCAAATGATCAGTGATCCTCAATTACTGTTGGGTTTAGTGATCCTCACTTCTGTTAGAATTGGTGATCCTCAGTAGTATTGCAGGATCAGGATCATGGATCATCTTAAGGATCCTTATACTAACGATTGTCTACTTTGAATACGATGTTGTTTTGCAGGAGTACCAGCTTGGACTTGGTCTTGGCGATATTCCTGGAGCATATTCCATGACTTATTCCGCACGTGCTTACCTGAAGTGGACGTTATGGAGTTCGTGGGGGACTTGCATGAATTGCGGAATGTTTGTTAGCTTAGATATTTTCCATTTTTAAAAGGGGTAGCGAGCTAAATAGAAAACACTTGGCTATTTTTGGCTACACACACACTAATAACTGCTCTCACCAGCTCTCGGCAATTCGCTTAGCAATTTCATACACTTTTCATACACCTTTTGCACGTTACACTATAGTGATCCTTGTAATTAGCTTGCTATCATCCGAAGTTGTAATACATTTCTTGTTAAATTTGAGTTGGTGATCGGTAGTTTCCATCACCCGAGGTTTTTTATGCCGGAGATCATTCATTGATCAAGGGCTTTTTCCTCGTATAAATCTTTGTGTCACTTGTTCATTACATTTCTGAGTGATCCTTATTGTTGTTCATCAATTCAAGCATCATACCTCACAACAGAAAGTTTGGTTGCATTATCATTGCTTGATTTTTGACCAAAACACTAACAATGATCTTTATTCTTTGATTTTGCAGATGAGGGATTACATGCAGCAGCAGGACAAAACTAATGACAGGATCCTTCGAGAGATTGATGACATCAAGAAATTGAAGAGATCGGCGGAGGATCACTCTCCATTGGTGCCCAGATCACTGAATTTTGATTCTCCAGCCATAACAGCCCAACACTCCGCAGCATCAGGCACTCAATACCAGGGTGGATTATCGAGTATACGTTATGGATCATTAGCAATGACCCAAGCTCAAGGATCCTACTTTCAGCCTTCAGGATCCTCTTTTCAGCCTTCAGGGTCCTCTTCCCAGCATCAAGGGTCCTTCTTCAGTTCTGGAGGATATGTGGGAGCACAGACGGTTCAAGGATCCTCATTTCAGGGTCAGGGATCCTCTCAGGTTCAAGGATCCTCTCAGGTTCAGGGATCCTCTCATGTTCAAGGATCCTCCTCTCAGGTTCAGGGATCCTCATCCCAGGTTTACGGATCCATGGATTATCCTCCAAGACCCCCAGTCTCAGCATTTCAAGGGTCCAACATCTTTCAGGATCAAGGATCCTTAAGAAGTGCAGAACCCAGAAGTTCAGAGATTCATTTGGGAGACTTCATACCTATCCAAACTATTGCTTCATCTGGTCCCTCAATTATACCAGAATCTCGCCAATATGGATTCACATCTGGAATTCCAAACTTGAATCCTTCAGGAGGTAACACTTTGAATAATTCTTATAATGCTAACCATGGCTTTGTGCATGATTCAGGTATCAACCAAGCTATGGCTAGAGAATTGCAGAAATTGAAGGATATGATATCCAGCGTTCCAGGAGTGGTTAAGCCCATTCCTGAAATTCCAGATGGAAGCCACGAGATATCTCGTTTTGCACCACCTATTTCTGATGCAGAGATACCGAAAAGGTTTCAAATACCAACCATGAAGTTATATGATGGCTCAACGGATCCAGAAGAGCATGTAGCTCAATATAGGGAAAGGATGGAGATCAATCCTATTCCTGAGAGGTTAAAAGAAGCATGTCTATGCAAGGGTTTCGGATCCACACTGACAGGATCAGCTCTTAAATGGCTGCTAAGTCTTCCCCCTTACTCTATTACTTCATTTGCTAATCTAGTTAATTTGTTTAATAGCCAATTCTCATGCAGTAGAAAATTTGAACGTTTAACTAGTGATTTATATAGGGTAACACAAGGTCAGAACGAATCACTTAGAGATTATATCACTAAATTCAGTAAAGAATCCTTAGATATTCCTAATTTGGATATTGCTACGGTTGTAGAAGCCTTCAAAATGGGTTTACTTAAGGATTCATTGTTCTATAATGATCTTGTCATGACCCCTAGCAGCAATCTTGATGAAGTGAGAACCAGGATCCTCAAAGCAGGAAAAGCAAGGATCCTACTTCAGGAACAACAAGTCCAAATCCTACAACAAGTCTGATAATCAGAACGTGCATGCAGTAGAACAGGAAGAGGATGATGAGGATTATCCTCCCATTTCTGAATATTGCTTTTCTGTTGATAACAATAAACTAATCCTTGCAATGCAGAACCTAGGTGAAAAAGCAAGATGGCCCAGAAGGAGTGATAAGCCAGCTGCAACAAAAGACAAATCAAAATGGTGTGCATATCATGAAGACTTCGGTCACCTCACTGAAGAATACATTGCACTTAGAAAGGAGAATGGTTACTTGTTAAGCAAAGGACACTTGAAGGAGCTTCTTGGAAGAAAAAAGTCAAGGATCCAGGACCCTGAAAAAGTTCCGGAAAGAGCTCTTGCTCATCCAGCAGATGCACAGATTATCAACTTTATATCTGGTGGATCAGACATATGTGGCACTTCCTTTTCAGCAGCCAAGAGGCATGCCAAAGAGACCAAGATGGATAATGGGGATAGACCCATTCTAACCTCGACCCTTACACAGGAGAAAGTTATAACCTTTGATGAGGATGATCGTGTGGATATTCAGGATCCTCATCATGATGGTCTCGTTATTACTTTATTTATATCTAATCATTTTGTTCGCAGGATCCTGATAGAAGGAGGAAGCTTAGTGAACATCATTCAACTTGATGTCTTCAAGAAGATGAACATTCCTGAATCAAATATTATCCCAAGATCATCAGTTCTCGTGGGATTCAGTGGAGAAACCAAGAACACATTGGGGGATATTAAGCTTCCCATTTACATAGAGGGGCTTAGATCTTTTCAAAAATTTTGTGTTATAGATTGCTTATCCTGTTGCAATGTTATCCTTGGCACGCCATGTATACATGACATGAAAGCAGTTCCATCTACATATCACCAATGTGTCAAACTTCCTCGTCCATGGGGTGTAGTGAGGATTGAGAGTGACCAACAAGAAGCCAAGAATTGCTATACCTCATCGATGAAGCCAGCCTCAAGACCCAGGGAGCAATAGCAATTAAAGCATCCTCCAAGAGATGTCCTGGAGGAAAGAGAACAAGATGTGAAAGATATCCTGATGGATCCTCAGGATCCTGAGTCAAAGGTCTTCATAGGATCCGGGATCCTTAATGACATCGAACATGATCTAGTATCCTTCCTCAAGAAGAGAAAAACTACCTTTGCCTGGAAGCATGAAGACATGACAGGTATCTCTAAAGATATTATTACTCATAAGCTCGGCATTGACAGGTCATTCAAACCCATACATCAAAAGAGGAGAAAGTTTGCACCTGGGAGGAATGCCATTATCCAGGAGGAGGTAGACAAGCTACTCAGAGAAGATCTGATTAGAGAGGTTAAGTATCCAAGGTGGTTGGCCAATGTGGTTTTTGTTCAAAAGAAAAACGGAAAGTGGAGGGTATGTGTCGATTTTACTGAATTAAACAAGGCATGTCCCAAGGATCCTTTCCGATTACCCCACATTGACTCCATGGTGGATGCTACCGCGGGTCATGAGTTGTTGACTTTCATGGATGCTTCATCTGGATTTCAACAAATTCAGATGGAACCATCTGATCAAGAGGATACAACCTTTATGACCCCAAATGGTATCTATTGTTATATTGCTATGCCATTTGGACTAAGAAACGCAGGTGCTACGTACCAAAGGCTAGTCAATATGATGTTTAAAGAACAAATTGGACACACTATGGAAGTCTATATAGATGACATGGTGGTTAAGTCCAAGAGAGCTAAGGATCACCTAAGAGATTTGGAGGAAGCATTTGATATCCTTGATAAATTCGATATGAAATTAAACCCTTCCAAGTGTCATTTTGGTGTCAAAGCAGGAAAATTCCTAGGTTACATGGTGACTAAAAGAGGCATAGAGGCAAGTCTAGAGCAAATCAAGGCGATTGTGAATATTAAATCTCTTGCCGATGCCAAGGATGTGCAAAGCCTTGAACAGGTTCATCTCAAAGTCATCAGAGAAATGCAAGGAATTCTATGACATCCTGAGAAAGAACAAGAAATTTGAGTGGGCCAAAAAGCATGAGAATGCTCTCAAAGCCCTTAAGGATTACCTATCCTCAGCTCCAGCCTTGATGAAACCAGAAAAAGGGGATATATTATCCGTATATTTGGCAGTCTCTTCCAAGGCAGTAAGTGCAGTCCTCGTTAAGGTTCACGAAGGTACACAACATCCTGTATATTATGTAAGTAAAAGTTTGCTTGATGCTGAATCTAGGTATTCACATTTAGAAAAACTTATCCTTGCTTTGATTATGGCATCAACTAAATTACATCATTATTTTGAAACACATGTTATTATTGTTAGAACTAACTTTCCAATTAAGAATGTTCTCAGGAAACCTG
This sequence comes from Helianthus tuberosus, assembly GCA_030545235.1. Taxonomy (NCBI): domain Eukaryota; kingdom Viridiplantae; phylum Streptophyta; class Magnoliopsida; order Asterales; family Asteraceae; genus Helianthus; species Helianthus tuberosus. Next base: position 81,331,809 of record CM060415.1, read on the forward strand.
AGATGTCAGGAAGGATGGCTAAATGGGCAGTGAAGCTTAGTGCTTATGATATAAGATATGAGCCAAGAACTGCCATTAAATCCCAGGCCTTAGTTGACTTTATGGCAGATTTACAAAGGGAAGCTGAGTTGGAAGTTCAATAGCTTGAAGAGACTAAGGATCCTTGGATACTCTTCACAGATGGGGCTTCAAACATCAAGGGAACTAGACTAGGAATACTACTAAATCGCCACAGGGGGACATAATACCCCACTCAATAGCTTGTGAATTTCAAACTACTAATAATGAGGCCTTAATAGCTGGTTTGCAAATTGCCAAGCATATGAATATGAGAGGTACATGTAGATTCATTGTTAATTACTAACCATTTTGTTAGTGCATGCGTCTGTCGACTTCGTCTTGTATCGAGTCTTATTTGTATAGATCAGGGCACGTAATACGAGAAAAATGTCAAATATAGGGTGAGTGGCAGTTTCAAACGAAATTACATCTTGTAATTCCGCTTGAAATGGTCATGTCCAGTTCAAGCAAAATCATATATGTTAATTCCGCTTGAAGCTGATTTCTCTTGAAGGTAATTCCGCTTGAGACATGTTCAAGCGAAATTACATTCCCTATAAATACCTTGTGTCTTGATTTCATTTGTAACTTTCCGGTCTGAGCAACGAAGTGCTGCCGAAGTGTCGTCTCGCTGTAAATCGTTATCAAATCAATAAAATCGACAGTTAAAGTGTAAATCTAGTTGAATTGACCTTGATACGTCTGTTTCCACCTTTCGTATTAAGTAAAACTCTTATGGTCGACTCGTTCGGGTCTGAAAACGATCCTACAAGTGGTATCAAAGCTCAGGAGGAAGAGTTCTTACCAATTCAGCTGAAATTTCTGATTTCTACACCTTCGTTTTCAAAATTAATAACTTTTCACGGTCAAAATGTCTTGATTTTCACACATTATACTCGGAATTGTGTTTTAACAAATCCTTGAGAAAATTTGACTTTAATCCGATCTAAAACAGATAAAAATTGTAATTTCGTTTGAAAAACCAGCGCGAGATGATGATGTCAGCAGCTCTTCAAACGGAATTAGCTCTTAATTCCGCTTGAAACCGGTATTTCGCTTGAGAAATGATGTTGATTCCGCTTGAAAACAGTATTCCGCTTGAAAAGTTCTGTTGATTCCGTTTGAAACGTGCTAATTCCGCTTCAACTGTGTGATTCCGTTTGAAAGAGTGCATGTTCAAACGAAATTAGGTTTTCCGCTTGAAAAGATATTTCGCTTCAAAGGAGATTTCGTTTGAACGTGCTGATTCCGTTTGAACAGGGTGTTTTCGCTTGAACAGTAATTTCGTTTGAGAGCTTAATTCCGTTTGAAAACAGTGTTTGAGAATTTCTTGAAAACCGAAACATAGAAGAGGAATTTTTCAACGCATTCGCTACTTCGGTTACCCCGATTACTCTTGCACATAACACGATGTTAGAAAATGAAACGGGGACAATGCAAAAACCGCCTAAGCTCATGAACATTGAGGAATATAAAGGTTGGGAAGGACGTTTTGAAAACTGGGTACAAGCAAATTATTTGGATGCTTGGGAATGTGTTGAGACGAAATATGTTAGGCCGCTGAATGATGATGAGGAGATTATAGCAATAAAAGACCTTAGTGTTGTAGATAGAAAGAAATACAAAGATGAGAAAATGATGTTAACTCTACTACAACAAGCTGTGAAAGAAGATATCTTGGTTTTATTGCAACACAATGGAACTTCTTATTCAATATGGAAAGCATTAAGATCGAAGTTTGTTGGAAGTCAAGAGATGGTTAAAAACAAAAAGTCGCTTTTGAAGAAAGAGTTTGATCTGTTTCGTCGGTTGAAAAATGAAAGCACAAAGCAAATTATTGAAAGATACTGCAATCTGCTAGCTAACATGAAGAGATTGAGCATCGAAAAAGATAATGAAGAGTTGATCTAAAAACTAGCTGATGCATTGCCATATGAGACTTGGGGCACATATCTTATGATGCTAAGGAACAAGAAAGGTTTTAGTAGTCTAACAATGAGCAAGTTTATTGAAAAGATTGAGGCTCAGGAGATGGAACAGAGAAAGGTCTTAAGAATGAAAGATTTTGACGGTGAACAAGACATTGGTCTATATTACAAAGGTGGTGTCAGTGATAAATCCACCAACATGTCACCGAAGGTTGAAACAGCTTTTAATGCAAAAAGTTAATCAGGTAGTTCATCCAAAGGATCAAACAGCAACACAAGTTTTTCATCATATCCATCTTTTGATCCAAACATTTCAGCAACAAAGAAGGGCAAGAAGCTACAATGCAACATTGTACTGAATCTGGAGAATGACGATGATTATTCATAAGAAGTTGCTAAGAGTCACATGTCTTTGTTGGGAACAATGTTGGAATCATATGGCAGTCTGGTTGCAGGGCGGATCGGGAATCCTATGTTGACAAGAGAGGATTACGATCAGATCGATGCTGAGGAGATGGAATTGATGGACATAAAATGGTGTTTAGCTAGTGTATTGAGACGAGCTGAGAAATTCAAACAGATCACAGGAAGAGAAGACTTACGTGATGCATTTGTTTCTAATTTAGGTTTTGATAAATCTAAAGTTACTAGTTTTCGTTGCAGGGAAAAAGGACACTTCAAGAGGGAGTGCACTAATCGCGAAGCTAGTGGAGCTCAAAACCCGTTCAACAACAATGATTACTATCGTAAATCAATCTCTCATCAAGTTACTCAACAACAAGAACCACAAGTTGGGACAAATATATTGTAGGAAAGTCATCGAGGAGTCTTCAAAGAGAGCTTGTATGGTGAATCAGGATGACAAAGAATCATCGAAAGAATTCAGTTGGGACAAATATATTTCAGTTGATAATAAAGCATACCTGATAAACCAAGATGATGAAAAATTACCAGAAGGGTTTAGCTGGGAAGGTTTTAGTTGGGATGATTACTGTCCGGATAAAGAAATGCTAAAAGCCAAAGCTTTTGTCGCCCGTATTGAAGAAGATAGTGATGATGATAGAGAATATTATGCAAAACGAATGGCAACTCATTTGAAAATGATGGCAGAAAGTGATAGTGAAGATGAAAAAGCTAAAAAGAAAAAGAAAAAGGTCAAAACACCAGTCAGCAGTGATGATGAAGAAGTTCCTGTGATAAGGAAAAAGGTGAAGAATATTCCAGAATTCAAAGGTGAAGAATATTCCAGAATTCAACTTCTTCATCAACTTTGAACTTTGGAACGTCTTTTACCCTTCGTCTTATCACTGGAACTTCATCATCATCACTGCTGACTGGTGTTTTGATCTTTTTCTTTTTCTTTTTGGCTGTGTCATCATCACTATCACTTTCTGCTATTAATTTCAAATTTGCTGCCAATTTCCTTGACCAATATTCAGTATCATCATCAATATCCTCTTCAACTCGAGCAACATACGCTTTGTGATTTGAATCTATGTTTGGATCGTAATCATCCCAATTGAAATTTGCCCAACTAAAACCTTCAGGCAATTTTTCATCATCTTGGTTTATCAGGCATGCTTTGTTATCAGCTGAGATATATTTGTCCCAACTGAAACCTTCCGTTGGCTTTTGATCATCCTGATTCACCATACAAGCTCTCTTTGAAGATTCTTCAATCACTTTTCTACCGTGTGCCACTTGCGGTTCTTGTTGTTGTTGTGCAACTTGATGATAAATGGCCTTCCGGTAGTAATCATTGTTGTTGTTGAATGGATTTTGAGCTCCACTTGCTTCGCGATTTTTGCACTCCCTCTTGAAGTGTCCTTTTTCCCTGCAACGAAAACAAGTGACTTTAGATTTATCAAAACCTAAAGTAGAAATATTAGCTTCACGTAAATCATCTCTTCCTGTGATCTGCTTAAATTTCTCAGCTCGTCTCAACACACTAGCCAAACACCATTTAATATCCATCAATTCCATTTCCTCAGCGTCGATTTGGTCGTAATCTTCTTTTGTGAACATAGGATTCCCGATCCGACCTGCAACAAAACTACCATAAGATTCCAATAAAATTCCCAACAAAGACATATGACTCTTAGCAATTTCTGCTGGATAATCTTCATCATTTTCCAGATTCAAAACAATGTTGCACTGCAGCTTTTTGCCATTCTTTGTTGCTGAAATGTTTGGATCAAATGACGGATATGATGAAAAGCTTATGTTGCTGTTTGATCCTTTAGAAGAACTTTCAGATGAACTCTTTGTATTGAATGCAGTTTGAACCTTCGGTGAAAGATTTGTGGTTTTATCACTGACACCACCTTTGTAGTAAAGTCCGATGTCTTGTTCACCATCGAAATCTTTCATTCTCGAGACTTTCCTTTGTTCCATCTCCTGGGCTTCTAATTTCTCAACGAACTTGCTCAAAGTTAAAATTTTAAACCCTTTCTTGTTTCTCAACATCATGAGATATGTACCCCAAGTTTCATATGGTAAAGCATCAGATAGTTTTTCAATCAACTCCTCATTATCTTTAGAGATTTTCAATCTCTTCATGTTTGCCAACAAATTGCAGTATCTTTCAATAATCTGCTTTGTGCTCTCATTCTTCAAACCACGAAACAAATCAAATTCTTTCTTCAATAGTGACTTTTTGTTTTTAACCATTTCCTCACTTCCTTGAAACTTTGATTTTAAAGCTTTCCAAATCGAATAAGAAGTTCCATTATGTTGCAATAGAACCAAGATATCTTCTTTCACAGCTTGTTGAAGTAGACTAAGCATCATTTTCTCATCTTTATATTTCTTTCTATTATCGGCACTCAAATCTTTAATTGCAATAAGCTCTTCGTCATCATTCATTGGTCTAACGTATTTCGTCTCAACGTTCTCCCAAGCATCCAAATAATTGGCTTGTACCCAGTTTTCGAACTTTTCTTCCCAACTTTTATACTCCTCGATATTCAAGAGTTTTGGAGGTTTCTGCATTGTTCCAGTTTCATTCTCCAACATCGTATTCTGTGCAAGAGTAATCGGAGTAGCGAATGCGTTGTAGAATTCCTCGTCCATGTTTCGGATTTTTAAAGTTCACAAAACTGTTCTTTCAAACGTAATAACAAATCCAAGCGGAATCCAACTTCAAACGAAATTATCTTGTTCAAACGAGATCTCCTAGTTCAAGCGAAATCTCCAAATGAGATGACTGCTTCAAGCGAAATCACACACTTGTTCAAGCGGAATACCCAGGTCAAGCGGAAACAACAAACTGAAATGGAATCAGTAAAATTCTCAAGCGAAATCCCCGGTTTCAAGCGGAATCAACTTCTGATTTCGTTTGAACTGCTGCTCATGTCATCAACTCGCACATGATTTCAAGCGAAGTTAAGAAATTAATTAGTTTTAGAATGAATTTGATTCTGAAACTTTCTAGGGTTTGTTAAAACACTAATGCGCACAATATGTGTGAAAATCAGGACATTTTGACCGTGAAAAATTTTGAATTATGAAAAAGAAGGTGTAGAAATCAGAATTTGCAGCTAAATTGGTAAGAACTCTTCTTCATGTGCTCTGATACCACTTGTAGGATCGTTTACAGACCCAAACGAGTCGATTAGAAGAGTTTTACTCAGAATGAAAGGCGGAAACAGACATTCTGAATTCAATTCAGCAAGATTATCACTTAAAACTGTCGTATTATTGATTAGATGACGTTATACAGCGAGACGACACTTCGGCAGCACTTCGTTGCTCTGACCGGAAAGGATGATTCTGATTTCGCTTGGAACACATATATATAGTGTATCATATTTCGCTTGAGAGTGGCACAAACCATTTCAAGCGAAATAGCTATTGTTGATTTCGCTTGAAATGACTTATGACACTTTCAAACGGAATCTCCTCCTTCAAGCGAAATTATCATATTTCGAAATACGTGCACTGATCTAACATTCTAAACACATGAATCGATACAAGACGAAGTCGACAAACGCATGCACTAACATATATCGTGGGGAAACATCTCTCGGATATATGGGTAACCACCGAAATCTTGTTTGAAAGATCCCTCTTTCTGAGATACTAGGTCTTTATGCTCAGTGATATCTGGGGTATTATCCCGGGACTTCTGATAATGCGGAAGCAATGGCCTAGTCCCCGGAGAATACTTTACGCTTGCTTGAAATATAGCCTACCCTCAGCATAAAAAATGATGAAACATTGAAAAAATACAAATCATGTGCTGTTGTAAAAAAGATCCTCTAAAGGGGACCCACCAAAAGTCGAGCCGTCATCTTTCTGCTGAACGGAAGTTCTGACCTGAGCTCTCATGGTTTCGCAATTAACCCCTTACAGATATCATCTGTGGTATACTCACCTGTAAGACTGAATATTGGGATCTGGATACGGGAGTATATTCTGAGGTGGGACACGCGATTAAGTTTAAGTATCTAAGACATTAATCACGTATCTCGAAACAGTTGAAATTTGTGTGAAAATTTAAGTGGATCAGTATACTGATAATCTAAGTGAATCGTTTAGAACTTAAAATGATTAAAGCTTAATAGTGTTGGTGATTTGTCTCATAAACTGATATGATCCTCTTACACAAACTCACAAAAATATTGTCTGTAAATATTTCTTTATTGCATTTCATTTCTTTCAAAAATCCAAAAAAGATTTTAGTGTGTTTTAGCATAAATTTTGAAAAATTCAAATAGATTTTCGACAACTGGTGTTGGAGAGTTGATTTTCAAAATTCCAAGTGCTAAACATGATGACAATTGGGTTGGGTGAATGTGTTTTTGAAAAGAAAAATGATATTTCTTCGAGTGGTTCTTCAGAGATTAAAATTGTAAAATCATTGTTTGAATATCTTATCCACAAGTGATCATAAAAAATGTTTAAATATTAAATCATTTGTGAGGTTGATTTTACAAGTGATAAACAGAAATTTATTGTTGGGTAGAGATTTGTGCAGGTAATGTTAGAGCCAGGAATTGGTTCTGAACCTGTAGAAAGAATGTGAGCCAGCTCTCGATTCTGTGAACCTGTGAAAGCCAGACTGTGATCCCAGCTTACTAAGAGGGGGAGTCTGAACGTCAAAGAGCTAGGTTCTGATTTTGAGAATGCTGATGAATTTAAGGAAAGATTATTTGTTCGAAGGGAGTCTGTTGGTGATGAAAAGAGAAAAGAGAAGATTTGAGAATACTTACAGTGTCAGATACTTCAAAGAGTTCGAGAGGACTGATAAAGACTGAAGATCCGAAGACTCGACACTTAAGACTCGTCAACATTCGAGGGGGAGTCTGTTAGTACATGTGTCTGTCGACTTCGTCTTGTATCGAGTCTTGTTTTTATAGATCAGGGCACGTAATACGAGAAAAATGTCAAATATAGGGTGAGTGGCAGTTTCAAACGAAATTACATCTTGTAATTCCGCTTGAAATGGTCATGTCCAGTTCAAGCGAAATCATATATGTTAATTCCGCTTGAAGCTGATTTTGCTTGAAGGTAATTCCGCTTGAGACATGTTCAAGCGAAATTACATTCCCTATAAATACCTTGTGTCTTGATTTCATTTGGAACTTTCCGGTCTGAGCAACGAAGTGTTGCCGAAGTGTCGTCTTGCTCTAAATCGTTATCAAATCAATAAAATCGACAGTTAAAGTGTAAATCTAGTTGAATTAACCTCGATACGTCTGTTTCCGCCTTTCGTATTGAGTAAAACTCTTCTGGTCGACTCGTTCGGGTCTGAAAACGATCCTACACATTTTAATGGTTCTTATGCTGTTAAAGGTGAAAAACTAATCAAATATTTAGAGACAGTCAAGAAATTGACAGACTCTTTCGCTTCTTTTAGTTTGACACAGGTACCCAGAGAAGAAAATGCAGAAGCTGATGCATTGCCGAACCTTGGATCATCATTAAAAATTCCAGAGGATATTAAAATTCCCATAATCCATATTTTGACTCCTGCTATTGAGGATCACACATCTATGGAGATAGTAGAGGATTCTGCAACCATACCTAGTGATGGTGCACAATCACATTCAGGATCCTGGATCCTCCCAATCATGAGATATATACAACATGGAGAAATTCCTACAGGAGAAAACCCCAGAGCTTTCAAAGTCAAGGTTGTGACACCCGGCTTTTCAGGCCGTACCGTACAATTGTAACACGTGTTGTGAATAGATAAAAATCTGAATTTGACCGATCTTGATGTTTATATATGGTATTTAATGAGTTGGCAAGTTTAAACCTTGGTAAAAAAATTATGTTGGCAACGATGAAATTAACACTTATCGCGTAACGGTTAAAATGCGAAACGAACGTCGGTGACCACCCGATCAGTTTTCAAATCCTAAAAATAGTTTTTTATGATTTGAATAGTAATTTTAATCATATTCGTGAGGAAAAATAAATTAAAACGCTAAGAAACTCTATTTTTCGAGTTTAAGCGCGTACCACGCGACGCAGCGCGTGTACCGACAAAATACTGTCAACACAGCCTGTCAAGGCAACTGATATTCATTTTAGTAATGATTTAATGAGTTTATTACTTTAGAAAGATAAAAATAAATAAAAACGCTTAAATCCCTATTTTTGCGATTTTAAGCGCGTACCGCGCAGCACAGCGCGCATACTGCCAAATACCGGCAATGTCGCCAGTCCAGGCAAACAAAATATTGTTCCATAATATTTTGGTGAGTTTATTTTTATAGAGTGTTAAAAATAATTTAAAACGTGCTAAAACGGGATTAAAACGCTAGATAAAATGCTCGGTATCCAGTAATATACCAGTTTAAAGCCTATTATATGTATGTATATATATATATATATATGTGTGTGTGTGTGTGTGTGTGTATCTGCGTGTATATATGAGAGTGAAAGAGGTTGGTGGCAGCCTTGGGAGTATTGAACATTCTCTCTCTTGACATGTGTATTCCATGCAAAAGAGTACTCATTACAACTTCTTAAAATACACCCAAACATCACTCATTCCAAAATCAAACCAATTTCATCTTCTCTCTCACTATAATCGGCCGAATACTTCCTCTACACTCCCAATTTCGAAATTTTGAAGTTTCTTTCAAGAACCAAGTTGAATTCAAAGTGTATCTAAGTTGTTGTGAAGATCCAAATGTGTTTTCAAGGTGAAACAAGCTCTATAACATCAAAATCTTGTCAAAAACCCACTTGAATCTTCAAGGTATAAAAATTTATTTTAAAACACATTCTTGATTCTTGATGATATTCATAATGTTAAAAGCTTTCTCTTAAATCTTGGAATATTTCACAAACTTGAATTCTTAAACAAATGGGTTTTGTACAAAATTTAAAAATGGAACTTGTGTGAGTACTAATTTGGCCGAAAATTATAGTGTGTATGGATTAGAGATTGAATATTTATGTTATTTGATTTTGATTATGTGATTTATGTGAAACTTGATGCATGCATGATCAAGGAATGATTTTTATAAAAGTTCTATGATAAAAGATGGTCATGAAAAATGGAATATTTGGATGTTTATGTGCACAAGTATGTGGTGTCGTGTATGTATATGTGTATACAGATGCATGTGGGTTTTTGGTTATATGTTCATAAATATAGAGAATCTTACATTTATATTAAATGATTAGATGATAATATATGAAGAAGATGATGTTCTTCAGTGTTTGAACATGAGTTAAATGCATGATGAATATGATTTAGTTCATACATGTTGATGATGGTATGATATGGATGCATTAGATGCATTTACTTGAACATGCATGATCATATGTGATCATAAAAAGATGATTTGAGAATGATTAATAAAAATCAGATTAAATCAGATTATAAACATTAAAATAAAGTTATTTTAAAGTGTTTAGTGACTTATAACTTTGTCATAATGTAAGCTAGCTTTGCATGTTATACACGAGGCTTAGAAACTTGTAAAATAGGTGAAATAATGTGTTTTGTGTATGATTTAGTAAAAATCAGTTTTGAGCAGATTATAAACACTAAAATAAAGTTATTTTAAAGTGTTTAGTGACATATAACTTTGTCCTAATGTTTGCTAGCTTTGCATGTTGTACTTGGTGCATTAAAAGTTGCAAAATACGTGAAATCACATGATTTATGTGAGTTGCACAAAAACTGCACTAATCTGATTATAACCACAATTTTAATCAGTAAATAACATGTATTGTGCTAAAATATCAAGTTGTTTTGAGTTGGGATGATTATAATAACGTTTAACGCAAAACTATGCGTTAAAACGGTCAAAAATCGGCTTTTCAAGTGATTTTTATAAAACTGATTTAGATCAGTAAGTAAATTTATATTTTTAGTTTAAAAATAAGTATTTTAACTAATTTTAAGTTTACTTGGTGTTTGGTTAGTCATACGTGACTTCTGACGCCCGAAAACGTTACCAAATCGCTGAGATACGCATTTTTTCTAAGTACACTAGTATGGGTAAACTTTATGTGATAAAATGTGTTATGTGATTTATACATGAGAATGTGAAAATATGTTAAGTTTTTAACATGATATTAGAAATCTAGCTTACGCATGTATGCTTGTACGTTTTGTGCTGTAGAAACGATAAAAATTGCTTTAAACGTGAAATTTGTTTGTCGAGCACGAAATTTGATACAGATAAGATATTTTATGTATATTTGCTTTAAAAATGACAAAATAGATAAGTTAACAAGATTTCGCATGTTTCGGTGTTAAATTATGTGAACGTTTATATATATATTACAACGCGCAAACCGTAGATATATTGCGTATAAACGGGAGAGTTAACGGATTTACACAATAACTGTCACCAATAAGTTGCAAAATCATAAAAATATATATATGGACTCATATATATATATATATATATATATATATATATTAACATGCCAACATAATAAAAAATAATAACTTTTCGAGAAAATCTCAACTTATGTGAAAATTCTAAGAAAACAGAGAAACTTAGGATTTTGTGTTATGAATATTGATTTAAAATTGTTCCTATATATATAATAGGACGTGTAGAAATCAATCTCTGGGATTGTGCTATTTAAAATACGCCCCCAAAGACGAGTGTTACTAAACCCCTCTTTTTACTGTTTTATATATATTTTGGGGGTAGAACACGCCAATAAAAATGGTTTAATAATGTTTTTGGACTAAAACATACCTTTGAATACAAAATATATATTTTCGTTGAAAATATATGAGGTTTGATAAATCATACGTTTCGAGATAAAACGTTTTTGATAAATGAATGTTTGGAAGAAATTTGGATGGTACTGTGTTTTCGAAGAGAAACAGACCTTAAAGTTAGGACGAATGCCGGCCTGATCTCAAGGGAGGGGATCAGGGGATTCGTACAACATCGTGTATGAAATTGTCATATTAGTAGGATATATATATTGTACGTGAGGCAGACATCATATTGTTCTTCGAGAAAGAACCCTGCACCCATGATGTCGTTTAATCATTTAAGTATTGTACGCCAGGAATTGTTGGTAGATCTATCGGGTTGACAACCCCATCGTGATCGGTCGCCCCGTGTCAAGTCAAGCGACGAATTTTGATTCTGTTTATTGTCTAGCATTGATTATCCCTACATGGTTAATATATAGTTCGTATCGTCTAGCTAACATACGAGTCTGAAAATTGAGGCAATAATTTAATATATAAAACATGGGTAGTAACTATATTGTCGGGTTCTTGAACTGCGACGGAAGGCCCATGGATTTTATTAAGGAAGTAAAAATGGACTCTCTAAAATTATATGGATTTTTTCAAATAAACACCTAATCAGAAAGTTTTCGTTGGAATAATGTTGTTTGTATGTGAATATGTGAACTCACATTCCTTTGTGTTGACACTTGATTTTAACGTGTTCTACAGGTACTTGAGTTCGGCTTCGGGAATCCTGGCGTATCTTGTGGTTGTTGATGCATGTTTTATCATTTAATATGTTGGACTAACTTTTAAAACTTTCTGGGACGAATGTAATAAGATCCATGAGGATCAAAACAACTTAACTATGTCATGGTTGTGTCATATTTTAAAACGTAATGTCTAAAACATAGGTTTTGAATAAGATAATATGTCCAACAAATTAATGCATCGATCATCAAGATATAAATGGGCACTAGCTTCCGTCACCACTACGTTTTGTATTCCGTTGCGACGTTTTTGGGGTGTGACAAAGGTATCTCAATTTACAATAACATGTTATATAAACGATCTCTTGCAGGTCCATATCTAATGTGCATTTAGGATCCTGAAATTCAAGAAGTCCTAAAGGATTTTCACGAAGGAGATTGTGGAAACCACACTGGGGGCATAGCACTGTTCTCAAGGATCCTTCGGACAGGATATTGTTGGCCTACTATGAAGAAGGATGTTGTGGATTATGCCAAGAAGTGTGATGCTTGTCAGAGACATTGTAATATCCTTCATCAACCAGCAGAGCTCCTGTATCCCATATCCTCTTCTTGGTTGTTCATGAGATGGGGAATGGATCTAGTTGGTAAACTTCCCGAGGCACCTGGAGGAAAAGTCTTCATGCTTGCTATGACTGATTACTTCTCCAAGTGGATAAAAGCTGAAGCCTTTGCTTAAGTCAGAGAAAAAGAAGTGATATCTTTTATTAAAAGAAACATTATTACCAGATTTGGTATTCCTTCTGAAATTGTTTGTGATAATGGATCCCAATTTATTGGGAGTGGAACTACTAACCTTTGTGACAGCTGGGGGATTAAGATGATAACATCAACACCAGTCCACCCACAAGCTAATGGTCAAGCAGAATCATCCAACAAGATCATCATCAACAACTTGAAGAATAAGTTTGGATCCAAGAAAGGAAAATGGGCAGAAGAGCTACCTTATGTGTTATGGGCTGTCAGGACAACTCCTAAGAATGCTACTGGCCAGACACCATTTTCTTTAGTGTTCGGAGCAGAATCAGTGATCCCTATGTGACAACCCTCACCAAAACAGGTATCCGTACAAGATAATTAATATTTAATTAATGCTTAATTACTGTGCTTGCTTGCCATTATGATTAAACTGTTTCTTGATTTCTGATACATACATGTTCCTGCATCATACTTTATTACTGTCACTCCATTTATTACACACAAAACTATAGTGACAAACTTGATGCACAAAAGCACAGTAGCTCAATAAGCCGATAACCAGTAAACCTGCTGACATTACCAGCACTAGACAGATACTGTCTCTGAGGCCATTATGAGCCGGGAATAGATTACTACACTGGTAGGGAGTGTAGGGAGGTGAGGATTGTAGAACTGCGTCACTAGGTAATATTTATAGTGACCGGATGTGCCTAAAACATGCTCAAATTACAAAATTTTGCACTCTATTACAAAAATTCAGCATTTAATCTAACTAGTAAAGTGCAAAAAACATGGGAAAGTAATGCTAGACACTTTCCAAAGTGTCGGGAATTCATTGTGTCACTAAAAATAATATTAAAGACACTTAAATGCTTATTTAGCACTTTAACGGATTAATATCCAACCGAACAACCGGACTTTACACAGAACATAAGCCAGTTAGGGTCCCCAAATACCCTAACACCCATTATATTATACTACACACTAACAACCTAATTAATATCCTAACTAAACTAACTAAGAACTAACTAGAGACTTGGAATCCTCCATACGGTTACATGGGTAATGTAGGATCGGATTGCGACCCAAACGAGTCGTTCGGAAGAGCTCAAATCCGTTTCAGAGGCGGAAACAAAGAAACGGATGTAAAAACAGCTTGATTCACACTTTAATCCTCTTGTATATTGATTTTACAATGTTTACAGTCAAAGGAAAAACCAGCTGCACCTCGGTATCACTCTGCAAATTTTGTTCTAACTGTTACAAATGACAAGTCAACTAACCTATTTATACTATTCAGCTTTCGCTTGAAACAATACATGCAAGTTCAAGCGAAACCCTCTATAATTCAATTCAAGCGAAACCTACAAGATTCTCTTTCAAGCGAAACCGACAAACTTTCATAAATCTGATTTGAATTTCTTTGTCTTTTGTGATGTGATGCACTTAATGATGTCATATTGTGATGTCATAATTCAATATGATGACATCACTCTTGTAAAGATCTGCAACAAACCCGAGACTCGACATAAGACGAAGACGACAGATGAATGCACCAACAGACTCCCCCTCAGATGTTGACGAGTCTTAAGTGTCGAGTCTTCAACGTCTTCAGTCTTTATCAGTCTTTGAGCTTCCTTCAGGATCTCTATCTGAATCTATCCTATCTCCAATTCTCTTTTAGGATCTCTGGCTCCTAGTTCTTGCATCTTCAGACTCTCTTTCTCTAACAGACTCCCCCTCAACTTTGTGCTGGGATCGTAGTCTAACTTTCACAGGTTCAGGTATCGTAACCTGTCTCTCCTGCATATTCTCTACCCAAAACATAAGTTTCATAAAAGATACGATATAACAAATTTAGAAACTTTGCTAATCACTTGAAGACACAACCCTGAATACATCATTTATCATGTAAGTCACTTATGAACCACTTGAATATATATCATTTTCATTTCAAACATCTTTAAACAAAACTTTCCCAAACCTGTTCGTCATGTTTAGCACTCGGAATTTTGAAAAACAGCTTTTCAACATCAGTCGTCTAAAATCTTTTTGAATTTTTCAAAATTTATGCTAAAACACACCGAAACTCTTTTTGGATTTTTTGATATAACCGAAATGAAATGCAGCAAAGAAATATTTACATACAATATTTTTGTGAGTTTGTGTAAGAGGATCATATCAGTTTTTGAGACAAATCACCAACACCGTTAAGCTTTAAACATTTTAAGTTCTAAACGATTCACTTAGATTGTCAGTATACTGATCCATTTAAATTTTCACACAAAGTTCAACTGTTTCGAGATACGAGATTAATGTTTTAAGCACTTAAACTTATTCGCGTGTCCCACCTCAGAATATACTCCCGTATCCAGATCCCAATATTCAGTCTTACAGGTAATTATTACACAAATGATATCTGTAAGGAAAATAAATTATGAAGAATCATGAGAGCTCAGGTCAGAACTACCGTTCAGCAGAGAGATCATGACTCAACTTTTGGGTGTGTCCCCTTTAGAGGATCTTTTTTACAACAGCATTGCTAAGCAATTTTATTGTCTTATCATATATGCTGAGGGTGATGCTATGTTTCAAGCATTGCAGAAAGTATTATTCGAGGACTAGGTCAGAACTACCGTTCAGAAGAAGTCCTGGAATAATACCCCAGGCATCACTGAGTATAAAAACCTAGTATATCAGATTATGAGACCATTCAAACGAGATTTCGGGGGTGACCCATATATCCGAGAGATGTTACCCACGAAATAAGCAAGTTTAAATTTAGGTTTATATCTCGTCACAATCTACTAAATGTGCAAAAACCTACTCACACATCCACAGTGAGATCGTTTATCACATTTGACTTTCCAATTCTTTAGCATGTTGTGATAGTCCACTGATGTACTATCATTTCCTCTTTTTGCACAACAAAACTCTTTTTCATTTTATCATGTTTTTTACTTTTTCAAATGTTTTTGGATTTTCTGAAAATTTTTACTCCCCCTAAAATGCAAACACATTTTAGGAAATTTGAAAACAAACTGTACAAGAAACATGACAACTGATATCGAATCACTTCAATTCGCCATCCACTTGGCATAAACAATCAGAACTCCCCCTCACAACAAACTATTTTCCCATTGTGATCTCAAAACACTTAAGTTTGTTTTAATCAAAATGGTTTTTCCGGAAAATAAGTTTTGTTGATTTTAAGAAACCATTTGTAGGTTAGGGGTTCATCACATTGTTCTCCAAAATATCACTTGTAAGCATGGTCCAATCAAGTTCAACTTAATGACCTTGATTAACCACTTGTCAATGAAAACCTCTTTCAATCACTTACAGGTTCATTTCATCAACGATAACCACTTGTATATCAACATATAACAATTTAAATATACCACCTGTACTTTACCAACTGTACCACATGTAGGATCATTTGCTAAGAAAGATGCCGATACCTGCTCCACTCTTACTAGCAAGTCAGGAATTTATGGTGAAAATGCTGTCACCCAAGCCTGACCAGCCTTGGGTGATTTTGGTGGCAAACATCTGTCCCACCAACATTTTGATTTGTAAAATTCTTTAGCATCCTTCACTTTCCTGTCAACCATCTTTCCAAAAATATGTTTAACATTTCCATTAAAAACCTTCTCAACATCAAAATCTCCCTTATCAGCGAAGAATTGATTTGAGATCTCTACCTTTCCCACTTTCTTCATCAAATTTTCCTTTGACAATGGAGGAAAATCCTCATTGTTCACCTCTGGAACGGAATTCACAACCTTTTTCTCAACCAAAGACTCATCTGATTTTATGGAATCAGATTCATTGTCAGAATTACCCTCAGATTTAACCACCCACTTTTGTTTACTCAAATCACCTCTTCTTTTGTAAAACCTTTTTGAACTTTCTCCTTCCTCAGAAGTAGAATTTTCAAACTTTTTAACATTTTTTACAGGTTGTTCTTTCTTATCAACACAAGTCTTTCTCAAAAGAGAGTTAGAAGAAACTTCCTGTTTTTGGTAGTTGGTCTTGGGGCAATTCCAAACTATATGTCCAACTTCTTGGCATTTGAAACAGGTTCTTCTGTCAACTCTTTCAGCAAATCTTCTCACATTCTTCTTCACTTCAGCAAGAAACTCTTGATTCGATTGTTTCCAGAACGGTTTCTTCTGTTCATCCTCTGAACTTCCTCCTGAAACAAATTTTGTTTTTGGTGTATAAGTTTTCTGATTTTTATAATTTTCTGAAGAATTGAAACCTAATCCATTCTTTTTGTAATTACGATTATGGTTCGGTTTCTTTTGATAACCTGAACCAGAACTGTAACCCTTTTTCTTGTTCAATCTCTTTTGAACTCTTGAAGTGTATTTTTTAGGTTTTGTAGCAAGATTTAAATCTTTTATTTCAGAAATATTAGTTTCTGTTAATTTGAAAACCTGTTTGATCATTTCAGTTTTGACACTTCTTATTGGAAATTCCTCATCAGAATATAATTTGTCTGAATCATACAAAGTATAAGCCACTTTGATTGATCCGTCATTCAAATTAGATTTTGATAACAAGAATTCTCTATTGTAAACCATGTGAACCGGTGAACTCGGACTCTTTTCTGACAAACTCGGACTTTCAGACTCAGACTCCAGTTTTGACTCTTCATCCGTATCTAACACCTGATCGACAACTTTCTTTAATAACTCAGACTCATGATCAGTGTCAGACGCTGTGAATGTAACATCAATATTGTCTGGTAATTCATCAATGATTTCAGACTTTAACTTGATGTTGACTGCCTTTTTTAGACGCTCCTCGTTAGGATTCCTTGGAGAATAAGTTTCATGGATCGGGGGCAGACATCTGTTATACTTGACACTTGGTTTCTTACCAGTATCAGTATCTTCAATCTTTTTATCCATTAATGCTTCCAGACCTGCAACAGTAGGATAAACACGATCAATCAAATAATCACATGTTGTATAACTCAACAGTAATCGTTTAATCCTTTCACTTTCGATCTTTTCAAGTTCCAACTCCTTTTTCAGATTAGCACAGTCTTCGATGTAATCATTTATGACACTCTGCTTTGTCATTAATGTTGCACTCATTTTCTCCATTGCCTTTTCAATTTCTGTATTCGTCTTTTTCAGACGATCAACTGTGTTGTTGAGCACATCATATTACTCCTTCACATACTTCACAACGGACAGTAAATCTTCTTTTATCTTTTCCAAATCAGCAATCTTCGTATCTTTCTCATCACAGTTCTTGCAAGATTCTGAACATTTTTTACAAGGTTTATTAACCTCAACTATCTTTTCAACAATCTTTTCAATTTCAACAACCTTTTCGACTTCAACAAGTTTTTCAACTTCAACGATCTTCTCAATCTCGACAATCTTTTCAACTTCTTCTGTCTTTTCAGCAGCTTGCATTTTTGCTGCTTCCAGCTCTTTCCTCAATCTTGCCATCTTCTTCTGGTACAACATCTCCATTTTATCTGCAAAAAACAAATTAAAACTAGTTAGATCAATGCCTTTTCTAGCTTTGTTGAGATGTTCTTCCTCATCATCGGTATCCACATCGCTTCCAAGATCAGGAAATATCGGGATTCTTTTCTCACTAGCCTCTTCACCTAGTATTCTAGCAACAAAGCCTGAATCAGATGGAATGTATTTATCCCAACTAAATCCCTCTGCAACTTTTTCATCATCTTGATGAATCAGTAAAGCTTTCTTCTTTCCATCATTAGTAGCATGAGCATGTGCAATTTGAGGTTGTTGAACAGTCTGATGGAAGATTGATTTCTGATAATAATTGTTTCTATCTTGATTCCCGGTAGCTTCTTTACTTTTGCACTCTCGTTTAAAATGACCTTTTTCCTTTACAACGGAAACAGGTAACCTTTGATTTATCAAATCCCAATGGAGAGGTAGCCATTCCTCGAAATTCATCCCTACCAGTAATCTCTTGAAACTTTTCAGCTCTCCTCCAAGCACTTGCTAAACACCATTTGATATCCATCACTTCAAGTTCTTCAGCATCAATTTGGTCGTAATCTTCTTTTGTAAGCATCGGATTGCCAATCTTCCCATCGATCAAACTTTCGTAAGATTCTAACATAGTAACCAGTGATGCCATGTGTTGCTTGGCAACTTCTGGAGACAAATTCTGACCATTTTGAATGTTTAATGTAACATTGCACTGAAGATGTGTTGAATTTTGTCGTTGAGAAGTTGATGTTGCGCTATTTGGATCAAAACTTGAAAATGATGAAGATCCACCACTTTGAGTCACATTACTACTCTTTGTTCCAGAGGAACTGTCAGCACTATAACCAGTTTGAATCTTTGGACTAGGACTGGGAGTAGCCTCAAACTTGTTCCCTCTGTAATACAAACTGACATCTTGTTTGGCATTTGGATTCGTCATTATAGCAGTCTTTTGAATATCCAACTCTTGTTCCTCAATCTTCTGGATAAACTGTGCCAAGTTCATACTCTCAGTCTTCCTCATGAGTTTCACAATCATCAGATAAGTTCCCCACTTCTGTTGGGGTAATGCCTCTGCTAACTTATCAACCCACTCATCATCATCTTTCTGAATATCCAATCTTTTCATTTCTAGAACCAGATGACAGTATCTATCTATTGTTTCCTTTGTGGTTTCATGATCAAATGCAGTAAATATGTCAAACAACTTCTTCAATAAGGCCTTTTTGTTTTTTATCATATCAGCACTCCCTCGGAATTTCTGAAGTAAAGCTTCCCAGATTGATCTAGCAGTTCCATTATGTTGAAGTAAGACAAAGATGTCTTCTTTAACTGCTTGCTGTAAAATGCTGATCATCATCTTCTCACTAGTGTATTTCAACTTATCAGCTTCAGTAAAATCATTGAAACCCTTATCCAACCCACGTTCATTCTTTGGTTTCTCGTAATCTTTCAGTAAAGAACACCAAGCATCGAATCTGTATGCCTGAACCCAAATCTCAAAACGGTTTTTCCAACCCTGAAAATCTTCAATATACATGAGCTTTGGCGGCTTTTGATGAGTCCCTGTTTCATTTTCACTATATAAATTTTCAGCAGCAGTAACGGGAGCAACAGGTGTAGCAAACGCGTTGTAGAATTCCTCGTCCATGTCTTCGAAAATTTGATATACTTCGGGAAAACACCTATTGTAAAAACACCTGAATTCACACAAATAAAACACAATCAGTTTAAAGACTTATCAATTAACAGAATAAGACTGGTACTCGAACTGGTGATAATTCTGTGTGGACTGAAGGTTGACACACTGTGCGAACAGCTATGACCCGGATCAAATTCAAATGGCCAGATCCTTTGAAAACTTTGAACTCCAAATTGTGCGAATAGAAAATTCGGACTTCGTACTAAGTGAATTTGATTTTATGCGAACTGATATCAAAGACAAACCACACGACAACAATTCAATTCCAATGATCGACTTTAATTCAGATTAGGCCTCAAATAATACTCAATGGGTCGAACACAATGTAGTGGGCTAACACTATGTCTGCTCACAAAACACTTTGAAATATAATATTTCTCTAAAAGTGCTCATTAACCCGACAACAATATCATTGGATCTCACAATATAGTGGATGAACTTGAGCTGTTCATTGGACCGTTCAATCTTTAATATATAGTAATCCTTGGACTGACACAAATCCACTTACTATATCACATGCAAATTGAAAACTTTGATAATATATGAGAATCACATGCACTATATCGGAAGTTGAACCCAATTGCCGACAATGTGTCACATAAAGACTTTAATGAACTGACAATCCTGATCAACCCTAAATGCTCATAGGACCTCAAAACCACTAAACCGACAACTATTAATACTCAACAACAATTTCCGATAAAAAGAATGAATCGGTGCACCAGTTCACGTGATTTGTAAGTTCAAGACAACCTCTTTTTAATGTTTCAATATCTCGATCACATGCAATTCTTGAACTAATCACTCACATGCAAACTGACAATCTTGATATATATATCACATAACTCGATGCATCTTTCAAGTGAGAGGTCAATGATATCAGCAAAATCAACACGTATTTCAAGCGAAAGCCGGTGTTTCGCTTCAACAACTACCAAAATTTTTCAAGCGAAAGACATGTTCAAGTTAACTCAGCACGCATTTCAAGCGAAAGCCAGCATGATGTCAGCAAAGAACGAACAACTTTCAAGCGAGCAGATGATTTTAACCCGTTTTTAAGTCGATTTTCGATCTGAAACTTTACAGGATTCGTTAAAACATGATTACGCACAATATGTGTGAATTTGAGCCGATTTTAACCGTAAAAATTTTCAATTTTGAAAGAAGGTGTAGAAAAACAGAAATTTTCAAGCTGAATCATATAGAACTCCTCCTCCTGAGCTCTGATACCAATTGTAGGATCGGATTGTGAACCAAACGAGTTGTTCGGAAGAGCTCAAATCCGTTTCAGAGGCGGAAACAAAGAAACGGATGTAAAAACAGCTTGATTCACACTTTAATCCTCTTGTATATTGATTTTACAATGTTTACAGTCAAAGGAAAAACCGGCAGCACCTCGGTATCACTCTGCAAATTCTGTTCTAACTGTTACAAATGACAAGTCAACTAACCTATTTATACTATTCAGCTTTCGCTTGAAACAATACATGCAAGTTCAAGCGAAACCCTCTATAATTCAATTCAAGCGAAACCTACAAGATTCTCTTTCAAGCGAAACCGACAAACTTTCATAAATCTGATTTGAATTTCTTTGTCTTTTGTGATGTGATGCACTTGATGATGTCATATTGTGATGTCATCATTCAATATGATGACATCACTCTTGTAAAGATCTGCAACGAACCCGAGACTCGACATAAGTCGAAGACGACAGATGAATGCACCAACAGGTAAATCACCCATTGATTTTTCTTGATTATTATATTAGATAATGTGTGGTACTAAGGAAACATAAGGCACAATGGGTATTAGTTGTTGGAGGATTGTATAATTACCCTTAAGACCATCATTCTCATTCATTCAAACACCCATCAACTAGCTCGCTTCCCTTCCTCCATAACCACCATTCGGCTGCCATCATACCACCACCATATCATCACCTTCAAGTCCATTTCAAACATTCTAATTACTTCCAAAGGTGTAAGTGATCTTACAAGAGAGCTCGGTGTGTTCGGAAGCTCAAGGACCTCTCTCGTTTTCTTTTAACCACCACATTTCTTCACTCGAACTCTCCTAGCTTTGTGCTAGTGGTAAGTCTCTTAGATCCATTCATTTTACATGCTATGAAGGTGGTTAAAGTATGATTCATGGTGTTAAACTTGGGAACTCTAAAGATCATAACTTAAAGCATGAACATAAAAGCTTTATACAAAGGTCATGAGATGAAAGGTGATAATACATGATAAATCTGGATTAAATGAACAAAAATCTGTTGTAAATGACTTAGGGTCTGATGTTAATCGTATTAGAATGAATGGTAATCGTATGTGTACTTTTTAATGGCACTTATACTATAAACAGCTTGCTGATTTGCATTTTCAGCCGACTTTAACTGGCTGTAAATAGGTCATAACTAAACGAAAAACTAATTTTCTTGAGTCTACAACGTGTCATTATGAAATACGGTTCTAATGGCACCAGAATCATAATTTTTGGACTTCGTTTACTATTTTTAAAGTGCCATTACGTAACAGCAGCTAAAGCTGCATTTTTACAGCAGTAAATGAGAGTCATATTTTTAGTCATAACTGGATTTCTGTGTAGAGTCAGATCATAAAACTTATACTGTAGATGAAAACCGATGTATTTGTAACACTCTCACTGGAATTTCGTAAATCGGACTCTCGATGAATTTTAAATAAATTATTCCGCGGACTATGGTCAGAAAAAGATAAATCTGATTTCAGTCCGGAAAATGATTTGCTATAAAATATTGGTGATGATTTGGACCCTGATATTTTTACACAATAAGTTTTGTTTCATATAAGACATTCTATAAAAATTTGGGAATTTTTGGAATAAGATAACTATTTTATTAAAATACTCGAAAACGGCCTAGTTTTGTATATTAAAACTGAAACGATATAAGTAGTGTTTTGCATGTCTAAATGTCGGGTTGGTTAATTGAGAACTGATTGAATGATTTTACAAAATAAAATGATACGCTAGTAAGCGTGGACGCCTCCATTTACAGAGGAAACTCTGGCGAAATTTTTCCAGAAAATATAACACTTAGAAATGTTTTTGGTGAAAAGTGTTATAAATATATTTTTAACTTGTTTTCTAAAATATAAATTTCGCCATGATTTTTATTACAAAGTAACCAAGTGTCGGAGGTAGATTTTCGTAAATGAAACTTGTTAAATATATATTGAGAATATATATTCCATAATAAAACGCTTGTGTGCTTACGTGATTATTTTGTGAACAAGAGATATATTATTTTTAGAGTTAAGATAATATTACTTGAGATATCATGAAAACACGACTCCAAAATAATACCAACGCCCTCACAAATAAATATTTAAGTTACATCGGTATTGTTTATACAACGGGAACTCTAAAATGTAACTGGCGTATTTTCGGAAAATACTCTTAAATGTGTATTTTGATAAAGTATTATTTTGGAAAATTTTATGAAGTAAAATATAATATTTTTGGGAAAAATATGTATATTTTGGAAACAGAATATTTTAGACAACTGAATTAAAATATATTTTCAAGTGAGACTTAAAAATATATTTTTGGAATTATAAAACGCACATGTATTAATACCCCCATCCTTGGGAAGGAATATATTTATTTAATGATTAAGAAGTGTAAATACGAAATAGTTGTCTAACTATTTCCCAAAAACGTTAAACCTTAAGCCAAGGCACGGCCGTCCGTCTAATAGGAATTAGTACGTGTAGGTCGTCACGCAGCAGATAGAGTTGGAGATTGTCGTTGCTGGATACGCACTTCAGTGAGTTCATGTCCCCCCTTTCTCTTAACTGTTTTCAGTTTTTATACTTCGGGGGTGAAATACATGTTACTATGATTACGAATACTTTTTACATGGTATGGTTAGCTTAAGGAGGGTTTACTATTTAGATCATGTGAGTGGGTAGGCGGGAACTGGAGGCCGTTAATCCTCATTGTAGGACCAAGGGTCAGTAGCGGTAGATCTATCTGGGTGTAGCGAGCCCAACCCCTGAGTCCGCCGAATGAACCAGGTGGTGACTTTGAGCCCGACGCAAAATCTGCTACTTTTGAGTCTTCCTAAAGCACTTCACACATATCATTGGCTTTGCAACCCAATGGTGATTTCTTTTTCCTTAATTGCTACATACCAGGGACTTTTATACATACTTACAACATTTTCAAATGTTTGTACATACTCACTTACACATGAACTCGCTCAACTTTATGTTGACTTTTCAAACTACAGGTATTTCAGGAAACTAACGGATCTGGCACGGTATGCACGTATTTTCAAGCTGCGTTTGAATAAAGAAGTCATCCAGGGTTTAGAAGGTGTAACCCTTTCCTGGACGGGTTACATATCCCTAAACCTAGTCTTGTTTAAAGTCTTTTGCTAAGTCTTTATGAACTCAATTAAATCAAGTTAAGATTTGTAACTTATTTTGTGATTGTTGAAAATGGGATTTTTTTTAAACTTTATTAATGGATGAATATCTCATGTTTTTATCATATAGCATTGTTATGATTGTTGCTATGGTATTAAGAAGTCACACCAAATAAACCCACGCTTCCGCAAAGCTAGGGTGTAACACCCTACAGAGATGGTAGTCCCTACTGCTAGAACAAGCATCCGTGATCCTGAAGGAAATGCTGAAAACTTGGTTCAAGACTTGGATACCATAGAAGAACTCAGAGATTTGGCAAGGATAAGATTGGCCAGTTATCAACAAAGGATGGCTGGAGCTTCTAACAATTATTTCAGGATCGGGAAGTTTCAAGTTGGTAATATGGTGTTGAGGAAAGCATTCCAAAATACTACAAATCCTGCTTATGGCAAGTTAGCACCAAAGTGGGAAGGCCCCTATCTTATCGAAGCTAAGGCAGGAAAGGGGGCATATCGATTATTAACGATGGAAGGTGATTTGCTACCAAGAGCTTGGAATGCTGTCCATTTGAAGAGATACTTCATGTAAGAAGGATCACGGATCCTTGACCGTTTTCATGTCCGATATACATAAAGGATCCTTAGAGGATATATGATCCTCACTCTGGTAATAATCTGATTCTAGTTTACTTAATCCTTTACTTTAATTTATTACAAGGAGAAGGATCCATGATCCTTTATCCTTTCTTCACTAAGTTCTAAGTTTTGCAGAAGTTGATGCATCCATGACATAGGATCAAGTATCCATAGAAGTCTCCTAAGTTTCATGGGCTTGCCCCCAGTTTTTAGGTTTATCCCCAGTTTTTGGGCTCGTCCCCAGTTTAAGGTATCCACTACCTTCGCCAGTAGCGAACGATTATCCTGGTGCAGTTAAAGGCAATGGGACCAGTACCCGCTTTAGGGGGTGATAATTTCATTGTACTGGTTGTATTCAGGATCCTAAGTATAATGGTAGACGTACCATACATGCGTTCCTAAGGTTTCTAACATTTTCACGTTAGCTAAGGTTTTGGAATTTTCATGTCACTAAGTTTGGATAGTCGCCAGTGAGGGCCATACTCCAGTTTACACAAGATCCTTTGGGCTTGTCCCCAGTTTATTGGGCTTGTCCCCAGATTGTTGGGCTTGTCCCCAGTTACTAACTCTTCTTTTATATTGGCTTAGTCCCAAGTTATGTTCTATTTCAGGTTTCCAAAGCTAAACAGTTAAGGATCCTGGATCCTAACCTTTTACTAGGGTTTGTCTTTTGGTTATCTCAATTGTAAGTATTAAAGATTTAGGATCCTAACTTGGATTCTCAGGTATGATCCTTATTTACCTTCACTTTATTCTTGATTTATTTAAGTTTCCCTTATTCTTTGACAACCGGATATATGATCCTAGAATTATACCATTTTTTGAACTTTTCGATTATAGGATATTTGATCCTTGATCACATCCTAAACTTTTTGACATGATCTAATATACTTTCATTCTTAACTTGTAAATTCAAAGAAGTTGTACAATAACATTTGAAAGGTAAACATACACAATATAAACAGCACAGGATAGCCAAAAGATTAAAGTTTTATTTATTTATCAAAGCATTAACCCTTCAAAGGTTGTCAAAATTACCTACCCCGAGCATCTACTAGCAATACGTGGCCCGTCTGCTGGGGTAGGTAAAGGGTGTCCATATTAACAAAGTCTAAGTGTAGGAAATTAAAGGCGAGGAGCACCAAAGGCTTCATCCTCCACAAACAGAAGGACCCATCCGCCTTTGTTACCCCCCTATTGTTTGAAGGATCAATGATCCTTAAACCTAAAGCTATTGTTCGAAGTACAGACCAACCATTGTTTAAAACATCATCAACCAAAAAACATTAAATCATAAAAAATGGGCTCCGGCCACATCTAGAAATTTCCATCATCGCCCATTTCTGCAGCTCACACCTTCGCTTCATCACCACCGCCAGCTGTTTCCTCCACCACATCCTTTAGCCCACTGCTACTAGCCTCGATTGCCAGGACCTCCTCAGCCTCCTCTTCATTATCCAGCTCCGCCAGCTTCAGCTTCCAAGCCTCCTGATCCCAGGCAGACCTGTCAAAAGAAGGATCCTCAGCCTCCTTTGCCATTTGAAGCTTGATCTTGAGCATGGCGATTGTAGCAAAGAGTTTGGCTGCTTCCATCACTTCCTCCTTCTCCTGTTGAGCCGTGATTTGGGTCAAGACCAACTCCTTTTTCACCAGAGTGAGATCCTTCTCGAGGGAGGAGATTGTCTTATCCTTAGCCAAGAATATCTTCTGGAGGTCCAGGTTCTTTTGCTCAGCCTCTTCAAGATTGTTATCCAGGAGAATTTAAATCTCAGCAAATTTCTGCATAAAACAAGCACATGGTCAGGATCTGTTATCCTTAGAAAGAAAAGATCAGATTTATGGATCCAGGATTCTTACCTCGGAGACATACTCCTCGAACTGGTGTTGGATGAGAGGGAGGCCTTCAAGAGCTTCAACAGCTTTCCTTTTCTTGCCACCTTTGCCCTTCATGCCGGTACCCCTAGGATTTGAGATGCTAGGACTGGCAGCAAGTTGTTTCTTGATGGACTTGGAGGAAGCGAATGCGTCAAGGTCACTGACACTGAACCTGGAAGCTGATTTTGAGGATTTTCCAGCGCCTACACATGCAAAACACAGATAAGTATTCTTATTCTACTTTCATCTAAATATTTATTTATATACAGATATGAATACTTACTTGACATTGTGAAGGAACCGGAGGATACTTCTTGTGAATCCTTTGCTTTGGCTTGGAATGTCCTAACAGCAGGGTCAAGGTTCCAGAAAGCAGAAACGTTTTCTTTAGTTGCAGGAGTTTCTTGGATGTGAGAAAGTGAGATAGCAGCACAAACAATAAAAAGGATTAGTTATCATTAACAGAAAAAAAATTCTACTTTGGTCCTGGTCTAAGGATCCCATATCCTACCCTAGGTGATCCACTTTTTAGGGAGATCCTTCCCGTCTGGGATTGAGTCTCTCCTCACAAAGAAGAAACGGCTCTTCTAGTGGGTGTCATTTTTTGTGGTTTTGAGGATTGGGTGAGGCTGACCAGGTTTATGCTTGAACAAGAAACGGTGTGAACCATGGCTAACAAGGTTGTATAGTTGACTAAACTCGAACATCCCTATTTCTACACCCTCCTGCTCGATGATGTTCTCTATGGTATAAAGAACTCTCCACATCATTGGCATGGCCTATGTGTAGCACATACCCGTGAGTTCGAAGAAATATTGTGTGAAGGCAGGAAAAGGATAAGAGAATCCTATCAAAAAGGGGGGGGGGGGGCGGAAAAGTGACCCAAGTGTCAGAAATACAATCACTCTTTATTGAAGAGTCGAAGGATCTGAAGACAGTTTCTGCCGGAAAGCAATGACAAATCCGATCAATTTCAGGATCGGTAAAACGGCAGAGTTCCAGCGAAGGGTTTTTGGTAACGCCTTAGCTTTTCAAATGACTGTCCTTTTTAGGATCCTTAGCAGGTGAGGATCGGAGAACCATTTTTGCCATGGATGCTGGGAGAAAAAAGGATCAGAATAGAAGGATTTAGAGAGAAGGAAAGAGAGAATACCTGTTTGATCTCCAGATGAAGATTTAAAGGAGTGGAATGCTCGAATTTAAATGCCTCTTGATCCTTATCTCTAACTCTGAATTTATAATGATGATTTTGCAGGTAGTCTTAACCCTTACGTCACGTCTGTAACGGCTGGTTCGATTATAACGGCTATATTTACGATCATCCAGTTCGTTGGAGATAACGCAGAAAATATGACTCATTAGGTTATATTTTATTCCTCATATTTTGGGGGCAATTGTTAGGGATGGATTTTCTAAGCATATGGATCACGGATCATCAAGTGCAGCCAGGATCACGGATCCTCAACTCAGTTTGAAGTAAGGATCCTCAGAAGACGTTGCAGGTTTAAGGATCCAAGATCCTCATTATTATCCTTATACTAACGTTTGTTTCCACTATATTTGAATTAGTTTTGCAGGAGTATTCGAATGGGACTTGATCTTGCTGAGATTCCAGGGAAATATACCTCACAATTCCACACGTGCAAGGCCTTAGTGAACGTTATGGAGATCGTGGGAAACTAGCATCTTTTGCGGATTGTTAGTTAGCTAGTTTATTTCTATTTTTATAAGGGGATAACAAGCTTGAACAGATAGAACAATTAGCAAACACACACTACTCAAGAACTCTCTGCAACTTATTAGCGATTTCACACTTTTTGCATACTAGTGATCCTTGTAACAAGCTTGTTATCATCCTGATTTGTAATATCATTTGTCTAATACAGTTGGTGATCGGTAGTTTCCATCTCCCGAGGTTTTTTGTGCCGGAGATCATACATTGATCAAGGGCTTTTTCCTCGGATAAATCCTTGTACCCAACATTTATTTCATTCATATATTGTTCATACATTTGTCCATTTATTCAAGCATCACACCTCACAAAATCGGATTTGGTTGTATCATCCTTGTGTATTTTTGACCAAAACATTAATGATCGGGGTTTATAAGTCTCTGATATTTATCTAGACCCATGTGGTTCAACAGTTGTTCCGAATTTGCAAATGTTAGCTAACTTTTCATGAAAAACAAACTGTCATCAAAGTTTGTTCAAAAATGGCAAACAAGTTAACAACTGTGTGCGGAACAATAAACATAACACAGAGGTCGGTAGTAGTGACAAACCGCTTGTTCTGTTAAATGAACTTGACTTTCCCGAATGGAAGGATAGGTCCAAAAGATATGTAAAGCAAAAGACATGTAATTGTGGCTTTTTATGATGATTGGACTTGGAGTACCCCTATCAAAAAGCTTACCATTGTCGCTTATTTGGACTTAACGGATTATCAAAAAAATTGTATGAATGTGAAGAAAAGGGAATGTCTATGATTACCTTGTCTCTTTGCCGCAATCGATCCTCCATACGTTCAAAAAGAAAGATACAGCGAAGGAACTATGGGATAACATGATCGAAAGGTATGGAGGAAATGAACTTTTCAAGAAACGAAGACTTGAACGTCTAAAAACATAATTGGTCATGTTCAAGGCAATGAAGAATGAGGCGTTTTACGATGTGGTGAATAGATTTTATTAACTACTGTGTGAGCTTGACATGGTCACTACATAAACAATGCCACTCCTATGAGCAACAAGTTGTGTAGTGCTTTCAACTATAGTTCTGTCAATCTTTTGAACTACCTCAGGTCCAACAATTTTACATGTTGTCATTATAAAAAATAAGCCATAGCCTTTGTCACTTATTTGTGAGACACTGAGTAGATTGAATTTTGAAAATGTCTATTTGATTTAACATTTTTAAATTTAAGCTTACCAGTCGGGACAGTTCCTGACCCCAACACTTTTCCTTTATAATTATTTCCGCAAATGCACTGTTTGGTGATGAAGTGCTGGATCTACCATGTTGAAAAAGTCTAGGGTCTTTTGTAATGGTTGATACATCTATAGATTCTGAATTTTTATTTGTTTGTGTAATGATTCCGAGTTTATGTAACAAACTCAAAATTTAGTTTTGATCTAGTAGTCTCTGAGTTTATGTGACAACTCGGAAGTCAGTTTGTTTAGGCTTGTCCGAGTTTGTTGTTTTGTATATCCGAAACTTTATGTGTTCCGTATTTTAGTCATTGTATATATATATATGGAAAGATAATGCAATTATAAGCGTACTTTTTCGGAAACATTCTTGTGCAAGAATCTTAGAGAGAGAAACACTATTTCCTACTGTGTATTCTACTATGATTGATGGCTGCATATCTGAGAATACTGTGTGTATTCTCAGATTGTGTTCATATCTAAATGCTTATACTTCTTTTTCTTTAACTACATGGTGTGTGCGAGCGGTGGTTTTCACACACCACGTTCGTGTGTTCGTGTGAAAGATCCGTGTTCGAGAGGCCTAGGTGACCTTACAAGTGGTACCACACCAGGCTCTGTATAGAGATTGCTTATACCACTGTTGGTTTTCAATTTGGAGGTTTAGAATCTAGAAAGTTTGAATTGGTGGGTTTTCTACATTTCTAGTGTGTTTCATCTTTGTTAGTGTTTCCATAGGTTTTTCATCTGTTTTAGTGAGTTTTGAAGCTGGATGGTGATTAGGTTTCAGTTTTAGTGTGTTCTAGATCTGGGTTTTATAGAAATCTTGTGAAAATCTATTTAAGATTTGTAAATGACTGTCTGCTTTGCTGGGTTTTGAAAAAGGTGGTGTGATTGGCTGAGTTCTTGGAAGTTTCTTTGTTGTTCTGGTAAAGTCATTCCAAGTTACTGTTGTTGATATTATTCTAAATGTGTTTATTCTAATTTTGTTTGCATCCGAGTTTATTGATGACCTTGTGTGAAGTCACGCAGGGGAAATAATCCGGAAGATTTTATACTACGGACAAGTTTATTCCGAGGTGCTCATTCCGAGTTACTAAGGAAAGATCTTGTTCCGAGTTTGTTAATCCGGGTTTGAGACACTCAGGGTTTTCAATTGATTACGAGTTTATAGGTGTCTGGGTTTGTATATATTCTTGAGTTACGATTCTGGGTTAGTGTTACAATTAGAGTTGTTCCTAGTTTAGTATCTAAGTTTACCAAGTTAGTTTTTTTCCGAGTTTGTCAACTTGCTTATTCCGAGTTAACCAAGTTTATTCGTAGTTTGTCAATTTGTTTAAAGTTTGTTTATTTCTGAGTTTGTTTTTCAAGGTAGTTGTTCTGAGATTAAATTAGTTCTAGATTTATGGTGTTGGAGAGTTCGGAGTTTATGAATCAGGTTATTGATCCGAGTTTATAAGTCTCTTATATTTATCCGAATTTGTGAGGTTCAACAATTGTTCCGAATTTGCAAGTGTTAGCAAACTTTTCAAGAAAAACCTACTATCATCACAGTTTGTTTGAAAATGGCAAACAACTTAACGACAGTTGTGCAAAACATAACACATAACACAGTGGTTGGTAGTAGTGACAAACCGCCTGTTAAATGAACTTGACTATACCGAATGGAAGTACAGGTTCGAAAGATATGTTAAAGCCAAAGACGTGGAATTATGGCTATGTATCACGACTAGACTTAGAGCACCCCTAATCAGAAATCTTACCATTGTCGCTTATTTGGCCTGAACAGGCAACATCTTAAGGATACTGATGATGAAATGCCAAGGGTAGGGTACAAGAAAGTACCTCCACCTTTCAATAGTTATTACACTTCAATGCCATTCATTGAACCAAAGGTAGCAAACTTTGTGCCTACAGCTCCCTTGACCATTGATCGCACAAGTGAGTCTGAATCTAAATCCGAAGCAAAATCGGATTCAGAACAGTCTAAGAAGAGTGATGCAAAAAAGAATCAGATAAACTTAGACAATCTTGAAAATTTGATAGACACAAAAAATTTGGAAGTTTTTAATCAAGTTCAAAATGTTAAAAATAAATCAAAACTGAGTGCAAAAGGTAAAAGGAAAGTGAAAACTTTCCAAAAACTGAGTTTTTTTCAAGGGAAAAACTATAATTAAACAAAATTTCAAATAAGCGACAATGGTCAATTTGTCAAACAAAAATTGAGAAAGGTTCAAATGCTCAATTTGTTAAACAATATTTGAAAAATACCAATCAAGCACCATCGTCTTCAAGTGGTCAAGATGAATAGTCTAAAAATGTTGAAAAACTCAACAAACTTAAGTGTTACAAATATCGACAAAAGGGGTATCTGGCTGCAAACTATGCAGAGGATAATGGTAAAGGTCGTGTTGATCCTATGCAATAAAAACCTTTTTGTTACCAAACCACAACCTAAAATTAAAAACAATTAAAAGAAAATTGGTTAAAATCAAAAGGTAGTAAAACAACAACAAAAAAATCAGTTTTTAAACCTAAGGTACAAATTCAACAAAGTGAGGATCAAGAGGTGCAACCTTTTGATGGTTGTAGCGGTCGTGGATCAGATCATCGATTGGAAAGTTCTTCAGCAAAACATGATGTTTGTGAGTAAAATCATTTTCGACGACAAAATCAGGTAACTTTCTGACTAAATGAAAACGATAATCGATATGGAAGTTCCTACAACAACAAGGTAAGACCTCATGCGCAGAATAAATTCGTTGATAATTGGAATGCGTCCCCACCTAGATTTCAAACTCAACGACCGCATTCTGGTAATCAACAGAGAAATTTTTCTATATATAACGAAGTTCCAAGATTTGAGAGAAATTTTAGACCACAACATAGTCAAAATTTCTGTATCAAAACGCTGGAAATCGTAATGATATTCGCAAAAATACATATGTTTTATTCCCCCATTTTACGCATTTTTGGCCGTAAAACTGAGAATCGGATACTTAATCGGGATTATTTTTGTTTACAGGCCTAAAACAGCGTGCCAAATAAGAAGATGAAGAAAACGAGGTTTTTTCAGACGAAACGGCTGAACTGCGGAGATTCTGTGAAGAAAACTGATCTGGGCGAGTTGCATGACCGTGCCACAATCGGCACCCCCGTACGGATCCGACGACAAGGCCCAACCCGGCACCGCACAGCCAGTGCGATCAAGCATGCAAGTGATCTCGGGAATGCACGAATATGCGGTCGGAGGAACTCCCGTGCGGATTCGATGACTAGCCCCAGCCCGGACATGCACTGCCAGTGCAGTTGCTCGTGTCGGCCACACCTCGGCAATGCACGTCCGTGCAACACATGGCACGCCCGTGCCGATCTGAAGACTGGTCCAAGATTCGCTGATGTCACACGGTATGGTGAACAGTAAACTAAAGTGCACGACCGTGCACTTTAATCGCACGACTGTGCGATCTGAAAATGTTATAAAAAACAGAAGGGAGCAATCAGTTCACAACTCTGGACTTTTGGGAGCTTTTCTGGCGAATTATCAGACTCCGGAGGCTCTACTTTTGCCCGGAATCAAGCCGTCTATATGCCGATTAGCTCCGTTATCATCCGTATTCTCAATCTAGTGCTTGTTTATGGTTTGATTCTAGAAACTTTCCATTGTTTTGTTATGATTCAAGCATTTTGGTTGATGATTATGTATTATTGTATTCCAAAGGGCAAAAACACTAGTATTCCTTGCTTAACGAACAACCATTAGTATGTTAATTATGTTTGTAATGACACTTGAAGCATTTTCTATGTTATTCTTTGATGATTAGTTTGCAACCTTGTTTATTGATGTTGAATTCTTGATTATAGTTAATTATCTTGGATGCTTAGTATGTGGTTAGTTGAGATATTTGCAAAAAGAAGCTTAATTAATCATGTATTAGTAGACTTTGAACTTGTTTAACTAGTTTAACTTGTTTAAAATGTTTACACCGTGATACTAGAAATGGTTAGTGGTTTAATAAGGGATAATTAATGTTAATCAAGAAAGCTTTCCCTCACGTAAGGACCTTAACGGGTTAAATGGTGTTGTTATGAATTCTTGACATAAGTTGTTAACTTAGTTAGTAGTTTAGGCCAAAATTGCTTTCTTGGTGAATTTATGTTCAATATTTGTAAAATGAACTCGGTTGTGATTTAATCTAGTTTATGCTTGTCTCGGATGTTACATTGTGATTATCGGTGTCACGTTCCATGATTAAGTGAGGTTAGAAAACTCCTAACGGATGACTAACTTTTCTTTAGTGGATTTTCATAGACATTTGTCAATTGGGCGTTAAAGAACAATTTTAGGTGGTTAAAGTGTGTTTATCGTTTTAGCTTTCCAAAGAGTTGTCATGTTAGGATTCCCGAAAAGGATACTAATTGTCTTGAAAAAATGGAAAATTGACCAAGTGTTTTAAGTGACAAAACCGACTTAGTTCACATACTATGGTTGTGCATAAAGCAAGACTATATATTTAGAGTTAATTGCCTGGATGGTCCCTGTGGTTTCACATTTTTTCACGTTTAGTCCCCAGCTTTCAGAAATAGCAGGTATGCTCCCTATGGTTTGTCATTTTGTTACTCGCATAGTCCCCTGACATTTACTCAGGGGACTATCCGAGTAACAAAATGACAAACCATAGAGAGCATACCTGCTATTTCCAAACTAATTGACATCTACTCGGGGGACTATCCGAGTAACAAAATAACAAACTATAGGGAGCATACCTGCTATTTTCAAAAGTTGGGGACTAAACGTGAAAAAAACGTGAAACCACAGGGACCATCCGGGCAATGAACTCATATATTTATTTTCATATTTGGATTCTATTATGTTTTTAAAAATATTTGTTTAGTCTTATTTTAGTTTTTAGAAAATCACCCACTTATCTTTCTACCGGTAATTTAATGACAAAGGTTTAGTATTATTCCTCCGCCCACATCCTTGGATCGACACTTGGTTCTTACCGATACTTTACTACATATATGACGGGGTACACTTGCCCTCTTTTGTATGTTTTAATGTTGAAGTATAAATCATTTTTATAAATTTAAAACTGAATTATGTGTAAAATTCTTTGTAAAAATATGTATATACGCGCACACGACAAGTTTTTGGCGCCATTACTGGGGAATGTGGCGAGCTTTAGGAACGACCCAAGTCAATATCTTATCGGTGTACATACTTGTGAATATTTTTGTATATTTTCTTGATTATTTATTTGTTTATTTGTTGTCAATATTTCTTGTTTTTGATTTAATTTATTCGCCTTCAAGCTTATTCAAACACTTGTAAATTTTTATTTCATTTATTTGTTCGAATTCGAGCTAATTATTCGTTTATTCTTTGAGTTTTCGGCTCTGAAAATTTATTTTTACACTAGCCGATTTGATTATTTTCATTTGTTTTGATTTTTATAAATTTCCGGGCCTATTTTTGAATTTTTACAAAATTTCCAGCCCCTTTTTGCAGAAAATCTGATTTATTACAGCAAAAAAAAACAGCTTTATTATAATAATAAAATATTCATGTGTGTCAATTTTTCGTTTGCAGGTTGATGTCCTCAACCCCGCTCCCGACGTTGTTGAGCCTTCAGACGAACCCGAGCGTGATCTGATGAGACGTCTTCGTGAGAGATTCCTCGTGGTTGCGCTGCAACTTGCAGCAGCTGCGGACGAGCAGGTGGTACCCGCTGAAGCCGAGGGCTCAGGGGACGTAGGAAACATAATCATGGCGGGCGATGAACGACCAGTGAACGAGTCAAATCAGCCCGGAGGTGCAGGCCTGGAGCCAAGCATTGTCCGACCTACGGTAGTCGCACTTGCTTTTGAAAATTAAATCTAGTATTATAAATATGGTGCAGAATTCGGTGCAGTTTGACGGGCGCGAGCTTGAGGATCCCGGACGACATATAGCTGCTTTTCTCGAAGTATGTTCAACTTTCAAGATTAGGGATGTTTCGGAGGACGCTATTCGGTTGCGGTTGTTTCCATTTTCGTTGCGTGACAAAGCTAGGGCTTGGCGTATGTCACTTCCTGTAGGATCCATCAGGACCTGGGATGAGCTGGCAGAGCTATTTATGCAGAAATACTTTCCGCCTGAGAAAACAACCAAGTTAAGGAACCGGATTTTGACTTTTCGTCAGGAAGAAGGAAAGTCGTTACACACAGCCTCGGAGAGATTTAAGGATTTGTTACTTGATGTTCCTCACCATGGTTTCTCCAAAAGACAGTTGGTTTTGACGTTTTACCAAGGGCTAAATTATGACACGCAGGAGAGATTAGATGTACACGCAGGAGGCGATCTGGGGACGAAGACGCCAAATGAAGCTTATGCTATCATCGAAAAAGTTGCGTTTAAGTCGAGCTCACGTCAAGACGGATAGAGAGGCCAGACATCATCATCTCGCCCAGGAGTTCATGCTGTGGATGACTACATAGCCATCATTGCACAGATCTCTGTGCTTTCGGCAAAGTTTGATAAAGCCCAAATGGCTGCACAGGCTAGTTCAGGGTGTGACCAATGTGGAGTGTCACAAGAGCCTGGTGCTTGTTTTCAGGGAGGTATGTATGAGGACCATGAAGAAGTAGACTTTGTAAGCGACCAAGTGAGGCCGCAGAATAATCCCTACAACAATACATACAACCCGGGATGGAGGAATCACCCAAATTTTGGTTGGCGAGCAAATGTGGGTAATCAAAACCCATTAGGATTTGCCCAGCGGGCTGCAGCACCGCAACAGGCTCATGGTCAGCAATACCAGCCTTACAATCAGTCTTTCCAACCACGTCCATACTCATATCAGAATCAGGGCGCCGTGAGTAGTTCCCAGCAGCAAGCCCCTCAGTCAAGTTCCAAGCTGGAGGAAATGATGGCTCAACTCTTAGCAGCTCCACTAGTGCAAATCAATTAGCTGAAAAACGATATCAACAAAGCGAAGATCATTTTTTAGCTCACGAAGGAGAAATGAGGAGTCAAAAAGCCTTGATTCAGAATATCGAGAACCAGGTTGGTCAGCTGGCTAAGATGATGTCGGAGAGACCCCCAGGTGACCTTCCAGGCAACACAGAGCCAAATCCGCGAGGGCATGTAAATGCGGTTATGACCAGGAGTGGTAGGACTATCAGACCAGACATATCGGACTCACCACCGATCACTGAAGCGGTCCCGACTGATGCTCCAGACAAGGTGCACGTTAGGCGAGGCCCAGCAAGTACAGCACAAGTCCAGGAGCTAGTCAAAGATTACACTCCTCTAGTTTCATACCCGGGCAGGCTGAAGAAACAGAAAAAATGAAGAACAATATGGTAAATTTCTTGAAATGTTTAAATAACTACACATAAACATACCATTTGTTGAAGCCTTGGCCCAGATGCCCAGGTACGCGAAATTCTTAAAGGACATCCTCTCGAATAAGCAGAATCTCAAGGATATGTCCTGTGTGGTGATGGACAAAAGTCGCTCTGCCATTCTTCAAAATCGTCTGCCCACGATGATGGGAGATCCGGGCAGTTTCACGCTCCCTTGCCTGATTGGAAATATGTCTGTTAGCCAAGCGTTGGTTGTTTTGGGAGCGAGTATCAACCTTATGCCCTATAATGTTTTTACAAGTTGCATCTAGGTGAGCCGTCACCTACGAGGATAAGCATTCGACTAGCTGATCATTCTATCAAGTATCCACGTGGGTTTGTTGAGAATATGCTTGTTAAGATTGACAAGTTTGTGTTTCCCGTATACTTTGTTATCTTGGATATGGATGAGGATTCTAGGGTGCCCTTGATACTCGGACGTCCATTCTTGAATACCGCCCGGACCATTGTAGATGTAGCTGCGGGCCAGATTACATTCAGAGTGAATGATGAGCATGTGACCTTTGACATCAGGCTGTCAATGCAACACCCACAGAGTCAGAATGATGCGCTCTACTATGTTGGCATTGTCAACACTTATGTGAGCACACATTTCCATGGCACGATTGAGGAGATTGATTTGGACACACATCTGTTGGGCGGGGACCTAGATGGCATTACGCAGGAGGGCCACGATTTCGAGCAGCCAGTCAATCAGATTGGTGATGATGGTTCCCAGAGTCCGGATCGGTTTACAGAGATTGATCATGAGGATAAAGAAAAGTTAAAGTCTTTAGTTGAAGATCCCCCGTCCTTGGAGCCTAAGGAGCTTCCACCCCATTTGGAGTACTCATTTCTAAACGAGGAGCGCCGTCTGCCCGTTATTATCTCATCATCTTTATCGGACGAGGAAGACTTCATAAGAAAGCAATCGCATGGAAGATAATGGATATTAAAGGAATCAACCCCTCCTTCTGTATTCATAAAATTCTCATGGATGACCATTACAAGCCGTGTGCACAATCACAGAGGCGATTGACCCCGAATATGCAAGAAGTTATCAAAAAGGAGGTGATAAAGTTGTTGGATGCAGGTTTGATCTACCCCATATCCGACTCAATCTGGGTTAGCCATGTTCAGGTAGTGCCCAAAAAGGGAGGCGTGACTGTAGTCACAAATGATAGGAATGAGCTTATTCCAGCTCGGACGGTCATAGGATGGCGTGTTTGCATCGATTATCGCAAACTCAATGATGCCACTCGAAAGGACCACTTCCCGCTTCCATTTATCGACCAAATGTTGGAACGTCTGTCGGGGAAGTCTTATTACTGTTTTCTAGATGGGTTTTCCGGTTATTTTCAGATTCCTATAGCTCCTGAGGATCAGGAGAAGACTACCTTTACATGCCCCTTTGGCACATTTGCCTACCGGCGTATGCCATTTGGGTTGTGTAATGCACTGGCTACCTTCCAGCGATGTATGGTTGCAATTTTCCATGACATGATTGAGGATTCTATAGAGGTATTCATGGATGACTTTTCAGTATTTGGAGATTCCTTCGATCAGTCTCTATAAAATTTGAAGAAAATGTTGAAGAAGTGCGAAGAAACGAATGTTGTCCTAAAATGGGAAAAATGCCACTTCATGGTGAGAGAGGGCATAGTTCTGGGACATAAGATTTCGCAAGCTGGTATGGAGGTCGACCCAGCTCAAGTTAACATCATTTCACGACTTCCACCCCCCAACTCTATGAGAGCGATACAGAGTTTCCTTGGTCATGCAGGGCCATTTATCACCCGTCTGTTGGAAAAGGACGTTCCGTTTATCTTTGGAGATGATTGCTTGAAGGCTTTTAACCTTCTCAAGCAAAAGCTGATTGAGGCCCCTATTTTAGTCGCACCTGATTGGAATCTGTCGTTTGAAATTATGTGCGACGCGAGCGATTTCGCTATAGGGGCCGTTTTGGGACAAGGAAGGAAAAGCACTTTCACCCGATCTACTATGCGAGCATGACTCTTCACGATGCACATGAACATTACACTACGATAGAAAAAGAGCTCTTGGCGGTAGTTTTCGCATTTGACAAATTTAGATCGTATTTGGTGCTTTCGAAAACAATCGTGTATACTGATCATGCAGCCATCAGATACCTGTTCAGCATGCAAGACGCTAAACCGCATCTTATCAGGTGGATCCTATTGCTGCAGGAGTTTGATATCAAAATTCAGGACAAAAAGGGTTTGTTGAATGTAGCGGTTGACCATCTTTCTCCATTGGAGCATGGAGACATCAAGGACACGCGTTGGGATTCAATAAATGACAATTTCCCACACGAGTCATTGATGAGTGTCGAGGTATGCGATGAGTCGCCATGGTTCGCTGATTTTGCGAACTATCTTGATTATGGGATCCTGATTAAAGGATTGATACACCAACAAAAGAGAAAATTCTTTGCGGACCTCAAGCACTATATTTGTGACATTCTTGTTTAGAGTTGGTGCTGATCAGGTGATTAGGAGATGTGTGATGGGAAAGGAGGCGACTGATATTCCGCGCCACTGTCACGAGGAACCTATCAGAGGTCACCATGGAACTAATTTCACCGCTAAGAAGGTGCTTGATTCAGGGTTTTAATGGCCGACAATATTTCGTGATGCGCAGAAGTGGGTCAGTGCATGCGACGCCTGCCAGAGGGCAGCAAATATATCGGCACGTGACGAAATGCCTCAAAATTGGATCTAAGTATGTGAAGTCTTTGATGTTTGGGGGATAGACTTCATGGGACCATTCCCCCCCTCGCGATGAAACAAATATATCCTGGTTGCTGTTGATTATGTATCAAAGTGGGCCGAGGCATAGGCCTTGCCGACCGATGATGCCAGGATAGTCGTGAGGTTTCTGAAGAGTTTGTTTGCCCGGTTTAGTGCACCAAAGGCACTGATCAGTGACAGAGGGACCCACTTTTGCAACACTTAGCTTGAGAGAGCTATGTCCCGTTATGGTTTGCATCACATATTATCCACACCCTATGATCCACAAACATATGGGCAAGTGGAAGTCACGAACCGGGGGTTGAAAAGAATCCTTGAGCGGTCGGTGGGTGAAAACCGCAAGGATTGGTCAGACAAATCGGATGAAGGACTGTGGGCTTTCCGTACGGCGTACAAGACGCCTATTGGGACTACTCCCTTTAGGCTTGTTTACCAAAAAGCATGCCATTTACCTGTGGAGTTGGAGCACAAGGCGATGTGGGCTCTCAAAACTGCAAATCTGGATCTAAAAACCGGAGGTGAAGCCCGGGTCCTTCAGATTCACGAATTAGAAGAGCTACGACAACACGCCTATGAAAACTCCGTGTTATAAAAAGAACGCACCAAGAGATTGCATGACAAACGCTTGAAGGACCATAAACAATTCCAAGCGGGAGATCTTGTCCTACTCTACAACTCGAGGTTGCGTCTATTTCCAGGCAAGTTGCACTCGTGTTAGACGGGGCCGTATATGGTTAAGGAGGTATTTCCGTATGGGACCGTCACGATTGAAAACACGGACGGTGAAAATTTTGTCACACCCTGTCTTTTGCGGAAGCGTATGATGTGTGACTGGTTTAATATCATTGCATTCTATCGTAAGAAACATCTACACGATCAAAACGACGGTCATCCATTCATAAAATTGGATTATTACAAACACTTGTTATTTAAGTTTTAAAACACAACCTCCGTCTAGGTTACAAATCAACAAAAGTGGATGACATCTAAACTTGGAGTTTACTTCTTGTTACGAAACTTGCGCCCAAGATCCATCCTGTTACTTGAAATAGATGTAATTTTGGAAAACATCAACATAAAGTTGAGCGAGTTCATGCGTCTTGTTTGTATACTGTAATTCTTGTAAATCTTTGAGAAATTCCTTTGTAAACAGGTATGAAAAGTGTGTATGAACATGAATGTTTTACAAGGACTTTAAGGCACAGGGAGCATTAGTTTTGGCTCCTTTAAGGCATGTGAGGATATAGGGAGCATTAGTTTTGGCACCTTTAAGGCATGTGAGGACATAGGGAGCATTGGTGTTGGCTCCTTACTGTGTCGATTAGCCTCGACTGTGTCGATTTCCCTCGACTGTGTCGATTAACCTCGACTGTGTCGATTAACCTCGACTGGGACTCCAAAGCACTTCTAGGTACTAGTTTTGACCATGAGTGGGGTTCGGCCGTACCCGTTAGATCTAACCCTCGTCCCTAATTAATGAATGTTTTTAATGGCTTGGTACTAGTTTTCACCACGACTTTATGGCGTTTTCAGTATTATGTCTGTGCTCACATGATCTAGTATTTTCTAGGCATTTCTTTTATAAATACTTGGTACTCGTTCTCACCAAGAGTGCTTCTGGTTATCATACCTTTTATAAATATTGTAATATTTGTAATATGTATTTCACCCCCGAGAGTTATAAAACCAAAAACATTTAAAGAAAAGGGGGAGCATGAACTCACAACTTTGCGTTCCTTGCATCGTAAACTTCACCGGATTTGCTTAATTAACGTCGTGACCTATACGTGTTTTCTTAACGTTAGTCACTATACTTGTATCGTACAAGTACAAGTCACTGTCTTTTGTGTACGTATTCTTGTGTTAAAAATAATTCATATTTTTAACTAAGTGTCTTACTTATATTATTTTCTCAAAAATAAATATAAGTTTCTTGTATTTTGCACCCGAATTATATATCTTGTATGTTCTATGTGTATTTTTGTGTTTTTACTTCTTAAGAGTGTTTAGTGTATTTTTAAGTCTTAATACACTATCACGAATAATACATACCACATACACTTAGCACACAATTTGGTGATCAATAAATATATATATTTTTCTCAAAAATATACATACTTAGTATCAATTTTATTTTTGAAGAAAAATTAGGGAAACCTTGGTAACATTTTTAGATACATTTTTTTAGGGAATAAGTTTCTCAAAAACTTATATTTTTCTAAGTGTCAAAATTTTATAGAAATTTTGACAGAGTTTCCTCTAAAAATGGAGGTTTCCCATGTTTTCGAAACATGTGTTTATTTTCTTTTGAAATCATCATCAACACCAACAATTAGTCTTTACACAATTTTTACATCACCAAGAGCAAAAATATATATGTTACACACTAATCATGAACTTGGTATATCCCGAAAACGCGTGGTAACTTGGTAAAGCTCTTAGTGGACTTAGTTACCTTCCGAAACGCATTTATTT
Source organism: Helianthus tuberosus (assembly GCA_030545235.1). Classification (NCBI taxonomy): domain Eukaryota; kingdom Viridiplantae; phylum Streptophyta; class Magnoliopsida; order Asterales; family Asteraceae; genus Helianthus; species Helianthus tuberosus. Next base: position 81,374,114 of record CM060415.1, read on the forward strand.
CTATAAAAATCATTCTCATAAAATGATTTAGTGTTTACAACTTGTAAACAATTTTTACAAAAATTAAACTCTTGAACTCTTCGTGTAAATAAAACATCCTCATACTTGTTTTATTTCTAAAACAAATAGTGTAAGTGTCTGTAATATTCATGATTTTCCAAGAATGCTTCTCTAACTTGGCCTCTTTACAAAAATCCTTTGAAACTCTTGGATTTACAAAATCATCAACTCGCTAGTTTAATTATATTTCATGAAAAATCATTTTTGTCAAGTTCACATTTAACTAGAAGGTGGTTATTTTATGTAACACATAACCACTTTCTAATCTTGTTAAATCATATTCCCAAATATTATTTAACAAGGTCCATATGGTGATTAACGTCACACAACCAAGATTCAACATAAAATTAACAACATATTTACTACAACAGCATACTAGTAACATTCCATCTTCAAGTAACCTTTTATGTTTAAAGCTTCATGCTTATTATTCTTGTTCTTGTTTCTTTAGTTTTTTGAACCCACTTATCATACTACATCTTTTGATCATGAAAACAAGATGAAACAAGGTGTAGCAAGGACTTACTACTAGCACAAGGCTGGGGATGCTTCTAGTGGAGAAGATGATGAAGAATGTTGGTGAAAAAGCAAGAAACAAAGCCCTTTGGAGCTCCACAAGTTGCAAGCTCCTTTAATCACCTTATATGCTTGAATTGGACTTGAAGCTTTGATGAAGATGGTGGTTTAATGGTGGTGATGGTGGCGGTTGTGGGGAGCCGTGAGGGAGGGGGTTGTGGTGTGAAGATGAAGTGTGAAAATGTGAAGTATTGTTGTGATCTTTGGCCATGCTTTATGTAGATACTTCATATATTTTGTCAAGTTCTACAAGCAACAATCTAATATTAAATTAGAGTATAATCTAGGAAATAGATTTGGGAGTATGGTGGGGTGATGGATGGAACCATAGGTGGGAGGGAGGAGTGGAAGAAGAAGTGTGGTGTGTGAGAATGAAAGATCATAATCTTCTTATAGTACTTTTCAAAATCTAAATAAAATCACATAATATCAACACCAAATCTAAAGAGATCTCAATACATCTTGGTAAGATTTGGGTAATTTAGCAAGATTTCACAAATCAAAAGTGGGGGCACCCCATGACCGTTCATCATATGGGGGGGGGGGGGGGGCAAAGTGTAACTTCCAATTCTCTAATTTCATAAACAAGTTAGTTTCAAGTAATAAGTTTAGGAATTTAATGCGTTATTATGTTATAAGGGGTGGTGTTATGGTGTTCGGGGACCATAACTAGTTCAGAAATATTAAAATAATGCTTCAAGTAATATTTTTATCTTCCGGGTAATGTCCAGTTGTTCGGTTAAATACCAATCCGTTAAAGTGTTTAATTATTCCGCATAGTTTCCTTTTGTAACTCATTTAATTCCCAACACTTAGGGAAATATTCTGGACAATAAAACGTAAATTCTGCATGATATTTATATGTTTAAAAGCTGGTTATAGCTGAATTTAATAAATTTCTGCACTTAATGTGCGTTTCGGGTGCTTTTTAGTGCGTATTTTAGTTTCGGAAGGTCTATATATAAACCCTTGTATGTACTCTTGGGTTTAAATGTATTCTTGTTATTGGACCTACACCTAGGCTCCAATTCTATTGTCTAACTGCTTTCTGCAGAATTGTTGACACAATGTGTCTTACCAGTGAGTTTTACTAGTATTTCTGACGCAACGCTCTCGTTAATGCACAAAGCAATATTTTGTAGTATAAAACGTGCATGAACTTACTTGTATAGTAACCAAAATTTATTTTTCCGGTAAACTAGATCATACACAGTCATTAAAGCACATATTACTATTTATTTAGTGTACGGAATGTACGGAAAAGTGACAGTTGTCACAGACTCCCCCTGTTAAAAGAATTTCGTCCCGAAATTCAAGCGATGCCATCGGTCGCAGGGGAGTTGTGAATCAAATATGGTCACTTAGGTTCAAGATTTATCTTTATGTTCCCATGTAACTCTGGGTCGTGTTATGAATTCTATCGTACTCAAGTAAATCAATTATGTCTTTTCTGTGTCTTGTGGACTCTTGGTCCGTAACCTTAACAGGTTCTATAGTATTGTGGACTCTTGCTCCAAAACCTTAACAGGTTTTATAGTAATTTTTTCGTTTGTCATTGACGTGAATCTTATTTATGGGAACCACGACTGTTCCTCGAGTCAGACTCCTCTAATGACTAGACATATAAATGTGTCGCGATCACTACTGATCTTTTCTAGGAGTTTCAGCTTGTGAGCAATGGTTCTGATCCCTACACCGGGGATTCAACCTTTTCGTCTTCCAAATCACACTACGCCTTCTCTAGTTGAGGCTCCCATTTAAGTCATACTCCTTATCTCAAATTCTTACGATTTCTGCAGTTCATCGGCGCAATCTTTCTGTATTCATTGGTTGTCTAGTTATGATTACGTATCTGAACGATTATTGCCTCTAGATTATATATTTCTGGTCTCCATTCAACATGATGGGGATCAACTTATTATGTTCCATCTGAAGCTTCACACGAAGCGGTTCGAACGGCGGTGTGATAAATACTGTTGTAGGAAGACTCTACTAAGGGCGAGTGAGTGTTTAAGCTTATCACACAAGCACGTATCGTTTTCATACAGTCTGAATCGTTCAGTAGCTTAGTCCATCTACGTTAGTATTTAAGTTCTTACAATCATCGGTGTGCTACAACCCTTGTGATCAGTAAGGATCGTGCAGCGTCTTCTTTCAGGTAATGTCGTCAAATTTTGCGGCTCGCAATTACTGTATCTAGCTCAAGGTTTCTTCTTATGATTCCTTAATCTATGTGCCGCGTATGCAATGTTGTGGTCTCATTGCATCGACGTACAATCGAGACTTTGTCGAGAAGCGTCACATAATTGCAACTCTAGCTCCTTAGCTCTTGGTTGCAGGGTTGGCATGATTTTCGTTCTTATTCACCACGTATCTTAAAGTTTCTGACTTTGCGAATTTGAAATTCGCTTTTCGTCGTCATAGCTCATAACTGTTCTTTTCTCTAAGAGTTACAAGGTAAATTGCAGCTGTTGCTCACGACCTTCCTTGGTCGTTGGCCATATAAGAATGTAGTCAACAAGTATAATCAGGATTTATCCAGGTATGGCTTATACGTTCGATTCATGAGGTCCATGAATATTGTCGACACATGTGTTAAGGCAAATGGTAAGACAAGGAACTCGTAATGCTCGAAGCGAGTCTTAAAGGTCGTTTTAGGGGTATTTCCTTCTTGTATTCCCAATTGAGGACGTCTTGTCCTCAAGTTGAGGATGTCATGTCTTTAATGCCTTCTGTCTAGCAGCCCTTGCGGTTATATCGGAGGCTCGTGCTTCGCCGACGAAGCTAGTCGGTATGGCGTCATTTGGTACTGGTGTCGCTCCTGGCACGAGATTTAGCCTAAACTCCTCTCGTCGCTGTGTAGGTATTCTTGGCAAGTCTTCAGAAAAAGGCTTCTGGAATTTCTTCCATAACGGGGATGTTCACAGGCTTTATACCTGGGTATCCAATCCATGCTGACTATCGTATTATGACTCCTCAAGTTAATGGTAACAGAAGGTTCCGGCCTTCTGAGTCCCTAAAATACAATCCTTAATTGCTTCGTCTGTTTAAACTAGCCTTCTATATGCCCATTTCCAAAGAATACGGGACGTTTATTTTACTCGAAACTAGGCCAAGCAGTTTCTTAAGTTCTAAGTATGCAAGGTTAAAGTTGATGCCATTATTAATAAAAAATAGATGCATTAGGTTGGTTAGTAAGGAACGTACCCTTAACCGCATCTGGATCCTGGCATGCTTCACCAGTTCCGATCGCGAAAACCCTTCCTTGCTGTTTCTTCCCAGGACAATCTTTCCTAAAGTGCCCTGCTTCACCACATCTGTAGCAACCTGGTATTCTCTTATTTCTTCCATCTGGGTCCTTCACCCAACAGGCGTCCTTGCTGTGCCCTTCTTTTCCACACTTCTCGCACTTAGGCCTCAGACATCGACCTTCATGGTGAAAATTGCATTCCCCACACCTCGGCTTAGTCCCCGAGTAAATTTTACCACCGGCCTAATTAGTGGCTCCATCTGCCTTCCTGCCATGCGGCGGATTCACTTTCTTTCTTTTGTTTGTTTTAGAGCTTCCATAGCCGACTTGTGTGCTCACCTTTAGGTTCGAAGACTCCCTTTTCTTATTGCCTGATGACTCCACATGAGTTTCTTTCTTGTTATCCTCAGATTCCGAAAATTTTCCCGCACGTAGAGCTTCTTCAGTAAGCGTAACGCTTAAATCGATAGCCTCTGCGATGGTTGGAGGCCTTGAGGTAGTAACCAAGCTCCTAATTTGAGGTGCAAGTCCCCAAATGAATCGTTCAATCCTTTTGAATTCCGGTTTGACTAAGTAGGGGACGACCCTAGACAAGTCGTGAAATCGCTGAACATATTCAGGGAACTTTGGTCCGTCCATTTTCAAATTCCAGAACTCCACCTCGAGCTTCTGGATCTCGGCCCTAGAACAATATTTCTTTTCCATCATTTCCTTGAGCTCGTCCCAGCTCAGTGCATACGCAGCATCTGCACCAAGGGTCTGAAGCTGAAGGTTCCACCAGGAGAGTGCGCCATCTAAGAATAACCCTGAGATAAAAGTAACTTGCTGTTGGGGTGAACAGTTACACATTCTTAGAACGGAGTCAGTCTTTTCTGTCCAACGAACAAATGCAACGGCACCTCCTGTGCCATCAAAGTTCAATGGCTTGCAGTCCAGGAACTGTTTATAGGTGCAGCCAGTTGGAGGGTTATTTTCGGTAGTGCCACCATTGTGTTGAGAGCAGAGGGCTTCATGTCATGCAATTGCTTGTGAGATTCGTTCTTGAAGCTCAGCTTCTGTTCTTGGTAACGTACTGGTGTTTGTGTCTCGTCTGGGCGGCATTCTCTTCTGTCAAAAGGTATAAAGTAGGTTAGACAATATTCCACAATTGTCTATGAGGTACATAGCACCGTAAGCCATCATGTAATCACCCAATTTCACATGTATATAAAATCAATGTATGAGCGAGGAAACAGTTACTGAGCCTTCACATAGGCTTACCAACTTGGCTTATGGTTTGTAATAAAATGAACTCGAGGTTACATCGCCTCGGTCATTTAGGTTTTAGTTATTTCCTGCTATATTAGTCTTATGGATGTGTATATTTTCCCAGAGATGGGGTTGTTCGTGTAGAGGTGATAGAGGGTGTAACGTCGCTGAATCTTTTTGAATGTCACCCATCTTCACTTGCTTAAACGTCGTTTCTCAAACGTCTCGTACATGAAGTAGGCAAAGTCAGGCACGAAGTAGGCAAGACAGCTTTCCTACTTTATAAAGTGCTAAAGCACTGGTCGTGGTTTTATTCTACCACCTGAAGGTGTGAATTACCTAGAGTTTATTTTTGTGTGGTTTTCATTAGCTCGACCCGCAGAGTCCACCAGGATTTCTGTGCACTACAAGTCGTTATTACGTGGGCCCCCGTAAAAATAAATTGTCTTGCACAGTAACCCCAATTTTCTCTCGCCCAAACAGATGATCAGTCAAGGAGGGGACACTACTGTCCTTATACCTCTGTCATGGAAAGGACCTTTGCGATGGTCCACGCGCTAACACTCGTTATCGTTACGCGCGAATAGGCATGATGATTAAATGAAATAGGAATAAAGAGAATTCCTAGTAGTTGGACGGGCACCTTTAAGATGAATACTTCATCTTCCTTTTCTGGTCAAGTATGTCGTCAATATCGCTTCTCAAAAGCCGCAGGGATCTCGTCCTGCTGATTAAGAATTCATTCAAGGTTGCCAGCTCTGCCTCGTCATCATCACCGTAGTCAGGCACCTTCACGATCGAGAGGGAAGAGCAACCATCTCCTACGGAAGCAAGCTCAGAATCTTGTTTGGTAATCACTCTAGCTATGAGCTTTGCAATGAACGCGAGGTTGATAGCTTCATCGTGCGAGTTACGTACAATAATAGGAGTCGGAGTCGAAAGTATCTTATTCACGTCAATATTTATTCCATACACTTATTCGTATATATGTATATCAATAACAAATATGCTACTTAGCATAAACAAGCAATTTGATGCATTATATCACGTATAACTCTCGTTTTTGGGGGGGTCATTTTTCTAGTTGTCGATTTACAACAAAAACACTACTTGGTACTAGTGGTCACCAAGAGTGTATTTTATCTTTGGCAAGTCTAACTTGTGTAGACTATGCCCTAATTGGCACCTTATCTTGAGGGTATTCCCTGCTAATGTCCTTGCCTTGTCTCTTTTTGAAAAGTGTTTGCCTCGTGGATCTTTTTGTAAATGAAATACCTTTTTGTAAAAAAAAAATTCGTGAGAGAACTCTAGTGATTGTAGTCTAGACTCGAGAAGGAATCCTAGTTCACTACAATCGAAGCTCTGATACCAAACGGTCACACCCTGTCTTTTGCGGAAGCGTATGATGTGTGACTGGTTTAATATCATTGCATTCTATCGTAAGAAACATCTACATGATCAAAACGACGGTCATCCATTCATAAAATTTGAGTATTACAAACACTTGTTATTTAAGTTTTAAAACACAACCTCCGTCTAGGTTACAAATCAACAAAAGTGGATGACATCTAAACTTGGAGTTTACTTCTTGTTACGACACTTGCGCCCAAGATCCATCCAGTTACCTGAAATACATGTAATTTTGGAAAACATCAACATAAAGTTGAGCGAGTTCATGCGTCTTGTTTGTATACTGTAATTCTTGTAAATCTTTGAGAAATTCCTTTGTAAACAGGTATGAAAAGTGTGTATAAACATGAATGTTTTACAAGGACTTTAAGGCATAGGGAGCATTAGTTTTGGCCCCTTTAAGGCATGTGAGGACATAGGGAGCATTAGTTTTGGCTCCTTTAAGGCATGTGAGGACATAGGGAGCATTAGTGTTGGCTCCTTTACTATGTCGATTACCCTCGACTGTGTCGATTAACCTTGACTGTGTCGATTTCCCTCGACTCTGTCGATTAACCTCGACTGGGACTCCGAAGCACTTCTAGGTACTAGTTTTGACCATGAGTGGGGTTCGGCCGTACCCGTTAGATCTAACCCTCGTCCCTATTTAGTGAATGTTTTTAATGGCTTGGTACTAGTTTTCACCAAGACTTTATGGCGTTTTCAGTATTATGTCTGTGCTCACATGATCTAGTATTTTCTAGGCATTTCTTTAAACGCATCATACTTGGTACTCGTTCTCACCAAGAGTGCTTCTGGTTATCATACCTTTTGTAAATATTGTAATATTTGTAACATGTATTTCACCCCCGAAAGTTATAAAACCAAAAACAGTTAAAGAAAAGGGGGAGCATGAACTCACAACTTTACTTTCCTTGCGTCGTAAACTTCACCGGATTTGCTTAATTAGCGTCGTGACCTATATGTGTTTTCTTAACGTTAGTCACTATACTTGTATCGTACAAGTACAAGTCACTGTCTTTTGTGTACGTATTCTTGTGTTAAAAATAATTCGTATTTTTAACTAAGTGTCTTACTTATATTATTTTCTCAAAAAATAAATATAAGTTTCTTGTATTTTGCACCTGAATTATATATCTTGTATGTTCTATGTGTATTTTTGTGTTTTTACTTCTTAAGAGTGTTTAGTGTATTTTCAAGTCTTAATACACTATCACATATAATACATACCACATACACTTAGCACAAAATTTGGTGATCAATAAATATATATATTTTTCTCAAAAATATACATACTTAGTATCAATTTTATTTTTGAAGAAAAATTAGGGAAACCTTGGTAACATTTTTAGATACATTTTTTTTAGGGAATAAGTTTCTCAAAAACTTATATTTTTCTAAATGTCAAACTTTTATAGAAATTTTGACAGAGTTTCCCCTAAAAATGGAGGTTTCCCAATTTTTCGAAACATGTGTTTATTTTCTTTTGAAATCATCATCAACACCAACAATTAGTCTTTACACAATTTTTACATCACCAAGAGCAAAAATATATATGTTACACACTAATCATGAACTTGGTATATCCCGAAAACGCGTGGTAACTTGGTAAAGCTCTTAATGGAATTAGTTACCTTCCAAAACGCATTTATTTCTTTAAAAATCATTCTCATAAAATGATTTAGTGTTTACAACTTGTAAACAATTTTTACAAAAATTAAACTCTTGAACTCTTCGTGTAAATAAAACATCCTCATACTTGTTTTATTTGTAAAAAAAATAGTGTAAGTGTTTGTAATATTCATGATTTTCCAAGAATGCTTCTCTAACTTGGCTTCTTTACAAAAATCCTTTGAAACTCTTGGATTTACAAAATCATCAACTCGCTAGTTTAATTATATTTCATGAAAAATCATTTTTGTCAAGTTCACATTTAACTAGAAGGTGGTTATTTTATGTAACACATAACCACTTTCTAATCTTGTTAAATCATATTCCCAAATATTATTTAACAAGGTCCATATGGTGATTAACGTCACACAACCAAGATTCAACATAAAATTAACAACATATTTACTACAACATCATACTAGTAACATTCCATCTTCAAGTAACCTTTTATGTTTAAAGCTTCATGTTTATTATTCTTGTTCTTGTTTCTTTAGTGTTTTGAACCCACTTATCATACTACATCTTTTGATCGTGAAAACAAGATGAAACAAGGTGTAGCAAGGACTTACTACTAGCACAAGGCTAGGGATGCTTCTAGTGGAGAAGATGATGAAGAATGTTGGTGAAAAAGCAAGAAACAAAGCCCTTTGGAGCTCCACAAGTTGCAAGCTCCTTTAATCACCTTATATGCTTGAATGGGACTTGAAACTTTGATGAAGATGGTGGTTTAATGGTGGTGATGATGGCGGTTGTGGGGAGCCGTGAGGGAGGGGGTTGGGGTGTGAAGATGAAGTGTGAAAATGTGAAGTAATGTTGTGACTTTAGGCCATGCTTTATGTAGATACTTCATATATTTTGTCAAGTTCTACAAGAAACAATCAAATATTAAATTAGAGTATAATCTAGGAAATAGATTTGGGAGTATTGTGTGGTGATGGATGGAACCGTAGGTGGGAGGGAGGAGTTGAAGAAGAAGTGTGGTGAGTGAGAATGAAAGATCATAATCTTCTTATAGTACTTTTCAAAATCTAAATAAAATCACATAATATCCACACCAAATCTAAAGAGATCTCAATATATCTTGGTAAGATTTGGGGAATTTAGCAAGATTTCACAAATCAAAAGTGGGGCCACCCCATGACCGTTCATCATATGGGGGGGGGCAAAGTGTAACTTCCAATTCTCTAATTTCATAAACAAGTTAGTTTCAAGTAATAAGTTTAGGAATTTAATGCGTTATTACGTTATAAGGGGTGTTATGGTGTTCGGGGACCATAACTAGTTCAGAAACATTAAAATAATGCTTCAAGTAATATTTTTATGTTCCGGGTAATGTCCGGTTGTTCGGTTAAATACCGTTCCGTTAAAGTGTTTAATTATTCCGCATAGTGTCCTTTTGTAACCCTTTTAATTCCCAACACTTAGGGAAATATTCTAGACGATAAAACTTAAATTCTACATGATATTTATATGTTTAAAAGCTGGTTATAGCTGAATTTAATAAATTTATGCACTTAAAGTGCGTTTCGGGTGCTTTTTAGTGCGTATTTTAGCTTTCGGAAGGTCCATATATAAACCCTTGTATGTACTCTTGGATTTTAATGTATTCTTGTTATTGGACCTACACCTAGGCTCCAATTCTATTGTCTAACTGCTTTCTGCAGAATTGTTGACACAATGTGTCTTACCGGTGAGTTTTACTAGTATTTCTGACGCAACGCTCTCGTTAATGCACAAAGCAATATTTTGTAGTATAAAACGTGCATGAACTTACTTGTATAGTAACCAGAAATTTATTTGTCCGGTAAACTAGATCATACACAGTCATTAAAGCACAGATTACTATTTGTGTAGTGTACGGAATGTACGGAAAAGTGACAGTTGTCACAAATTTCAAGGTGAATGGGCATCGCTTAAAGCTCTATGTTGCCGGTCCGATTGAATCGGCGGTGGAGGTTATCGAGCTCCACGCCCCGCATACATCATAAGTGTGGGGATGAGAGTCTATGCTACTGACTCGAGGATAAAAAATGTAGCAAGAGCGTCTCATGCGCTTTAGGGGTAAAATTGTCCTAGTTTTTGTTTTTGTCGTGTTTATGGTATGTTTGGTAGTTTTTTGTAGGACCGTAAAGTTTTTGATCATGCCAGACGAGTAATTTAAGTTAGAATATTGTTAAATCAATTTGCATATTGCAAAAATGTGGAAATTGGTCGGAACAACCTTTAAAACTAGGTTCTGTGGAAAACAGACTAATCTGTAGATATGGCACGACCGTGCCAAATATCGCACATCTGTGCCGATTCAAGCCGGCACCCTGAGTTGCAACCCTGTGCAGTCCGAGATCAGCGTGCCCGGATCAACTGTTGTCGGTGATGCATAACCGTGCATCAGGTCGCACGACCGTGCGGATGGCCAGGGGCAGTTTTGTCCAGCCACTATATAAAGGCCTTTTCTGCACCCCATTCTCACAACTCGCGAACCCTAGTCGCACTCTCGTTCCTGACCGGTTTCTTCTCCAAAATCCCACCATTTTTTGCAAGATTTCTCAGATTCATCGAGCGCGGTATGTTTTTCTTCTTGATTTTCAGTTTTAATCTCATTCTAGGCTTAGGTATTTCAGATTTCTTCAAGGAATTTTAGGGTTCTCTTCATAAATACAAACGAAACCCTAATCCTTGCAAGAATGATGCAAATCATGAACACCCGGTTATTTTCCTAACCCCCATTCACCAAAAATTTGATGATTTTCAGAGAAATTTGACTGCCTTGTGTTGGGGGTTGAAAATTTGCAGGAAACCAAGACGCACGGTAGTGCCGTCGGTGGCACGATCGTGCCGATGCGGGTGTCCAAGAATGTTTGTTGTGATGTCAGAGTCGCACGGCGGTGCAACTGCTCGCATGTCCGTGCATTCCCGATATGTTCCGATCACCATCACTGATCTCGGTGACGCACGACCGTGCGTCTGGTCGCACGCCCGTGCGATTTGCCCAGATCAGTTTCACATTAGCTTCATAATGGTGTTTTAGGCTGTTTCGTTTGAAATTTTTTCTGCTCCTCTTTGTCTAACAGTAATTCCTCATGCAGATGGACCATCCCTTCCTCCACTTTGACCAAAACAACCAGCGGTACCATCCTTGCCTTACAAAACTCAAAGAACTTTGGCAGAGATGGGACCAAATTGGTACTCCAAGAAGGCTGGATTGGGATGTAATGGTGGAGCTGAACCAAAGCGAACGACTAGCAAACATGTTATCACTTCCATTTTCGCGATTGGTCAACATTGACCGGCCCATTTACCTGGAGCTCACTTTGGAATTCTTCGGTACATACTCTTACAAGAAACCAAAAGCGAGCGTCGTGAGGTTGGGAAGAAGACTCGGAAGTTACACTAAAGACGAAATGAACTCCGAGTTTTTCACTGAGCAGTTCACCTTCCCTAGCGAGGAGGAGCAGGCTGATTTTTGGGCACGGATTGCTGTTGGCCCACCATATGATCCTCGAGTGGCCAAAGCATCGCGACTGTGAGACCCTTTGCTTAGGGTTATGCACCATATTTTCAGCCACACCATTGTTCGGCGCATGGACTGTTTTGGAAACTGTCCCATTCCTGATGTCATATTTTATATGCACTCGCGGAGGGGGTTCATATTAACCTCGCCGCACATATGGCAGATTATTTCGTGCACAGTTCAGGCAGGACCCCTAGTAGCCAAATCCATGGGGGTCAATATGTCACACAGCTTGCCTACGCTATGGGAATAATGACTGATGAAGTGGTAGCAGGTTTGACTTTGGTTACTGAAGGAACGTATGTGGATATCCGTTCATTGAAGGCTATGAGACTAATCGTGGACACCGATCATGGAGAAAGGTTAAAAGGCTTAGACAACGAAGTCAAGGACTCGTTACCACCAGAGCCAGCTGATGATGAGGATGAAGTTATGCCCGATCACGAGGAGGAGGAGGAGGAGGAGGAGGAGGAGCACGAACAGCCGCCACACTCACCACAGCACCAGGGTCCCCCACAGTACCAGCATTGGCCACTGATACGTGGCTGAAAACCTGTGCACGTTATCGTATAACTTGATGTTTTTACATAAGTTTTAATTTTGGATAGCCTACTTTTAATCAAAAATGTGTTTTGCAGGTTTGATGGAGTTTAAGGAGCTTTTCGGGAGCTTTACGAGTCACCGGGTCGAGAAACAGACCACCGGAACGCGTTACGGATCAAACGAGAGCGAAAAAATGGAAAAATCAAAGAATAAGGTTTGGAGAGCCCGTCGCCGACGGGTCCCAAGCCGTTGCGACGCCCTTTTGAAATGGCCGTCGGCCGGAGTTGCTCGTATCCAGATGATCAAACCGTCGGCGAGAAACAAGACCAGGGGAACCCGTCAGCGACGGGGTCAGGCCCATCGGCGACGGGCTGTACTGTTTCCAGACGCAAATTTTTGGTATTATGTTGATAGAAACGATTTTTATTGGTTCTTGTTGCATTGAAGACCGGAGTTACAACTTATGTGAGTTTGAATCATAATCTTGGGGCCTCATTCTCACCTACGATTCACTACCAATTCATCTCTTATCACACACACACAATCCGAATCAAGAAGGAACATCATCATCATCATCATTCACAATCACCAATTCATCCACGAACCCTAATCACCCATACCTCTTTCCTTTTACCATCATCCTTCACCAAAACCTTCAACATCCATCAATTCTCCATTGTTCAAGCTTCAAGATGGTCCAAGTTAAGTTCCAATCATCCGGTGATCGAGTTTCTTCAACCATGAGCGGCTAATCACCTTGGTTTCACCCGGTGTAGGTAGTTGTTTAGTTTAGGGTTTCGAATTGTTTCTTGCTTCAACTTTGTGACAAATTGTGTTGATTTTTGAAACCATTGACAATATTGTTACATTTGTTTCGTATTCGTAAATTGTCGACAATTATAAAGTTATGACTTTGCGAAATGGTTATGTGTAGTTATGTATTGTCTTGGTTAGGTTTTACTTGTGTTGATTACAAAGTGCATTCTTGTCCATTTTTCGAAACGTTGATAGTTATTGGCACCTAAGTCACGGTACACTAAATCCGCTAATCATATACAATTGAGTTGGATCTAAATCTTGTAGAAACCCTAGGTTGGCAATTACGAAACCGGGTGTGAACCCTTCTTTTAATTATTGTTTAGTAATCAAGTTTGTTTGCAATCGTTAATTGTTAGTTGTTAATCAATTAAACCAATTCCATTAGCTTAAATTCACATATTTCAACCAAACAAAAATACATAATATATCTAGCAAGCTTCATAAATCGTGACATCTGTTCTAATTCAATCGCATCCATTCGCAAACCACATACTCTCCGTGGTTCGACCCCTTACTACCACTAACACATAGTTAAGGGTAATTTGGGCTTATAAATATTATCTTTGACTGGAGTGCGACACTCCGATCAAATTTTGGCGCCGTTGCCGGGGAGTGCGTGCGCTTTGTGTTTGGATATTGTTTGAATTTGTGTGATTAACTGTTTAATTTGCATAATTTCTTTTCTTGTACTTTGTCTTTTTCCTTGTTACGCGGGGTGTGTCACTTGTGCAGGTTACAGGTAGTGCATGCATACGCGGAACTCTGGGAGGACTTCACCGTTAGTCTATGAATCGGAAATCGAAAGAGTTGCAAGAAGAAATTTAGCAAGCCGGTTGGAGGCAACACTTGCTTCTAACCAAATCACCCAAATACCACCACTCACACCATCCATTGAAACGGATTCAATGGCAAACCAAAACTCAAACCAAAACCTCAACCAAAACCAAAACCCGAACCAATTTCAATACCGAAGCAACTTCAATCCCGCCCAAAATGTTCAACCTATACCTCAAGAACTACCGGATGGTAATAACAACACTAGACCACCCACACCACCTTTCCGAAACCAAAATCCCAACAATACCCAACGAACACCCCAGCAACAAAACCTTCACCGCCAAAACTCTTTACTCATTCACCTTGATGATAGGAATGTTAATTCCGACCGTAGAGGCAATCAAGATCGTGGCAATCCCGTGAATGAAGATCCGTTCTTTAACATCATCGATTTGAGAAATGTTATCCCCGATGACGAACCGTATAGTGTTCCCGGTTATCAATCGCTGGAACATGTGAGTGTTCATACAGAATATTCGGATGATGGGGGATATTACGATGATCGGGCTAATGATGATGAAGATTGGGGGTACGTGAATAGAGGTAACATCTACAATGCAAGAGGGTTTGAAGATGATGAGTTCGGCTACTAAAATGCCAACTTTATGGGGAACGATGACTACGGGTATGGGAATAGGAGAAATGACGGTTACGAAAAAAACTGCAACCACGGAACAACAACCAAAGGAACCAGAATGATGGGCTTTACAACAACAATAACAATAATGCTAATCCTAACCGGATTCCTCGTTTCGTGGAGGGGGTAATCAAAGGGGTAACCAAGGTGGAAACCAAAGAGGTGATAGGGGAGGTGATAGAAGGAATAATTAAAGGCCGGTGGATCAAGAAGTTAACGGTCCGCATCGTCGTCAACAACCTCCATGGGGAGTAAATGACCGTTTTCGACTGGTGGTTACCGATAATGACTCTCCAATAGTGTGTGAAAGGAGAATGTTCGATTGCAAGCCCCACTACATCAACATACTTTCCCATTTCAGTGGGAGGTCTAATGATGAACCGTACACTCACTTGGCGGAGTTTTCTTCCATTTGTAGCACCATCGGGGGGCATAATTTCGCATTGGAGGAAGTCAAGCTTCGACTATTTCAGTTTTCGTTAAAGGATAAAGCGAAGCAATGATTCCTTACACTTCCGGTGAATAGTATTCGGACATGGGGTGAGATGCAACAAGTATTTCTTGACGAGTACTACTCAATGGCAAAGACTGATGATGCACGGGATGAAATAAGGTAATTTCGGAAACTATCGAGTGAACCGTTGCATGAAGTGTTCACTAGATACAAGGAATTATTTCGGAAATGCCCACATCACCAAATAGAGAAGTGGGAATTGGTTAAGTGTTTTGTACGGGTTTGGATGATGAAATATGGAATCGTCTTGAGTCAACGAGCAATGGAACCCTATTGAGCAACCATGAAGATGATGATTGGGAATTTCTCGAGCGGATGAGCAAGCGGTCAAAGGAAAAGGAATCGGCCGATAGAGCTAAGAAACATCCCGTTTCCCGGTCACTTCCCGATCTTGATTCTAAGGATCGGATTTCTGCGCTAGAACGGGAGTTGGCTCATATGAAGAAGAAGGGGGTGAACGCGGTTCAATTCGTGGTTTGTGAAGATTGTGGGGATATCGGCCATAGGACCAACCAATGTCCAATGGGGCCGAGTGATTACACCGAGGAGGTAAATCAAGTGTTCGGGGATAGAAAAAACAATGATATGAACTCGAACACTTATCATCCCGGATTGAGAAACCATCCCAATTTTCGATATGGGAATGCTGCGAATCAAATGAACCCGAATTTTCAACCGGGTAATCAACGCGGGTCTTCGTATCAAAATCGTCAAGGTGGTAATCAAGGGGGTTACCAACGTAATTACAACCAAGGGTACCAAGGTCGAGATAATAATTATCAAGGTCGGTATCAAAGGAATTACAACAACCAAGGCGGTAATGGAAGTGCCTCAAACAACCAAGGGGGTGGTAATGATTTGAATGCAAATATGGATGCGATGATTTCGATGATGCAAGAGTCCAAGAAAGAGAATGAGATTCGGGACAAAGCACATGAGGCATTGGCAAAGCAAGTGGGCCAACTCGCGGAGGAAATGGCTCAAATGAGAGGAAGCACGGGAAAGCTTCCAAGTGACACCACGGTGAACCCCAAGCATCAAGGGTCAAGCTCAAGGAACACACGTGAGGTACCAATTAATCAAATAAATTTATGTAGTGTTCGAGTTGTGGATAATGGTGTCAAAACACCACCACCCCAGTTTGTTGAAGGGGTGGTGGAAGATGCTAGTGAGGATGAACATGAGGATGGTCAAACGGGTCAAAACAAAAATGATTTAAAAAAGAATAATAACACTCCCGTCGTGACCATACCCGTCCCTAAGGCTAAGGAGAAGGGTGTGGAGGCTAATATCGCCCCTTATCCCGAAGCATTGAAGGGACCCGTGAAGAAGATTGTAAACAAAAGAGGTCCACAAAAAGAAGAGTTGTTGGAAATTTTCAAACAAGTAAAAATTAATTTACCTCTTTTGGATGCAATCAAACGAGTACCGTCGTATGCTAAGTACTTGAAAAAATTGTGTACCCAAAAACGAACTCATAAATTTCCTAAAAAATTAGATTTAACCGAGAATGTGAGTTCGATTCTTTCGGGTACACTTCCACCTAAGCTCCAAGATCCGGATGCGCCTATCATTTCAATTCAAGTAGGCGACTTCAAAATCAACCAGGCACTTCTAGATCTTGGTGCTAGCGTGATAATTCTACCGGGTAGTTTGTATGACCAATACGAGTTTGGTCCACTTCAGTCATCAAACACCACCGTGGTGTTAGCCGATTTGACACCCAAACTACCCCGTGGAATTGTTTCGGATGTGATAGTAAAAATCGAGGATTTTTACTATCCGGTGGACTTTTTGGTACTTGATTATGTGGCCAAGGACCCAACCAAGCAACCTACGGTGATTTTGGGTCGACCGTTCTTAGCAACCGCAAATTCTCAAATTGATTGCAAAACAGGAACGGTTGACATGACATTTGGAAACCGAAGGTTGAGGTTGCATGTTTTTTCCGGACTTACGAACCCTCCAGTTGATGATGAATGCTATATGGCGGACATTGTTGACACGTGTATACCTCTTTGCGACACAGTCATGGATGGGGAAAACACAATGGAGGATTGTTATATGTTTGACAGGTCACAGGTGGAGACGAATAAGAGCATAGACGAGGAGGTGAAGAGTTTGGAGGTGCTTGTGGTTAGAGAAGGAAAACCGACATGGACGCACCAAGTTGAGAGTTTACCGGAGAGCATTTATACTAAATTGAAGCCGTCATTAGTAGAGCCTCCGGAGGTTAAATTGAAGGCATTGCCGAAGCATCTCAAGTATGCTTATGTTGGTGAAGGCAATACACTCCCGGTTATCATTGCATGAAACTTAACCGAGGAGCAAGAGGAAAAATTGATGGGTGTTTTGGTCACCAATCGAGCAGCGATTGGATGGACCATTTCTGATGTGAGGGGTGTTAGTCCCTCAGTGGTGATGCATAAAATCATCACGGAAGAAAGTGTGACCCCCGTTCGAGATGCACAACGCAGATTGAATCCGAATATGCGGGAGGTGGTGAAAAAGGAAGTATTGAAATCGCTTGATGCGGGTATTATTTATCCGATCTCGGATAGCCAATGGGTGAGCCCAACGCAGACGGTTCCAAAGAAAGCGGGTATACAAGTCGTCAAAAATGACGCAGGTGAAGAGGTAGCCACTCTGCCGGTAACCGGGTGGCAAATTTATATTGATTATAGGAAGTTGAATACTGCAACTTCCAAAGATCATTTTCCTTTACCGTTTATTGATAAAATTGTTGAGAAATTATCAGGGCAACAATTTTATTAATTTTTAGATGGCTATTCGGGTTATAATCAAATTGCCATCCATCCAAAAGATCAATCGAAAACAACGTTTACTTGTCCTTACGGCACATTCGCATTTAGGCGAATGCCGTTTGGACTATGTAACTCCCCCGCCACCTTCCAAAGGTGTATGATGAGTATCTTTTCAGATATGGTGGGGAAGTCTTTGGAAATCTTCATGGATGAATTCTTAATTTTTGGTTCATCATTCGAGGCTTGTTTGGACCAATTAGACAAATTACTAAAAAGGTTGTCGAAACTAGTTTGGTCTTGAGTTGGGAATAGAGCCATTTTATGGTTCAAGGGGGAATCGTGTTGGGACACGTGGTGTCGAGTCGTGGGATAGAGGTTGATCGTGCAAAGGTACAAGTTATATCCACTTTGCCGTATCCCACGAGTGTTAAAGGTGTTAGGTTATTTTTAGGTCATGCGGGTTTTTATCGACGGTTTATTAAGGGTTTTAGTGACATCACCAAACCATTGTGTAACTTGTTGTGAAAAGATCAACCATTTGATTTTAATGAAAATTGTCAAAGTGCGTTTAACAAGTTAAAAGAAAAGTTAGTTGAGGCCCCAATCTTGCAATCGTCAAATTGGTCTTTACCCTTTGAAATTATGTGCGATGCAAGTGATTATGCGGTGGGGGCCGTGTTAGGTCAACGGGTTGACAAGAAACCCGTTGCCATATACTACGCGAGTAAGACTCTTTCAGATGCACAATTGAATTACACTGTGACACCCTGACACGGAGGCGGAAATGTCAAGGGCATCACGAAACTTGATAGAATGCATATGAGCACATGGTGATTAAATTAAAGTTGAAATATAATTAAGTTTGGTTAATAGGATTGCATTCACATCCAAACTAAAACAACAAATACAACACATTGTTCACAAAGGTCTTTGTTTTTATTTAAGTTAAGGCACTTGTCTTGAGCAATCCTATGTGATCCTTGCATAAGCTAACTTCAAACATTTTCACCTGAAACATATGTTAAAAACAGTTTGGGTCAACAAAAGGTTGAGTGAATTCATAGTGTTTTAGTTTGTTTGGTAAAGAAAAAATAATGTGATATAGAAAAAGAAAGTTTAACAATGTGGTATATTGATGTAACTTAGCAAAAGAGTAATACATGTATGCTTGGTGTAACATTCAAACCTTGTAGACGTAAACACGGCATTGATCACCCAAACTTCCGAAATGTGAAACAATGTGAACAACAACAACAACAACAACAACAACAACAATGAGTGGGAAGTAGGGTGGGGCGTCACCCCTATAGCGCTATAATGTACCGCTGGGCTTGTACGGAGTTAATGAATGTATGCGTTAAGCAACAAGTATCAAGCAAATGCAAGGAAACACTCAAGATAACCACAAAAATGCAAATGAGTTTGTAATTATTACATATGTTTCATCCCAAATATATTGTAAAACAGAAAATGGGAACTATGAACTCACCTTGTTTGCGAATAAATTCCAAACAAGTAATGATAAGAGTTTAGCGGGAACAGGATTTCCACGTCACTCTAATTGTATTTGAACATGCACGAAACAACACGGAATATGGCATCAACAATGGTAAAATGTGCAACTGTATAAATAGGAAACTATGTCTAATGTGTTTGCATGGTTTGACCAGAAAGGTAACTACGGGTTTGAACAGTCTTGTTTGGGGAAACATGGGATTATTTATGAAAACATGTAATTAAGTTACACAAATACTGGATATAGGAATAATATCTGTATAATTAAAACAGAAAATAAATATGTATTTAACTCAAAATCTGCAATTTATATAATTAACTATCTAAATAATTAATTTAAGACAAGATAATTAAAAATAACATTTTTAATTACTGAACATATAAATATCTGAAAAATAATTATTATGGCAGAAAATAAATAATTATTTATAGTTTCAGAATGAAATAACGTGGTAATTAACTAATTAATTATCTAAATAATTAATTTAAATCAGATAAATTAAAAATAACATTTTTAATTACTAACATGAAATATTACTGATTTACAGTAATTATTAGGGTTCTGGAATAATTTTATATAAATAAGTGGAATTAACAGGCTAAAATATCAGTATTTTTAAGTTTATCAGGTTAATTAATAAAAATAATATGTAAATAAACAAATCAGTTTCTGAATTTTTATAAACTCAGAAAAATATGTACTTTGTTATAAAAATACTTTTGGGCAGAATTTGTATAATTATATAAAAAAAACAGTTAGGTTTAATTAAAATAACTTAACAGATTTAATTATGTAAAATAAACTGTAAATAATAAAACAGTAACCTAATTTACATAAACTCAGAATAAAGCATGTAACATCATAAAAATAATTTTGGACACAAATTATATAGTTATTTATTTTTAAATATATATGATTAAACTATATTTTTAAAGTGTAAACACTATTTTAATTACAAAACTATCAAAATTATGTGAAATATTAACAACAACATTATTTCTGTAAAGTCCAACATATAAAATAATTACTATAAAAATTTCAATAATTAACTCCTTAAAATCGATCTATTATAATTTTTGAAAGATTAATATTGTTTTAATTAAATAAAATGGTTTTATAAATAATTTTGCATGTTTTACATTTTTAATAAATGTATCAGTATGTAAAGTAAATATGTTAAAAGTTTCGGACTTTAACTAATTAATCTCAATTTATTATGAATTAATAACTAAACCTGGTAAATAAAATAAAATAAATAAAAGAAATATAAGAGATGAACACTGTTCATCTTCTTCCCCAAATCCTGGTCAACAGAAGTCAACCCGCCCGATTTCGATTCAAACTGTGTTTATAATCAAATTAAACTTACAGGTACATTGTATAAGGGTTAACATGCCGATTGGACGAAAAAGATCGAACCGGTATCGGTTCAAACGTTGGCCCGACTAAATTCCGGGGAAAGGTTCCGGCAACACTTGCAGTCGGTGAACAGAAGGTGAATTCGATGGTTTTAGTGTGTTTTAAGGAATGTGGCAGGTTTGTAGGAGATTAGGGATTACTTATAACACCTCAATTTAATCGAATTCGACAATGTTCAGTGGATAGATTCCCACTTTGAAATTTTATATAAACTACCGATTTCAAGGATGTCAGGCATGATCTTGGTAATTTAAACGCGTGGGATGTTTGTTCGAGGTCAGAGATTCCGCATGTATGAACCTTGGGCAGTGAAGTCCACTAACAATGTGATTGGGTGTGAATTCCGGTGATCAGCGGGTATTTCCGATTTGAAATAATATTGTTTAATTTCGAAAGTGTGTATATATATAATACGGATCTAAGTTTATACCGGATGAGGGCTTTGTTGGATCTGAGTTTGTTTCTGATTGTATTTTGTGTTTGTAATTAAAATGAAGATGGATGAGTGTGCAGCGGAATTATGATGAAAACAAACTTTGCATACAATCAAACGAGAGTGATACTTTAATCAAACATCTTTTCACAATGAATCGGAAGATTGAATTTATTTCAATAACGATTACAATGATTGATGAATGAATGCAAACTCCCCCTCAGCCAGAGCTCAGTTGTTTCTTCGTGCAAAGAAGACGATGATGCAAAAGAGCTAATAGAACAGTACAAAGTACTGAACTATTTATAGGCACTTGCAAACCACTGAGCATCTTAGCTGACGTCACCATGAAAGTGACATCTAACCTCCTAACAAACTCTAACCTCTGATCTATACAAACACTGCTATGTTAACTACTGCTATTACATTACATTACAAATCAGACTATAGATCAGCTGCTGCAACTTTCCACTGCTGTGAACCCAGCAGTACTTGTCCGGATCAGCAGTGCTTGACTCAAGGCAGTAGATAGAATCAGCAGGGCTTTAGTATTTCATCAGGTCTTTATTTGAGCAGCAGTTGTAGGTCAGCACTTTGCAAGATCAGCAAATAGGAGGTCAGCAGATGTTGAAATCACTTTCAAGGGGAGAGACTTGTATGTAATCATCTGCTTATTCTCGATCCACTGCTCTGATCTAGTTTTGGCTTTAATTATCTGTTCCTCTAATAGGGTTCAATCCCAACAATCTCCCCCTGGAACAGATAATGCCAAAACTCTTCATTATTGTGGAATTCTTTATTGCCTCATCAACAGTTCCCTTATCTGACCTTAAAATTGTAATTCAAAGTCTAGGGCATCTGTATCTTCATCATCCCTGCTAAGTGGAAGATCAAGGAGATCCTGCAAATCTTCAAGACTCAGGCCAAGAGCTTGTTCCCTTGATATTTTCTCCACTTCTCCACCAGACCTGAGCAAAGTCAATACGCAGGTCTGTTTGTCAGTTTCCCACTTTTGTATTTTTGAGCCTGGTGGGTTTCTTGGGAGATGTTTATTTGCAGAAGTATTTGGTGAGGCTGGCCTATTCATAACTGGCTGAGCAGCACTTGCAGATTGTTCCAATTCAAGATCTTCTTTTATCATTAATTTCATCCCTGCTTTTACAATAGCATCACCAGCTATTAGATCTTGAATTGTTTCAGTACTCGACTGGTTTTGGCTCCTTCTTTTGTAGATGGCAGCACCAATTGGAGCAGTGGCTCTCCTGATTTGCAGCTTTGATGATCTTTTTGAAACCTCTGCTTCAGGATAGTCAGGCTTTTGAGGAACTCTTGGATCTTTCTTTCTTAATTCCTCCAACCTTTTGTAGGTGATCCTGACCACATCTTCTTTCCATCTAGCAACTTGTCTTTTGTTTCCATATTCAGCAGCAACCAGTTCTTCTTTCATTCTTTTCAGTTCTACCTGTTTGTCAGGTACATTCTTTTTAAACTTTGCCCAGTCAGGAGGAGTGTGAGTGACCTTCCTTTTGATCATGTCTTGAATTCTTGCAGCTTCATTTTCAAGCTCAGGAACAGTCCACTCTTTGTACATGTATCTCTCTCCTTTGTACTTCTTGTGAGCCATGATGCTTTCAATGTAGTCTTTCTTCAAAGTTTCAGCTGCTCTTTCTGAAATTTGTTGACTGACATTTTTTGCAAATTGTTCTAGGGATCTGACCTGTGTGAGCAGATATTGAAGATTTCTTGAAATTTCTTTGTCAGATTTCCCTTTTGTATTTCTTTTTGAGATATCCTCTGCTTGCTTGGCCTTGATTTTCAAATACTCATCAACATTTTTAGGCCAAGGATATCCTTTTATTGATGGCAAACTCCTTTTGGCAGGGTCATCCTCAAAGTAAAAGGATTTTATTTCTTCTCTAACAGCTGCTAGTTCAAGAGGAAACTGAACACCTGCAGGAGGTAAGGGCTTGTTCATTGGAACTGAAGAGAGAGGAACTGGTTTTGGTATTGTGACAAGAGCCAAAGATTTTGAAGATGTTTGTGGTGGTGAAGTGTCATCATCTTTGAGAATTAGCCTTCTCCTCTTTGTTTGAGGAGGGGCTGATGATGTTTTGGATGGAACAGTGGTGGTGGATGTAGTGGCAGTGGTTTGTGATTGACTAACAATTGTTGAAACAACTGGTGTTCCAACCACTGTTGTCATTACAGCAGATGTTGTAACAACTACTGTCTTCTGCTTTTTGGCAGGAGGTGATTTTGTTTTTGGTGGTAATGGTGGTAAAGTAGTGGATTTGGTGTATGTTGAAGTGGGAGCAGATGTTGAAACCACTGAAGTACCAACAGTTGTTGATACAACATGAGTTACAACAGCTGTTTTAGGTGGTGGTTTTGGAGCAGACTTTGAACGTCTGGTTGGAATGGATTTGGGTAGCCTTACTCTTCTTGTAGGCTTCTTCTTTTCATCAACAAGATTTTCATCATCTTTTGACCCTGAAGTACCCTGATCCGGATAATCCACCCTGGCTTTCCTTTTGGCCTCTCTATCCCTTTTTACACTTGCAACTGCTTCTGCCAGTGCATTTGTGGTCACATCAATTTTCTTGCTTCCATCTGGAAAAGGGATCTGTTTGGTCATGTTTGCATTTTCTGGTTCAATGTAGAGACCATTCTCTATTCCCTTCTTTTTCCACTCCTAAATTTTCTCCCCCTTTTTGGCATTATCTTGTGGGAGTTGATAAATGAAGCGAACTTTTGGAGGAGCAGTGCCAGTGGTGTGCAGGATCTGAGTTTTGAGAGCCTTTAGATCAGCCTGAGTGTTCTTGAACCTTGACTCCATTGCATTTCTCAGCTGTTGGACATGTTTTTCATGTTGCTGATCTGCTAATTTTGCTTGTTGATGGAGAAAAGGTTGAAACAAATTCCAGAGCTCATTTGTAGCAGGTGCCTTTTGTGGAGCAGGTGCTTGAGATGGAACAGCAGTTGATTGTACCTTTTGTACTTGTAACACATGTTGTAGCATATCTTTGAGTTCTGCAACAGAGTTATCAAGCTTTTCAATACGATCCGTCAATTTCTGGTACTTTAAACCATCACCCAAGTTAATGGGATCATCTGATTTCCCACTAGTAGTGGTTTTATCAGTGGTAGATGTAGGGAGTATACTCCAAACATTAACCACTGATGCCCCGTTTTCTTGGTACTGGGGTCTTCTTCCTTCAACACTTGACAACCTTTTGATGTTGCCAGTAGGATAAATAAATCCACTGGTGGTTGGCAGAGGTGCTATGTAAGGAATTGCCTCCAAGGAAGTCTTATTAATGTAACCACGGTCCAACTGTAAACCAGTGGGTTCAACAGTTGTAGTGGCTGCTTCACTTGGACTACCACCAAGAGTTACTTGTAACTCAAGGGGTGTAACCTCCTCAGGTTGTGTTGGTGGGTTAGCAAAGATTGATTCATCAGACCCAGTCAGTTGTTGAGGTGTATTCTCATTGATAGGTGATTGAGAAGGACTGGTTAGTGCCTGGTTCAAATCAATTGCATCCAACAGCAGTTTAGTTGGTGGGGGAATTGTGGATGTGATGGGTGGTGTAGAAAGTGGATTTGCCCCGGGTATTGAGCTGTGCATGATAGAAACAAGTGTTTCCAGAGCATCATGATGTGGAGACCCTATTTGTATAACCTGTTCTTTTTGTGAAGAAGCAGGAGGAGTTTCGGTTATGGGGTGAGATATTTGTACCAACTGCTATGAGGAAGAAGCAGCAGTGGTTTCTTGTGACTTTTGTGTTGTCACAGGCATTTGCTCCGGTATCTCATCCTCCAGAGTTTCCTTTTTGATTGGTTTGGGGGGTTTTTGAGTTTTTCTTTTTGTAGGCTTTTTGGTGATTGTAGGTGTGGGTTTCAAAACAGTTGGTCGGCTGCTTTGATCACCTTGAGCAGTGGGCTCAGCAGCAGATACCTGAGGAGCAGTTGTAACTGCTAAAATCTGCTCAGGCACCTCTGCTTGTGTTTTGCAAGGTGCTAACATTCTTGAAAAAGTTTCAGTTGTTAAACTGTTTATTTGAGTAGAATCACCTTGGTTTATTGCAGCTAAATCATCCTTACTGAATTTCTTTTCAAAATAGTAACTTAAAAACCTTGGAAACAGTAAGAATGATTTTGTTTCAACATTATTAACCAAATCTTTAAAAATTTCCCGAGAATAGTTAAAATTTTCTTCTTGAAGAATTGCATATCCCATATTTTGAATCTTTAAAGGGATTTCATTAAAAGAAGTGGTTTTATTTGAAACACATAGTAGGAGGGTATGAAATAAGAATCTGGTTGCAGAAGGAAAATAACCTTTTTGTAAGGTAAGTTTCTTCATCATTGTGGCTTCATACCCTCTTTCAATGAAGTCAGTTTGCAACTCTTTTTTAGTAAAAGAAATTTTACCTTCTTGATCATCGAGTTGAAAGACCTCTGAAATGGATTGTGGCGTGATTTGGACAGCTTTACCCTTTATAGAAGAGTGTATGGTGGTTGCAATGTCTCCTTGTTTTTCAAGGGTTGCATTCTTCCAAAACTCTCTTTGGGTCGCCATATAGATTGGTGCATCGACGGTGAACAAAGTTTTGTACTTTGATTTTGCCATGGTGTCAATGATGGAATTGAAAACATTGGTGGTTCCTGGTTTTGTGAGAAGACCCAGGAGATTGTGAGATGATTTATATGGGATTTCTGTGGAGATTGCCTTTTGAGAGGCAGTTTTCGATGATGATTTGGATGTGGGTTTTGCAGATGACTTCGATTTTGTCATTTTGAGGATGATGATCGAAGAAATTTGTGAAGAAATGAGATGAAAAACTGCTTTGAGAAGAGAATTTTTAAGAATTCAATTCGACAGTAAAACCTTGTTTTGGTGGAGAGTGGGGGATTTTATAGGGAAGAAAGTGAATGCTGAGGTGGCAGCCGTTACAAAAAGTCTGACCACTATGTACTGCCCACGTGACAACCCCTGGTGAAAGTGAAGGACAGTACTTTTATGAAAGTGACTGATGAAGGCAGTGGTATGGAAGCAGTGTATGATTTTCACTATCAGTGGATAGCATATTAGTGGATAAGACACTGCTTTTGATCAACAGA
This sequence comes from Helianthus tuberosus, assembly GCA_030545235.1. Taxonomy (NCBI): domain Eukaryota; kingdom Viridiplantae; phylum Streptophyta; class Magnoliopsida; order Asterales; family Asteraceae; genus Helianthus; species Helianthus tuberosus. The sequence goes on from CM060415.1 coordinate 81,400,447, forward strand.
GTTTATCAAAGAAATGAGAGAGCAGGGGTTGACTTTCAGCAGTGGACAAACTTTTGAAGTAGAGCAGACTTTTGAACAATCAGTGGTTATGGCAGACTTTTAAGGATTTTAATGAAAATTTTCATTTTTAGCTATTTTTAAGGATGGATTTTTGATTTTCTGAAAACATTTTAGTACTTTTATACACAGAAAAAACAAGATGTTGCTTGTTATTCCATGTTCAGCATCCCAATTCTAGAGACCAAGCTTTCAAAGGTGGCTGTATCAAGTGCTTTTGTGAGCACATCTGCCAACTGGTCTTTAGTAGGGACATGATGCAGATAAATCAAACCTTTTTCATAGCAATCCCTCACAAAGTGATGTCTGATGTCGATGTGTTTGGTGGTTGAACGGGAAACTGGATTTTTGATGATATTTTCTGCTACCTGGCTGTCCAACATGAGTGGTGTCTTTAAGGCAGTGATACCAAAATCCAGCAACTGATTTTGAAGCCACAGGAGTTGGGCTGTACAGCTTGCAGCAGCAATGTATTCAGCTTCAGCAGTGGATGTTGAAACAGCTGCTTGCTTTTTGCTTTGCCATGAAACTAAGCAATCACCTAGAAACTGGCACCCTCCTGAAGTGGACTTCCTTGTGGTGTGACATCCAGCAAAGTCACTGTCTGAAAAACCTGAAAGCTTGATGTTCCCATTAGCTGGATACCAGATACCAAGTGTGGGAGCACCTTTTATGTATCTGAAGATCCTTTTTACAGCAATGAGATTTGATTTTCTGGGAGCTAATTGACTTCTTGCACATACACATGTTGCAAACATGATGTCTGGTCTAGATGCAGTTAGGTACAATAAAGACCCAATCATGCTTCTATAAAGTGTTTGGTCAATCAACTCATCTTTTTCATCAGACATGACCAGCTTATTTGTTGCCATGGGTGTGCTGCATGGTTTACAATCATTCATATCAAATTTGGTCAAAAGTTCTTTAGCATATTTGCTTTGATGAATGAAAGTTCCATTTTGCAATTGCTGAACTTGCAGACCAAGAAAGCATTGCAGCTCACCCATTGCACTCATTTCGAACTCAGCTGTCATGAGTTCTCTAAACTCTTCACACATTGAGTTACATGAGCTTCCAAAAATAATGTCATCCACATAAATCTGGACAATCATTAAATCCTTCCCTCTCCATTTTAAAAACAGTGTTTTATCAATGGTACCTCTTTTGAAACCATTTGAGAGTAGGAAGTTGGAAAGAGTTTCATACCAGGCCCTTGGTGCTTGTTTCAGGCCATACAAGGCTTTGTTTAGCCTGTAGACATGATCTGGATAAAATGGATCCTCAAAACCTGGAGGTTGACAAACATACACCTCTTCTTGAATTGTACCATAGAGGAAAGCATTTTTTATATCCATTTGAAACACCTTCATATTGTGGTTGACAACAAAGGCCAGGAACAGTCTAATGGCTTCCAATCTTGCAACAGGGGCAAATGTTTCATCATAATCAATCCCCTCTTCCTGTCTGTAACCTTGAACCACAAGCCTGGCTTTATTCTTGACAACAATACCCCTTTCATCAGTTTTGTTCTTGAAGACCCACTTTGTGCCAATGGGACTAACCTCTTCTGGCAGTGGTACAAGCTCCCATACTTGTTGTCTTTTAAACTGTTGGAGCTCCTCCTGCATGGCTTCTACCCAGCTATTGTCTTTTAGTGCCTCTTGGTACTTGACTGGCTGATGGAGTGATAGAAAACCAGCAAAAAGACAAATGTTTTGGGTTTGGCTTCTTGTGAGCACCCCTTCATTTATGTTGCCAATGATTTGATCAGGTGGATGAGATCTCAAGAAGATTAAATCTCCTTGGTATGGTATGATGGCATTTGTTGGTGAAGGCTGCAAATGTGTATCATCTGAGCTAACCACTGCTGGGGACTTTGATGATCCAGTAGTTGCTTCAAAAGGTGGTGGAATAGGAGGTAATGAAGTGGACATCTGCTGACTTTTATCCACTGTTTGAGGGCTTTTGTCAGCAATGTTTGAGGATGTGGAGGCAGTGGTGGAAGGGCTACTTTGGTCAACAACTGTTGAGGTAGCAGTGGTTGAGCTTTGACAACTGTTTTGAACAGCTGGTGCTTTTCCCTTTGTGGCAGACCTTTGAGGGATGATGATTTCATACCCATAGTCTGGTGTTGTATCCTCTGATGGACCTGCACTGTTAGTCTTGACAGCAGTATTTTCAAAAGTAAATTTTTCAAGATCAAACAGATCTGCAGGATTTGCTGGGATTTTCATTCATGAAAGTTCATTGAACTTAACATTCAAAGTCTCCTCCACTGCCTTGGTCCATGTATTGAACACTTTGTAGGCCTTGGCAGTGGTTGAGTATCCCAGATGATAACCACAATCAATTTTGGCTGCAAATTTTGAAATGGAATCTTTTAAGTTCAAAATAAAGCATGGGCAGCCAAACACTTTGAAATATGAGATCAATGGTTTGATTTTATACAGAATTTCATAAGCAGTCTTTTTGTGCCTGGGGTTTATTAAAACTCTGTTCTGGACATAGCAAGCAGTGTTTACTGCCTGTGCCCAGAAAGTTAATGGCAAACCTGAATCTGCAAGCATAGTTCTGGCAGCCTCAATCAAAGTTCTGTTCTTTCTTTCAACTACCCCATTTTGCTCTGGTGTTCTAGGGATGCTGTACTGCCTTACAATCCCTTTCTTCACATAGAAGGCATCCAACTCCTTATTTTTAAATTCTGTGCCATTGTCACTCCTGAAGCTTTTCACTGGAAGGTCAAATTGCTTTTCAACCTGTGTTACAAAGTCTTGCAAAATGCCTGCAGTCTCATCTTTTGAGTGTAAAAAGAAAGTCCATGTAAACCTAGAAAAGTCATCAACAATAACCAAACAATATCTTTTCTTTTTGAGGCTCATGACTTGAACTGGGCCAAACAAATCCATGTGTAGCATTTGCAAACACTGGGTTGTTTTGGACTCTTCAATGGACTTGTAAGAACTTTTATGCTGTTTTCCTTTTAAACAAGAAATGCAATGTTCAGGACATGAAAACAATTTTTGTGGTAGGCCTCTCACCAAACCATTTTTTGAAATTTCAGTGATTGTCTTAAGATTTGTGTGCCCCAGCCTTCTGTGCCAAAGTTCTGTCTCTTTGTTAGAGGCAGCTGAGAACAGACAAGCATCAGCTCTGGAACACTCTTTGGACATATCAACAACATAAACATTGCCACTTCTTTGAGCAACAAGTTTAGTTTGACCAGTTTTGATTATTGCTTCAATCTTTTTGACCATTTCTGGTCCAACAATCCTACAACAATCTTTTGTGAAGAATGACCCAAACCCTTTGTCACTCATTTGTGATACACTCAGAAGGTTAAATTTTAGATTGTCTACTAGATTGACATTTTCAAATTTTACATTTCCAGATTGCACTGTACCAGACCCCAGAACTTTTCCTTTACTATTATTCCCAAAGGATATATCACCCCCTACATGGATTTTAAAGTCTTTGAGGAGGGCTTTACATCCTATCATGTGCCTGGAGCCTCCACTATCTACATACCAAAGACTATCAAAGCATGCAGAAGCTCCCAGCACATGAAGTAAAAGGATTAGTTCATTAAGGTCTCCAAAGCCAGCAGGGCTTTGGATGGGGTCTCAACAGTGTCTGGGATGGATGCAGAATGATGGACAGTGGTTAGGTCAGGGGTTTGGACTGTTTTAGGACAGTGTTTCTCTAACCACTGTTGTGGGTCCTGACCAATCACCTACTGGTAACCAAAAGGATGCCTGTTCACTCTGGGTTTAGAGGGCCTTTTGTAGGCCTCATAAACATGTGGAATCCTTTGGTAAGACTGTTTTTCCTTGCCTTTTCTGAATTGATTAACAGGGGGTGCATCAGTAACCTGAACCTCTCTTTTGACAGATGTTTGGTTCAGCTGTTTTGTGACAGCTGTTTGAACTGGCACAAACAGTGGTTATTTCTTGGTGAATTTGACAGATGATGATGATGGTGATGAACTCAAGGATGTTTTAGCAATGTACTCATTCTTTTTCACATCAAAGTTTTTGAGATACACACATGCTTGAGTTTTGTGGTTTGTTTTACCACAAACAATGCAACTTTCAGCTGAAACAATGACACTTGTTCTGTTTAAATCATAAGCTTTTAAGTGGAAACAATCTTTTGTTAGATGATTCCTTTTCTCACAGAATTCACAAAACAAGTTATCAATTTTTTTCTTTCTTCTTTCTCTTTTCAGACTCCTTTGCAGCAGAGGTTTTAACCACTGCTGGGATGTCCTTGAGAGGTATGACTTTAGCTTTTGGAGCCTTGACACCATCAGTTGATGTAAAGTCCATTGGCTTGAAATTTTCAAGAATATCACACTCATCAGACCATTTTGGTTTAAACTGATATTCTTCAAGCTCCTCAAAAGTAGAGGATCCCATTGGTCTGTCAAGTGTGATTTTGTTACCAAGTTTGTCAGTGATTTTCACTTCTTGGCCATTCTTGTTTGTGGGGATGAACTCAGTGGTTACATCAGTGGTTTGAACAGATTTTCCAAAAGCAGTATTTTCATCATAATGTTTTCTATAACCAACCCCAAATTTCACATTGCTTTTTATCTGTTTTTCAAGCATAACCTCATACCCTTTGCATGATTCCACCCATCTCTCACATGTGATTTGGGTGGACTCTAACTCCTTTTTGCAAACTTGGTATTTTTCTACCATAGTTTGGAGTTGGGTTTTGGTTATGCTCTGCTCTTCTTTCATGCTGCTAATCTCCTTTTCTTTTTCAGCCAATTTGTTTTTAAGTTCTTTTAAAGATCTTTCAAATTTGACTTCATCAGTTAAGATTTTATCCCGAAGGTTTTCATTCACCTCTTTGATGTTAGCAAAAGCAATAATGCAATTGTCAGAACACAGTTTTTCTAGAACTTGAGGAGATACCTTGGCAGCAGCCATCATTGCACAATCACATTGATGATTCTCTTTATCATCAGCTATCACCTTCTTTTCACCAGCCTTTTCTTCCTTCTTTTCTTCTTTGTTCTCTTCGGACCATGGATCTGTCAGTGGTTCAATCAGGGTACCTGAACTTTCTCCCAACAGTAGTTCACCAGCCACAGCAGTAACCACTGCTTCAGTCACCTCATCCACTGTTTCAATACTCAGCTGCTCCTCTTCAGTTTCAACCCCCTCCTGTATTGACTCTAATGCCATCAAACAAAACTCATTATGAGAAGAATCATTAGAAGCATAGAGTGCAAAATTTTCATCACTAAGGTCTTCAGGCATACTGCTCCAGTCAACAAACCCTTGAGTGAAAAAACTTTGTTGATCTGGTTGTACTGCTGCTGGAGCAGTGGTTTGAGGTGCAGGCTGCACTTGTGCCTAGGGAGCAGGGGTTTGAACATATTGGATCTGTGGAACAGCAGTTTGGACATAGTGCACTGGCACAGGCACAGGGGCAGCAGCATAGTGAGCAGTGTTCACTTGAGCTGCTGGGGCATACTGGGCATAGTGCACAGTGCTTTGGTTTTGAGGTCTAGGATTTGAGCTAGGATGAGTAATTATGGGACCAGTAGTTTGACTCCTACATTCCCTAGCGAAATGTCCCAACCTATTACACTTGTAGCACTTAATTTTCGATTTATCCAACCCAACCCTTAGATTCCCATGCAACCCTGGGAATTTTTGCCCTGTTCTTTTGTAAAATTTGCTAGTTCTAACACTTAGCAAAGCCAGTTGGTGCAGGATGTCCATTTCCTCTAAGTCAGTGGGATCAAAATGTTGCAAATCATTTAGTTCAAAGCTTAAATTGTCTGACATCTGGTTTTCGTTTGCAGTGAATGCATAACTAGCAGAGTGAGGATCAGGGTTGTTAAAATTTGCACCAACAGTTATGTCAATGAAGTGATCATAACCCTGATCCTTACCACTGCTCCCAGATTCTTCTTGACCCAGAAGAGCAGTATTACCGAAAGTGTAATCATCAGTAACTTTTCCTGACTCTTGTAACCTCCTTTTCTGGTTCAACTCCCTTTCGTAGGTCAGGAGTTGACCGTGGAGTTGGGTCAAGGTCAGATCCTTGAACTCAGGTGAGTTTCGGGTGACAAAAGCTATGGTGTCCCATTTTTCTGGCAGTGACCTGAGGAACCTGCTATTTTGAGTTGAGTTTGTAAAAGTGGTGTTAACAAGCCTCAGTTCACTGATGAGATAACTGAAACGCTCAAATTGTTGCGTTAGTGATTCACCTTTAACGTAACAAAATGTTTCATACTGTTGGTTCAGGATTTCCCTATTGTTTTCTATGACTTCTTCGGTTCCCCCAAATTGTTCCTTAAGTGCGTCCCATAATTCTTTGGCACTGTTACAGTGTAACAGTCCAGCATATATCTCATTGGGCAGCGCTGATGCTATGATGCTAAAAGCTTTAGCATCTAGTTCGAACTTTTGATAATCGGTTTCGGTATAATTTTCAACTGGTTTTGGAACAAACTTTTTAGCATCTTCAGCGCTTGGCATTGTGGGAACATGGGGACCATAGATCACAGACCTCCAACAACCTGTGCTTTGTTGAGCGAGGATGTGACCCATCCTCCTCTGCCAGATGTTGTACTCATTTCTTTTTAGCATAGGTGGTTTAAAAAGCGAGCCGATATTGTTTTTATCATCCTGAGATTGTGACGTCATTCTTGTTGTTTTACAGACACTGAGAAATCAACTTTAATGGTGATTAATCCTTGCTCTGTTTTTCAACAAACGAACAAACGATCAGTATCAACTGTTATGAGCTGAACTATTTACGTCAAAATGATTGTTAAATCAAATTTGATTGTCCAAGCTCTGATACCAATTGTTGGAACTGAGTTTGTTTCTGATTGTATTTTGTGTTTGTAATTAAAATGAAGATGGATGAGTGTGCAGCGGAATTATGATGAAAACAAACTTTGCATACAATCAAACGAGAGTAATACTTTAATCAAACATCTTTTCACAATGAATCGGAAGATTGAATTTATTTCAATAACGATTACAATGATTGATGAATGAATGCAAACTCCCCCTCAGCCAGAGCTCAGTTGTTTGTTCGTGCAAAGAAGACGATGATGCAAAAGAGCTAATAGAACAGTACAAAGTACTGAACTATTTATAGGCACTTGCAAACCACTGAGCATCTTAGCTGACGTCACCATGAAAGTGACATCTAACCTCCTAACAAACTCTAACCTCTAATCTATACAAACACTGCTATGTTAACTACTGCTATTACATTACATTACAAATCAGACTATAGATCAGCTGCTGCAACTTTCCACTGCTGTGAACCCAGCAGTACTTGTCCGGATCAGCAGTGCTTGACTCAAGGCAGTAGATAGAATCAGCAGGGCTTTAGTATTTCATCAGGTCTTTATTTGAGCAGCAGTTGTAGGTCAGCACTTTGCAAGATCAGCAGATAGGAGGTCAGCAGATGTTGAAATCACTTTCAAGGGGAGAGACTTATATGTAATCATCTGCTTATTCTGGATCCACTGCTCTGATCCAGTTTTGGCTTTAATTATCTGTTCCTCTGATAAGGTTCAATCCCAACAGGCTTAGCCCGGCCGGTCACAATGTCACTTACAAACTGAAAGGTCCCGAGTTCGAATCCCCGCGTGACCGGTTTCTGGGTTTTTTTTTTTTTTTTTTGATTTATTGTTTTATAATTTACAGTCTAGTCCCTGAGGTTCTGAGTTAATGCACAGATGGTCCCTGTAACAGTTAGTTAAGTGAACTAACTAGGTTAGTTTTTAAAATAGGAATCCTTATATAAAAAGATAACCCGGTTATACTTTTAAGTTAAATAAGTTTTGAAAATAACCATTTCGGTCCCTTATATATCATGTTTCTAAAATGACAAAATGGCCCCTTATTTAGTTAAAACTATTAACTTAGTTTGTTTTAAAAATGGAAACCTTTATAAAAGTGTAACCCGGTTTGGGTATTTTAATTAAAACAGTTTCAGAAATAACATCAGTCCCTGGAGTTCAAGTTTCATAAAATGACCAATAGGTCCCTAGACTTTTAATTCAAAAATTTCAAACATTATTTTATTTATAAAACAAGTTTCAAAAATGCCATGAAGGACCCTAAACTTATAGTTTTCAAAAATTACATTTTTAACCCGAAACTTTTAAGGTTTCAAAAATGACAATTTAGTCCCCGGACTTTTGTACTTTCTAAAAATGACAGTTTTAGTCCTCGGACTTAAAATCAAAGTTTTTCGACAAGTTTTAAAGAATGACAATTAGGTCCCTTAACTTATATTTTTAATAATGGCACATTAGGCCCTTGTAATTAATGTAGTCTTGTTTATAAGTACGAAACTAAATCAACTTTGCAAAATATTAACGTGTTTGGGCCAGTAAATCGTGTAAAAGCATGAAACAAAGCATGTATTAAACAAATTGCATTTCAATATATGGTAACCACTATCATGTGCATCAAACGAGTACATGTTTGAAAATCGAGGTGGTTACAGTCTCCCCTACTTTAGAAAATTTTGTCCCGAAATTTATTCGAAGGAGACTGTAGAATGTATTTGCAATGATTAGAAGTATAAGCAAGTCATTGTTGGATGCTGAAAATTTTGAGGAATTTATGAGAATCATTGTATAGAAATCGTTTTGCATGGCACTATGCTACGCTGGATTTGTAATGTAAATATTATGCAAACAAATGTGTGTACAAATGAGCAAATAATGGATAATCACATAACCACATAATGTTTTTATATGCCACCTTACTTAACAAGGCTTACTATGATTCTCATGCGTCGAACCCCGTAACTAAGTGTGCACCCAAAATTACGCGTTTCGTCGCATGGTCCACATAGCACTTCTAGTTAAGTGAGGAAAACAAATAAGATTGAGGTATTGTTTAAATCAAACAAGCATCAATATAACACAACATCAATTGAATCAAAACGTATTTCACATTAGCAATGATAACATTGTTTGTTTGACAGTCTATTGAACAAATTTACATTTGAAATAAGTCATGTAATGGATCAAATTCAGGATTATAAGGTGGTGGAGGTTGTAGAGGCAGTTGCAAATGATCAGTTAATTGTCTCAGCATGCTTTCCAACCATTGATTTCTTTCTGTCAGCCAATTTATTTGTTGAGACAAATTTCAAACCTGATTGTTTTACCTAGTCACTTCGCCTCCCAATGAATCTGGAGGTAGATGCATTTGGGGCATCGTACTTGGGCCTGCTATATCAGTTGGTGACAGTTGTTCTACTTCGTTTAATAGTGACTGGAAAAATTGTGGCTGTAATGGTGCTTGCAAAAAGGGTTCTGATGCTAACTGTTCTTGTGTTATCATGTTTTCATCAAACCAAGTTCCTTGCATCGTTGAATTCTCCTTGAGAAATAACGGTGGGAAGCTTGGTAAGACGTTCGGTGTTAAAGGTTGGGATAAGTTAAGTGTAATATGTTCTTGTATGTATGGCAGCTGTGGTAGCATGTCATATCGGTAAAAAGATGATGGAGGAAATTGCCACAATGATTGTTGCAAATTTTGTGGGAAGGTATTCTCTAAGATAACTGGAGCTCCCTCCGACTGTGATGGTTGAGTTAGTGTACCAATATGAACAGGGGTTAGCCTCATGGTGTAAGGATTTACAATCCCAGGTGCCTTTGGTGGAGATAATCCCTGGATAATCTGATCACTTAAGACACCTAATGATTGTGCTATTTTTGTAATGTAAGACCCTCCCATAAGACTTCTCTGAGGATTTGATAATTGACTAGAAAAATATTCAGCAAGCCCGTGGGCAATATTACAAGGAACTTGCTCAAAAATACTATACAAATAGAAAAGTTCGATTGTTCTAACCCTGTGTTGATTATGTTTGCGCCCCGTGATAGTGTGGGCTAAAACACGGTGCATATATTGATAACAAGGGTCTATGAAGTTTGTAGAATTATTGTTGACACACCATTCTTTCAATGAAAGGTATTGCCAATAATTTACCATATCCGCGGAGGAACAAGAGGTTGATGCCTCCGTAAAAATGGGTTGTTTGACTTCTTTATCTGTGTATATGCCCAGATGAACTGCGAATTCTGTTAATGACATAGTATGAAGTTGCCCACAAAGTTGAAAATGAATGGATTCATTGGTAAGATTTTTATTATATTTGTAATAGAAAGTGGACAAGAACTCATACACCAGTTCATCGTATGATGATTCTAGGATGTCGAAGAAATGGCGCCAGGGCTTATTAGGTAGTAGTGATCTTGCCAGCAAACCACTGAAATCAAACGTTCCTATTTGTTGCCAATCAATACCGCTAATAGTAAGAACTTCCTGCTGCTTGAGTTTTTGATACCTCTCTCGGTTGTGTAAATTAGCAAACTGAAGGAAGGGATGAATTTTTGCTGCATTTGAAGATTCAGGATATGCTACTGGGAGATTTGCCATTGAGATATGGGGTTTTGTTGAACTAAGAAAAGTTTGGGTACGTGTTGAGTTATATCAGAAATTGCAGTTCTTGTGTAGATTAGCTCGAGTAGTGAGTTTCTTATATAGATATGGAGATTTCGAATTACACCATGTGATCGGTTAGTGCTTCCATGCTACGTTCTGCAGCTAGTTTGAAAATTTGAATCTGACAGGTATGGTCTCGAGAAAATTTTGAAACTTTGAAAAGGAGGGAATCGTATCGTAATAAATTGATAATAGTACAACGTAGGTTGATTAGAGCTTGGATTGTTCTGAAACGGAGAAAAAGAAAACAATCCCTTTGAATTAGGGTAACATGCCTTGAGCCGATAGGCATACTGTACTCTCATCGGTAGTTCCCAGGTAGGCAAACGTGTGTCTCGTCATGGATGCATTTTCTGAAAGAAAGATTATAGTGATTTCATAATGGGGTAAAGTAGTTTCATAAAATCAATGAGGATCAAAGAAGACACGTAACAAGATGGATATCATTTTTTCCACGAATAAACGACATTAATGACAAGTCAAAGTAGTTGGGTTCTTATAACTTGGTGAAGTCATGCTTTAGCCTATAAGTGGACACTCATCCCAAAAATTCCCAGGTAAGCACAACTGGTCTCGCGTCTAATGAGATTTATACGAAGTGCTTGCTTAGACAGAAAACTCAGAATATAGGCATCCACCCTTCCAGATTGCACGAGTTCGTTATTAGAGCCCAAGAGTTTGATGAGAATTTAAAAATCAGGAGAGGTTTTGAAAATAATCACCTAAGGATAGGTGATGAGCATTTAAAGATGGGATCTGTGGTGACGAGGCATTGGTTACAAAAGATGAGGATAGGGATGAAGACAAAGACAAGGATAACGGAAGAGTTTGCTAATGGAAGGTGTCCTAGGTAAGTTATAGTCTAGGTCAAAAGTAATTTCTAATAACCTAAATCCCTATAACCATGGCTCTGATACCAACCTGTGACACCCTGACACGGAGGCGGAAATGTCAAGGGCATCACGAAACTTGATAGAATGCATATGAGCACATGGTGATTAAATTAAAGTTGAAATATAATTAAGTTTGGTTAATAGGATTGCATTCACATCCAAACTAGAACAACAAATACAACACATTGTTCACAAAGGTCTTTGTTTTTATTTAAGCTAAGGCACTTGTCTTGAGCAATCCTATGTGATCCTTGCATAACCTAACTTCAAACATTTTCACCTGAAACATATGTTAAAAACAGTTTGGGTTAACAAAAGGTTGAGTGAATTCATAGTGTTTTAGTTTGTTTGGTAAAGAAAACAATAATGTGATATATAAAAAGAAAGTTTAACAATGTGGTATATTGATGTAACTTAGCAAAAGAGTAATACATGTATGCTTGGTGTAGCATTCAAACCTTGTAGACGTAAACACGGCATTGATCACCCAAACTTCCGAAATGTGAAACAATGTGAACAACAACAACAACAACAATGAGTGGGAAGTAGGGTGGGGCGTCACCCCTATAGCGCTATAATGTATTGTTGGGCTTGTACGGAGTTAATGAATGTATGCGTTAAGCAACAAGTATCAAGCAAATGCAAGGAAACACTCAAGATAACCACAAAAATGCAAATGAGTTTGTATCACATTATTACATATGTTTCATCCCAAAAATATTGTAAAACAGAAAATGGGAACTATGAACTCACTTTGTTTGCGAATAAATTCCAAACAAGTAATGATAAGAGTTTAGCGGGAACAGGATTTCCACGTCACTCTAATTGTATTTGAACATGCACGAAACAACATGGAATATGGCATCAACAATGGTAAAATGTGCAACTGTATAAACAGGAAACTATGTCTAATGTGTTTGCATGGTTTGACCAGAAAGGTAGCTACGGGTTTAAATAGTCTTGTTTGGGGAAACATGGGATTATTTATGAAAACATGTAATTAAGTTACACAAATACTGGATATTGGAATAATATCTGTATAATTAAAACAGAAAATAAATATGTATTTAACTCAAAATCTGCAATTTATATAATTAACTATCTAAATAATTAATTTAAGACAAGATAATTAAAAATAACATTTTTAATTACTGAACATATAAATATCTGAAAAATAATTATTATGGCAGAAAATAAATAATTATTTGTAGTTTCAGAATGAAATAACGTGGTAATTAACTAATTAATTATCTAAATAATTAATTTAAATCAGATAAATTAAAAATAACATTTTTAATTACTAACATGAAATATTACTGATTTACAGTAATTATTAGGGTTCTGGAATAATTTTATATAAATAAGTGGAATTAACAGGCTAAAATATCAGTATTTTTAAGTTAATCAGGTTAATTAATAAAAATAATATGTAAACAAACAAATCAGTTTCTGAATTTTTATAAACTCAGAAAAATATGTAATTTGTTATAAAAATATTTTTGGGCAGAATTTGTATAATTATATAAATAAAACAGTTAGGTTTAAATAAAATAACTTAACTGATTTAATTATGTAAAATAAACTGTAAATAATAAAACAGTAACCTGATTTACATAAACTCGTAATAAAGCATGTAACATCATAAAAATAATTTTGGACACAAATTATATAGTTATTTATTTTTAAATATATAAGATTAAACTATATTTTTAAAGTGTAAACACTGTTTTAATTACAAAAATATCAAAATTATGTGAAATATTAACAACAACATTATTTCTGTAAAGTCCAACATATAAAATAATTACTATAAAAATTTCAATAATTAACTCCTTAAAATTGATCTATTATAATTTTTGAAAGATTAATACTGTTTTAATTAAATAAAACGGTTTTATAAATAATTTTACATGTTTTACATTTTTAATAAATGTATCAGTATGTAAAGTAAATATGTTAAAAGTTTCGGACTTTAACTAATTAATCTCGATTTATTATGAATTAATAATTAAACCGGTTAAATAAAATAAAGGAAAATTGGTTTTTAATAAACCAACCTTTGCCCCATTGGTAAATAATAATCCTACCTACAGAATTGGTAATTAATAATCCTACGTTTCAATATGTTGGTACTCAATGGACCTCCGTTAGATTTTTTTAACTGAAGTTAGTTTGTAAGTTTTATTTATTACACAAACAGTCCCTGTAGTTATAATTTACTAGTTTTAAGTTTTATTTATTACACAAACAGTCCCTGTAGTTATAAAAAAAATCATAAAAATAAAAAAAAAATCTAAAAAATCAAAAAAAAAATCAAAAAAATCTTAAAAATTCTAAAACAAATCAAAAAAATTCTAAAAAATCAAATAATTATAAAAAATCATAGAAATTCAAAAAAATCAAAAAAACTCTAAAAAATCATAAAAAATCAAAAAAATTCTAAAAAATCCAAAAAATTCAAAAAAATCAAAAAAACTCAAAAACTCAAAAAAAATCAAAAAAAAGCAACTGTTTCGACGCGAACCGTTTCGAACCGTACCGTTTCGACCCGGACCGTTTCGACCCGGACCGTTTCGACCCGAACCGTTTCGACCCGTACCGTTTCGACGCGTACCGTTTCGACGCGTACCGTTTCGACCCGAACCGTTTTCGACCCGGACCGTTTCGACCCAGACCGTTTTCGACCCGGACCGTTTCGAAAACGGTGGTGGTGGTGGCGGTGCGGTGGTGGCGGTGCGGTGGTGGTGGTGGCGGTGGTGGCGGTGTTGTGGTGGTGGTGGTGGTGGTGGCGGCGGTGCTGTGGTGGTTGTGCGGTGGTGGTGGCGGTGCGGTGGTGGTGGTGGTGGTGGTGGCGGTGCTGTGGTGGTGGTGGTGGCGGTGCTGTGGTGGTGGTGGTGGTAGTGGTGGCGGCGGTGCTTTGGTGGTGGTGGTGGTGGTGGTAGTGGTGGTGGTGCAAACCTCAGGGACCATTTTGGCTATTAACTCATAGTTAAAACTAGTAAATTATAACTACAGGGACTGTTTGTGTAATCAATAAAACTTAAAAACTAACTTCAGTTAAAAAAAACTAACGGAGGTCCATTGAGTACCAACATATTGAAACGTAGGATTATTAATTACCAATTCTGTAGGTAGGATTATTATTTACCAATGGGGCAAAGGTTGGTTTATTAAAAACCAATTTTCCTAAAATAAATAAAAGAAATATAAGAGATGAACATTGTTCATCTTCTTCCCCAAATCCTGGTCAACAGAAGTCAACCCGCCCGATTTCGATTCAAACTGTGTTTATAATCAAATTAAACTTACAGGTATATTGTATAAGGGTTAACATACCGATTGGACGAAAAAGATCGAACCGGTATCGGTTCAAACGTCGGCCCGACTAAATTCCGGCGAAAGGTTCCGGCAACACTTGCAGTCGGTGAACAGAAGGTGAATTCGATGGTTTTAGTGTGTTTTAAGGAGTGTGGCAGGTTTGTAGGAGATTAGGGATTACTTATAACCATGGTTGCAAAAGTCGCTAGGCGCTCCCTAGTCGGTCGACCGGGGAGTTGAGAGTACTCGGTCTAGGCGGATAGTACTCGGGGAGTACTCGAACATGTTAAATTATAAAGAAATTACTTTTTGGAGATTAAATATATGTCAAATAACATAAATTTACTAATATTTATAACAAAATATGTGAAAATGATATTCATTCCTTAATATGATTGGCATAGAAATTATGTTTTATTATTATTTAAGTCAAACTAGGCCCGAGTTGACCTACTAGATCCAATTCTGGCCAAGGTTGACCGCGATTGATCGACTCCGAGTAATTAGGCGAAGTCGAAGAAAGTCGCCTCGGCAGCCTACCTTGTAGCGACTACTCGGGGAGTACTCGGCCCTGGAAACCTTGTTTTAGAACCATGCTTATAACACCTCAATTTAATCGAATTCGAAAATGTTCAGTGGATAGATTCCCACTTTGAAATTTTATATAAACTACTGATTTCAAGGATGTCAGGCATGATCTTGGTAATTTAAACGCGTGGGAAGTTTGTTCGAGGTCAGAGATTCCGCATGTATGAACCTTGGGCAGTGAAGTCCACTAACAATGTGATTGGGTGTGAATTCCGGTGATCAGCGGGTATTTCCGATTTGAAATAATATTGTTTAATTTCGAAAGTGTGTATATATATAATACGGATCTAAGTTTATACCGGATGAGGGCTTAGCCCGGCCGGTCACAATGTCACTTACAAACTGAAAGGTCCCGAGTTCAAATCCCCGCGTGACCGGTTTCTGGGTTTTTTTTTTTTTTTATTTAATGTTTTATAATTTACAGTCTAGTCCCTGAGGTTCTGAGTTAATGCACAGATGGTCCCTGTAACAGTTAGTTAAGTGAACTAACTAGGTTAGTTTTTAAAATAGGAATCCTTATATAAAAAGATAACCCGGTTATACTTTTAAGTTAAATAAGTTTCGAAAATAACTATTCCGGTCCCTTATATATCATGTTTCTAAAATGACAAAATGGCCCCTTACTTAGTTAAAACTATTAACTTAGTTTGTTTTAAAAATGGAAACCTTTATAAAAGTGTAACCCGGTTAGGGTATTTTAATTAAAACAGTTTCAGAAATAACATCATCAGTCCCTGGAGTTCAAGTTTCATAAAATGACCAATAGGTCCCTAGACTTTTAATTCAAAATTTTCAAAGTTTATTTTATTTATAAAACAAGTTTCAAAAATGCCATGAAGGACCCTAAACTTATAGTTTTCAAAAATTACATTTTTAACCCGAAACTTTTAAGGTTTCAAAAATGACAATTTAGTCCCCGGACTTTTGTACTTTCTAAAAATGACGGTTTTAGTCCTCGGACTGAAAATCAAAGTTTTTCGACAAGTTTTAAAGAATGACAATTAGGTCCCTTAACTTATATTTTTAATAATGGCACATTAGGCCCTTGTAATTAATCTAGTCTTGTTTATAAGTATGAAACTAAATCAACTTTGCAAAATATTAACGTGTTTGGGCCAGTAAATCGTGTAAAAGCATGAAACAAAGCATGTATTAAACAAATTGCATTTCAATATATGGTAACCACTATCATGTGCATCAAACGACTACATGTTTGAAAATCGAGGTGGTTACATACACCACCACCGAAAAAGTGCTACTCGCGGTGGTATATGCATTGGATAAATTTCGGTCATATATATGGGGTAGTAAAGTGATTATTTATTCTGATCACACTGCTGTTAGGTACCTCATGGAGGAAAAAGATGCCAAACCAAGATTGATCCGATGGGTATTGTTGCTCCAAGAGTTTGATTTGGTGATACGGGACAAAAAGGGTACCGAGAATGTGGTAGCGGAACATTTGTCCCGATTGATGGTTGAAGAGGATCCTAAGTCTTTAGAGATCAATGAGTCTTTCCCTGATGAGCATATTATGAAGTTAGATAAGTTACCATGGTTCTCTAACATTGTGAATTATCTTGTTACAGGTGACTTACCGCCACATTGGGATATACGGAGGAGACAACATTTCATGTTTCAAATCAAGTATTACCGGTTAGAGGAACCGCACTTGTGGAAAGAGTGTGCAGATCAAGTGATTAGAAGATGCATAGACGATGAAGAAATTCCAAGCGTGTTGAAGCATCTACATTCGTTTGCGTGTGGTGGCCATTTCAGTGGTCACAAAACGGGTTACAAAGTGTTGAATAGTGGTCTTTATTGGCCAACTATTTTTAAAGATGCATTTGAGTTTTCCAAGAATTGTGTAGAGTGCAAGAAACTATGGGGTATTTCAAAAAGGGATGAGATGCCCATGCAACCAATCCTCGTAGTCGACATTTTTGATGTGTGGGGTATTGATTTCATTGGCCCATTCCCCAATTCTTATGGTAACTTGTATATCTTGGTGGCTGTTGACTATGTGTCGAAGTGGGTCGAAGAAATAGCCACCAAGACAAACGACCATTCCGTAGTTTGTAATTTTGTTCAAACCAATATTTTTTCAAGGTTTGGGATTCCTCGTGTCATCATAAGTGACGAAGGATCTCATTTTAAAAACTTTAGGTTTGGGAAACTTTTAAAACGGTTTGGTGTTGACCATAGAATTGCTACCCCCTATCAGCCGCAAACAAGCGGGCAAGTAGAGGTGTCAAATCGGCAAATCAAAGAGATTTTGCAAAAGACCGTGCGGGCGGACCGTAAGGATTGGTCAATCATGTTGAATGATGCTTTATGGGCCTACCGTACGGCACATAAGACACCCATTGGCACTACACCTTACCGGTTGGTCTCCGGTAAAAATTGGCATTTACCGGTTAAACTTGTGCATAAATCATTATGGGCTATTAAAGAATTCAATGTTAAATATGATGATGCAGGTAAGGAACGGAAACTTAAGTTATGCGAGTTGGAGGAGCTAAGAGAAATGGCATATGAATGCGCGTCCAAGTACAAGGATGGGATGAAGAAGGCGCATGATGCCAAGTTGAGGGAGAAAGAGTTTGAGATTGGGAAAAAGGTGTGGCTCTACAATTCGAAGCTCAAGTTCTTTCCCGGAAAGCTCCGAAGCAAATGAATTAATAATTAAACCGGTTAAATAAAATAAAGGAAAATTGGTTTTTAATAAACCAACCTTTGCCCCATTGGTAAATAATAATCCTACCTACAGAATTGGTAATTAATAATCCTACGTTTCAATATGTTGGTACTCAATGGACCTCCGTTATTTTTTTTAACTGAAGTTAGTTTTTAAGTTTTATTTATTACACAAACAGTCCCTGTAGTTATAATTTACTAGTTTTAAGTTTTATTTATTACACAAACAGTCCCTGTAGTTATAAAAAAAATCATAAAAATAAAAAAAAATCTAAAAAATCATAAAAAAATCATTAAAATTCTAAAAAAAAAATCAAAAAAATTCTAAAAAATCAAAAAATCATACAAAATCATAGAAATTCAAAAAAATAAAAAAAACTCTAAAAAATCATAAAAATTCTAAAAAACTTAAAAATCCTAAAAAAAAAAAAACTCTAAAAAATCATAAAAAAATCAAAAAAATTCTAAAAAATCCAAAAAATTCTAAAAAATCAAAAAAACTCTAAAAAATAAAAAAAAATTCAAAAAAAGCAAACGTTTCGACGTGAACCGTTTCGAACCGTACCGTTTCGACCCGGACCGTTTCGACCTGGACCGTTTCGATCCGGACCGTTTCGACCCGTACCGTTTCGACGCGTACCGTTTCGACGCGTACCGTTTCGACGCGTACCGTTTCGACCCGAACCGTTTTCGACCCGGACCGTTTCGACCCAGACCGTTTTCGACCCGAACCGTTTCGAAAACGGTGGTGGTGGTGGCGGTGCGGTGGTGGTAGTGGTGGTGGTGGCGGTGCTGTGGTGGTGGCGGTGGTGCTGTGGTGGTGGTGCTGTGCTGGTGGCGGTGCGGTGGTGGTGGTGGTGGTGGTGGTGGCGGTGCTGTGGTGGTGGTGGTGGTGGTGGTGGTGGTGGCGGCGGTGCTTTGGTGGTGGTGGTGGTGGTAGTGGTGGTGGTGGTGCAAACCTCAGGGACCATTTTGGCTATTAACTCATAGTTAAAACTAGTAAATTATAACTACAGGGACTGTTTGTGTAATCAATAAAACTTAAAAACTAACTTCAGTTAAAAAAAACTAACGGAGGTCCATTGAGTACCAACATATTGAAACGTAGGATTATTAATTACCAATTCTGTAGGTAGGATTATTATTTACCAATGGGGCAAAGGTTGGTTTATTAAAAACCAATTTTCCTAAAATAAATAAAAGAAATATAAGAGATGAACATTGTTCATCTTCTTCCCCAAATCCTGGTCAACAGAAGTCAACCCGCCCGATTTCGATTCAAACTGTGTTTATAATCAAATTAAACTTACAGGTACATTGTATAAGGGTTAACATACCGATTGGACGAAAAAGATCGAACCGGTATCGGTTCAAACGTCGGCCCGACTAAATTCCGGCGAAAGGTTCCGGCAACACTTGCAGTCGGTGAACAGAAGGTGAATTCGATGGTTTTAGTGTGTTTTAAGGAGTGTGGCAGGTTTGTAGGAGATTAGGGATTACTTATAACCATGGTTGCAAAAGTCGCTAGGCGCTCCCTAGTCGGTCGACCGGGGAGTTGAGAGTACTCGGTCTAGGCGGATAGTACTCGGGGAGTACTCGGACATGTTAAATTATAAAGAAATTACTTTTTGGAGATTAAATATATGTCAAATAACATAAATTTACTAATATTTATAACAAAATATGTGAAAATGATATTCATTCCTTAATATGATTGGCATAGAAATTATGTTTTATTATTATTTAAGTCAAACTAGGCCCGAGTTGACCTACTAGATCCAATTCTGGCCAAGGTTGACCGCGATTGACCGACTCCGAGTAATTAGGCGAAGTCGAAGAAAGTCGCCTCGGCAGCCTACCTTGTAGCGACTACTCGGGGAGTACTCGGCCCTGGAAACCTTGTTTTAGAACCATGCTTATAACACCTCAATTTAATCGAATTCGAAAATGTTCAGTGGATAGATTCCCACTTTGAAATTTTATATAAACTACCGATTTCAAGGATGTCAGGCATGATCTTGGTAATTTAAACGCGTGGGAAGTTTGTTCGAGGTCAGAGATTCCGCATGTATGAACCTTGGGCAGTGAAGTCCACTAACAATGTGATTGGGTGTGAATTCCGGTGATCAGCGGATATTTCCGATTTGAAATAATATTGTTTAATTTCGAAAGTGTGTGTATATATAATACGGATCTAAGTTTATACCGGATGAGGGCTTAGCCCGGCCGGTCACAATGTCACTTACAAACTGAAAGGTCCCGAGTTCAAATCCCCGCGTGACCGGTTTCTGGGTATTTTTTTTTTTTTTTTTGATTTAATGTTTTATAATTTACAGTCTAGTCCCTGAGGTTCTGAGTTAATGCACAGATGGTCCCTGTAACAGTTAGTTAAGTGAACTAACTAGGTTAGTTTTTAAAATAGGAATCCTTATATAAAAAGATAACCCGGTTATACTTTTAAGTTAAATAAGTTTCGAAAATAACTATTCCGGTCCCTTATATATCATGTTTCTAAAATGACAAAATGGCCCCTTACTTAGTTAAAACTATTAACTTAGTTTGTTTTAAAAATGGAAACCTTTATAAAAGTGTAACCCGGTTAGGGTATTTTAATTAAAACAGTTTCAGAAATAACATCATCAGTCCCTGGAGTTCAAGTTTCATAAAATGACCAATAGGTCCCTTGACTTTTAATTCAAAATTTTCAAAGTTTATTTTATTTATAAAACAAGTTTCAAAAATGCCATGAAGGACCCTAAACTTATAGTTTTCAAAAATTACATTTTTAACCCGAAACTTTTAAGGTTTCAAAAATGACAATTTATTCCCCGGACTTTTGTACTTTCTAAAAATGACGGTTTTAGTCCTCGGACTTAAAATCAAAGTTTTTCGACAAGTTTTAAAGAATGACAATTAGGTCCCTTAACTTATATTTTTAATAATGGCACATTAGGCCCTTGTAATTAATCTAGTCTTGTTTATAAGTATGAAACTAAATCAACTTTGCAAAATATTAACGTGTTTGGGCCAGTAAATCGTGTAAAAGCATGAAACAAAGCATGTATTAAACAAATTGCATTTCAATATATGGTAACCACTATCATGTGCATCAAACGACTACATGTTTGAAAATCGAGGTGGTTACATACACCACCACCGAAAAAGTGCTACTCGCGGTGGTATATGCATTGGATAAATTTCGGTCATATATATGGGGTAGTAAAGTGATTATTTATTCTGATCACACTGCTGTTAGGTACCTCATGGAGGAAAAAGATGCCAAACCAAGATTGATCCGATGGGTATTGTTGCTCCAAGAGTTTGATTTGGTGATACGGGACAAAAAGGGTACCGAGAATGTGGTAGCGAACCATTTGTCCCGATTGATGGTTGAAGAGGATCCTAAGTCTTTAGAGATCAATGAGTCTTTCCCTGATGAGCATATTATGAAGTTAGATAAGTTACCATGGTTCTCTAACATTGTGAATTATCTTGTTACAGGTGACTTACCGCCACATTGGGATATACGGAGGAGACAACATTTCATGTCTCAAATCAAGTATTACCGATTAGAGGAACCGCACTTGTGGAAAGAGTGTGCAGATCAAGTGATTAGAAGATGCATAGACGATGAAGAAATTCCAAGCGTGTTGAAGCATCTACATTCGTTTGCGTGTGGTGGCCATTTCAGTGGTCACAAAACGGGTTACAAAGTGTTGAATAGTGGTCTTTATTGGCCAACTATTTTTAAAGATGCATTTGAGTTTTCCAAGAATTGTGTAGAGTGCAAGAAACTATGGGGTATTTCAAAAAGGGATGAGATGCCCATGCAACCAATCCTCGTAGTCGACATTTTTGATGTGTGGGGTATTGATTTCATTGGCCCATTCCCCAATTCTTATGGTAACTTGTATATCTTGGTGGCTGTTGACTATGTGTCGAAGTGGGTCGAAGAAATAGCCACCAAGACAAACGACCATTCCGTAGTTTGTAATTTTGTTAAAACCAATATTTTTTCAAGGTTTGGGATTCCTCGTGTCATCATAAGTGACGGAGGATCTCATTTTAAAAACTTTAGGTTTGGGAAACTTTTAAAACGGTTTGGTGTTGACCATAGAATTGCTACCCCCTATCAGCCGCAAACAAGCGGGCAAGTAGAGGTGTCAAATCGGCAAATCAAAGAGATTTTGCAAAAGACCGTGCGGGCGGACCGTAAGGATTGGTCAATCATGTTGAATGATGCTTTATGGGCCTACCGTACGGCACATAAGACACCCATTGGCACTACACCTTACCGGTTGGTCTACGGTAAAAATTGTCATTTACCGGTTAAACTTGTGCATAAATCATTATGGGCTATTAAAGAATTCAATGTTAAATATGATGATGCAGGTAAGGAACGGAAACTTAAGTTATGCGAGTTGGAGGAGCTAAGGGAAATGGCATATGAATGCGCGTCCAAGTACAAGGATGGGATGAAGAAGGCGCATGATGCCAAGTTGAGGGAGAAAGAGTTCGAGATTGGGGAAAAGGTGTGGCTCTACAATTCGAAGCTCAAGTTCTTTCCCGGAAAGCTCCGAAGCAAATGGATGGGACCCTATGTGATCACCCGGGTCGGACAATTGGGTGATGTTACAATCGAGGACCCGAAGGATGGTTCACGGAAAACGGTTAATGGTCATCGGTTAAAACCGTTCCTCGATGGTAATGAGAAGGTGGATGAAAATAAGGAATTGGTAAGCTTCGTGGTAAGCATTCCGGTTTATGAGGTCGACTAAAAAGGACTGGTAACATTTTGTGTAAAGTTATGTATAATTTTTAATTGTTTGAGTACTTTGGATATAATCATTTTCCTTTAATACTAATCCCCTTTGATTGTGTGAAGTCCGGACATTCCGAACGAGTCATGAAGACATAAGTTATGTTTTTAGACTTTGTTATGTGCATTGAGGACAATACACGACTTTTCGAGGGGTGGTAGGGCCGTTAACGATTTTTGCGTTTTCTAAATTTAACTTATAAAAAATCACAAAAATATTTTTAATAATTTTTAGGAATTTTATTGTATATAGTCCTTTTATTAAATTCTTATAATTTTCTCCATATTTTCCAATAAAAAAAAATTGGAAAAACCGGTGCCCGTCGGCGAAAACAGGTATAGGCCCGTCCGGGACGAGGTCTACAAATGCCCGTAGGCCACTAAAGCCCGTATCCAGGAGGATAAGGCGTCGGAGAAAAAAACTACTTTTCCCTTGCCCATCGGCGACGCGGTCAGGCCCGTCGGCGACGGATTGTCTTTTGCGCTGCGGGACTAGCTCGTTTCTTATGCATATAACTCGAACCAAACACCTTCTAAACACCCTAAAACATAACTAAAATAGATATAGACCACATAATTCGCCCCATAACATAACCACATCATTCAACTTCTAAAAATCCCTGCTCTCTCTCTCCTAATTCACCTTTCCAACTTCATCTTCTTCACCAAAAACTCCAAAACCCTAAAACCTTCAAGCTTCCATAACTTCTTCAAATCTCCACCAAATCTTCTGATTCTTGAGTCCATCTTGCGTAATTTTTGGAGAGGAACAAAACCCCCATGACGGTTTTCATCAAATCTTGCTAATTTGCAAGATTTCTGGGTGTGAAATTTTGGGTTTTTTAAGGGTGTTCATCAAGTTACTTGCTTTACATCTTGTTCTTAGTTCTTCTTGTCTAAAACATCAAAGGTATGGATTTTACTTAAAGTTAAGCTTGATTATCATATGTTAGTTGTTTTTCTTCCGAAATTTTAAATTTGTTAGTTTAAGAGTAGGTTGTTTAAACAATGTATGTTGTTCTAGCATGAATTTAAGTATGCTTGGTTGTTTTGGATGGAATTTGAACATATCATAACCATAGTGAAGTAATTACACTCGTTATTTACATGATTGAACATGAAGGTGATGTTGAACTTTGTTGAACCAACAAGAAATTGCAAGTTAGCAAGTAAAATTGATAGGTATATGATAAAATGAGCGACTTTGGAAGTTTAAAAAGGCGATTTTGCATCTACTTGTTAATTAAAACTTCAACATCATACAACATGTTCAAAGTTTGAGAAATTATTGAAGGTTGGGGTTTATATTGATGCTTTGTTTGTTTTGTGCTTGTAGTTATGGCCGGAGGTAGAAAAAAGCAGAAAACTACAGGGCAAGGTTCATCATCTGGAGTGGGATCTTCTTCCGGTTTAATACCAAAGAAGTGGGAGCAACTAAGCTCTGTAGAAGAGGGTGATGCGAGACTTTATAGGCAGGATTGAGCGTGGGAGAAATTCAGTGATAGTAGAAGCTCTCAAGTATGCGATGAGGAGAAAAACAAACCTCTATCGGCTTACCAGGATAGGAAGTTGGAAGCCAAACTGTGGAAGTGGAAGATGGTTGATGGAGTGACCACTTCAGTACCGGAAAGGGTGGTGTGTGAAAGGGTTGTGAATGTGGAAGAGTTTAGACAAATTGGGATCGTGCAAATGTTTGAGCGACAGGGATGGGAGAGAGTTCTTGACTGGTGTGAAGACAACACCTCTCGGGTGTATTTGGCAGAGGTGTGTAAATGGTTGGCAACATTGAGGTTCATGAATAAGGATGGTCCTCCCACCCAGTGGAAATTGGTTGGTAAGACAAGCCGAGGGGTGATGACGATGTCCTTCGAAACGATTAATTGCATTGCGCGCTTTGACTCTTTGGGGGTGCAAGCATATGATTATCCAACCACCGAACAATTTTTTGGATAATCATATGAACGGTGGTGATCAGGAACAAATGACAGCGGCTATCTTACCGTATAATGACGGGGGAGCGGCCCAAATAACTCAAATGGCGATCGAGGGAAGGATTCTTCAAGGAATTTCCCTAGAGAATGTTTTGGTGAGATTCAGTGATAGGGGCAGAGTAAGGGCAAGTGATTGTAGGGTTGTTCATTCTTTGTTGTACGGAACACCTACTTTGTCATGGAGGCATATCATAATGATGAACACATGGTTTACCCGGGAGTCATCTCAAAGGCGTTTTATTCCATATGCACGCCTCATCAGTGCCATGATCCTCCAGCAGAATTGTTTGCCCCCAGAATCGCTTTGGGTATCCAAACCATTGGAAGAAATCAACCAAGCGGCGATGAAGAAAAATTGGAAGATAGAGGTGAAGCTTTCGGGAAACAAATATGTGTTGACCGACAAATTGGGTCACAGCTATGAGTTTGTTAATCCAGAAACACAGCAAGGAGCTGGGGGAGATGAGGAAATGGTTGATGAAGAAGACGAAACTGAGCCTCGTGGTCCACGGGGACCACGACAGAGATATATGAGGCCACACAAGGAGTTGAATGCCGATGTGGCAAGTTTTGTGAACTTTCGACGGGTACCTTCGCACAAGGAGTTCAACCGGGGCCAACAAGAAACGTTTGATAAAGTCTCTGCATGTATAGGCGAGGGCAGAGAGTATAATAAGAGGAGTGAGAACTGGGAGGGAACACATGGATCCCAGATGCAGGAGTAATGGGCATTTCAGACGGCCTATCGGGAGAGGATGGAGAAGCATATGGAAGAGCAGCAGCTGCAGCAAGCGCTCCAAAGAAGTCAAATGGAGCGTTTGATAAAGATGCAGGAGGATAAGACAGCTGGAAGACGGGCATGGGAGGACGAGCGCAATGAATTGGATCGGCGCCGATGGAGCGCCTTATATGTCTCTAACCAAATGGCTATTAATAACGCCAAAATCCTCCACGATCAGGAGAGCCATCAAAGAGACTATGAAGCCGGCCTTCCTTATGTCGAGCACTCGGGGTGGACCGACTACCCCAACCTTCCCGTTCCACGAGGCCCATCCGATCCATCTCCTCACTGGCCCGAGGCAGTAGGCTCCAGCTTCATTCCGATACCCTATCAGCCACCACCTCAAGGAGAGCAGAGCCCACTTGATAACTACAGGGAGATGTTTGAGGCCCTCATTGGTTATCCATACCAGCCAAACCCGCCAGTTAACCCCAACGAGAGATATCAGCGATGAAGGCAAGGTATGTTTTGTGTTGTTGTATACTTTAGTTTTCTTTATTTCTTTTTCGTTATTATTTATTCTTGCCTAGTTAAATGAACGTTGTGGGTGTGTTCCCTATATAACCCTCACGAGACCTCTCATCCTCCCAAGCTATTGGGGGGTTTAAAAGGGCTTGTTGCATAAGCTAAATGCAACCGTGATTCCTACGAAAGTGAGTTAGGATTGTTATTGTTGTAAATTATTTTTTCACAAAAATCAAGGTAATTTAACGCATGATTTGGTAACACTTTCATAAAAATGGTAGAACTAATCACCTAACAAATTTCAATGGTTGTGAGCTGCATGCTTCTACACAAAGGTTAAGATTGGTAGGTATAACATGTTCGCGGGACAACCGTTTTTATGAAGAGAAGAAGAAGATATGGGCATCAAGCGACAAAAATCAGGTGCATGCATTTCCTTTTTACCTTAATTCTTAGTTTAGTAATAAGTGGATTTTATTTTGTATTTTATTTTTCTGGGGTGAAATTTTGGGGAGGTTAGTCGTGTCACATCGCTTGTGCGTTCCAAAACTCTAGTTCTTACACATTGAGGACAATGTTTACCTCAAGTGTGGGGATGGGGGAGTAGTAAAAGTTTTCGATTTTGACCTGTTCATCTAAATTCATTTAAACACTACACATTGAGGACAATGACTACCTCAAGTGTGGGGATGGGGGAAAATTTCAAAAAAATTTCAAAAATTTATTGTTTCAAAAGCGATCTTAAAAGCACAAGTAACTAAGTCAACGGGGGATGGCACAAACCATGTGGTCTTTTGTCATGGTCAAGTTCAAATTAATAGCATGACGGGTATTTAGCGGGTGGTTATCTGGGAATAATTCGCCTAAGGAACTAGCATTTTATGCATATCACATACCATACCCTTATACATGAGGTTTTGAGCCACTTTTATATCATAGATTTACATATACATGTTTCTTTGTTTGAGTGGACCATTAGTCGCGTATTGTAGAACTTGCAACTTTTGATATGTTTGAGACCATAGACCAAATACAAGCACGAGAATGATTAAGGCATTAGGTAAACCTTTTCCTTTTACATCATTTTTATATCCTTACCCAAAAATTATCCCCTAGTAGCCAATTTTGAGCCTAATCCTTTCGTTTAACTACCCTTTAGCCCATAACCTTAAAACCTTTTTCTTTCAAACCCGTGTGATGGAAATTCGATTATAGGAGTAAAGTTTGTATAGTTGTATTTGCTTGTTTGCATATATATAAAAAAAGAGAAAAATCAGAAAATGTATGAAAAAGATAGAAAATTGTTGCGAAAAGAACAAGAATATGTGTTCTTAGTTTGAGAAATAAAAGGCTAAAGTTGTTGCCTTGTAGTTGATGTTTATAGTTTAGTTTTGTTTAGAGTAGTCTTTCGTAATAAAAATGGAATTTTCATCACCTTGTTCACTTTAAAATATCCTATTTCCTACCCTTAGCCTAGCCATGTTACAACCCTTACAAAGACCTTATGACTTGTGCTTGGTATTCGTGTTCGATGGTGGAGAATGATTGAGCTGAAAGCCTATGCGGGTACGTGTTCTAATCAGTTTTGAGCAATTAATTGATTGAAGTGCTAATACATTATACATTAGCCAATTTATAAGCCGAGTGGAGAGAACATTGTGAGGGATGTGCATGACTTGTTAGTTTTATGGGCGGGTTAATATTGGATAACCATTGTATATGTGAATGCTCACTTACCGTTAAATATGTTGAAAACTGTAAGGGGTTTGAACTTTTGTATAACAATAGACGTTAACCTTTGTCTCGAGAATGAGGAGTGTATTTGTTGTTCGACCCATGTGAAAGTGAAAAACAGATTTGCTTGAGGGCAAGCAAAAGACAAATGTGGGGATGTGATACGTGGTTGAAACCCGGTGCACTTTATCGTATAACTTGATGTTTTTACATAAGTTTTAATTTCGGATAGCCTACTTTTAATCAAAAATGTGTTTTGCAGGTTTGATGGAGTTTAAGGAGCTTTTCGGGAGCTTTATGAGTCACCGGGTCGAGAAACAGACCACCGGAACGCGTTACGGATCAAACGAGAGCGAAAAAATGGAAAATCAAAGAATGAGGTTTGGAGAGCCCCTCGCCGACGGGTCCCAAGCCGTCGGCGACGCCCTTTAGAAATGGTCGTCGGCCGGAGTTGCTCGTATCCATATGATCAAGCCGTCGGCGAGAAACAAGACCAGGGGAACCCGTCGGCGACGGGGTCAGGCCCGTCGGCGACGGGCTGTACTTTTGCCAGACGCGAATTTTTGGTACTATGTTGATAGAAACGATTTTTATTGGTTCTTGTTGCATTGAAGACGGGAGTTACAACTTATGTGAGTTTGAATCATAATCTTGGGGCCTCATTCTCACCTACCATTCACTACCAATTCATCTCTTATCACACACACAATCCGAATCAAGAAGGAACATCATCATCATCATTCACAATCACCAATTCATCCACAAACCCTAATCACCCATACCTCGTTCCTTTTACCATCATCCTTCACCAAAACCTTCAACATCCATCAATTCTCCATTGTTCAAGCTTCAAGATGGTCCATGTCATGTTCCAATCATCCGGTGATCAAGTTTCTTCAACCATGAGCGGCTAATCACCTTGGTTTCACCCCGGTGTAGGTAGTTGTTTAATTTAGGGTTTCGAATTGTTTATTGCTTCAACTTTGTGACAATTTGTGTTGATTTTTGAAACCATTGACAATAGTGTTACATTTGTTTCGTATTTGTAAATTGTCGACGATTATAAAGTTATGACTTCGCGAAATGGTTATGTGTAGTTATGCATTGTCTTGGTTAGGTTTTACTTGTGTTGATTACAAAGTGCATTCTTTGTCCGTTTTTTGAAACGTTGATAGTTATTGGCACCTAAGTCACGGTACACTAAATCCGCTAATCATATACAATTGAGTTGGATCTAATACTTGTAGAAACCCTAGGTTGGCAATTACCGAAACCGGGTGTGAACCCTTCTTTTAATTATTGTTTAGTAATCAAGTTTGTTTGCAATCGTTAATTGTTAGTTGTTAATAAATTAAACCAATTCCATTAGCTTAAATTCACGTCTTTCATCCAAACAAAAATACAAAAAATATCTAGCAAGCTTCATAAATCGTGACATTTGTTCTAATTCAATCGCATCCATTCACAAACCACATACTCTTCGTGGTTCGACCCCTTACTACCACTAACACATAGTTAAGGCTAATTTGGGCTTATAAATATTATCTTTAATCAGAGCGCAAAACTCCGATCAGCCACCCGGTATCCAGTCTTATCCTGAGTTTTATGGGCAATTTCAGCAGATGCAGATCAACCAAGAGCCGCTGAGGGCAAACCAGGAGCAGATGCGGGCGAATCAGGAGTTCATGCACCAAGAGGTGCATGCCGGGTTTTCATATATTTTTGGTGGTCTTTAGAACGCCTTCCCCAACTACTTTGGTGAGCCCCAACAGTTCCCATTCGGGAACACAGGTGACTATGACGGGGCGGGCCCATCTGGCACAGGTGGAGGTGCCGATGACGAGTAGTGGAGGAGCTCTGAGCTGGTGGTTGTGGTAGTATTTTAGTAGTTTGTTTTTTGGGGTGTTCATTTTGGTTCTTATTGTAAACACCCGCGGATATGTATTTTATTTTTTAGACATTATCTTTTATTTTCTAGTTTTATGAATGGATGCTTAGTATTAGTATTATTTTCTAGTTATAATTTGTGTTGCAACTAGATTGTCTCGCTTGCTGCTTTGTTTTGCTTTGCTTTGCTTTGTGACATCCATGTAGATATTTGAAGCACATCTTGGACCGAAAAGACACGGCAGAATCAGCTTTGGAACCCAGTTTCATCTTTAGTCATCTTCAGGGGAGTGTTATTCTCCTTTTTCTCTATATTCTGGGTTTCGTATTGGGGACAATGCGAAGTTCAAGTGTGGGGAGGGGGTTTAACATTTTTACTTTGTTTGTCCTAAAAAAATCAGTTAATTGTATATGTTTTTAGTAAATAAACCAGTTAGTTGTTGTTTTAGAAAGCTTAAGACATGATAAAAATCCGATAAGCCAAATAAATTTTGAAAAAGATAACTAAAAAACGTGACAAACAAAGAAAGACTTGCATGATAATTTTCACACTTTTACCCATTCCTTCCGTTATGTGAATATGTTTGAGCAATAAATTCGTTATATGTTTGTTCATTTCGGAGTAGGAGTGAGCCGGATGTCACGTGTAGTTTAGAACTTGTCACTAGCATGCTTTTTAAGACGATAAACGTACAAAATTGTGTAGAAGTGATAGAGGCGCTTAGAAACCCTTTGTTTTTAGCCTTTTTCTTTGTTTATGTTTCCCTAAACCCTACGCTACCCACTAGGATTAACCATGTCGAGCCTTTTCCGTGTTTTTCTTTCTTTTACCCAACCAATTAACCCACTTAGCCAAATTTAGCCTTTTTACTTTTAACCCCTTTGTGTTAAAACTCGGTTAAAATCATCGTTTAACTAGCATTCCTTGCAATTAGTGTTCGTGTACAAAGCCATTAGATTATATAAAACAAATCAGAAAATAAAACGCCCTAAAATAGGGTGAAGTCGAAAAAATTCGAGCAATTTTAAGTGCTAAAATAATGAAATTTCGCTGATGAGCTCGATAACACAAAAAGTCGCCTTTTTAAGGCATTAGTATATGTAGTTTAGTTGTTTTACGCTTGTTAAACGTGATTACCGAGTTTTAACCATTTAGCCACTTTAAAATTTTCCATTCCACACCCTTCACCCAAGCCTTTCGTTACAACCCGTAAAGACCTCTTGATTTACACTTTTTCGCGTGTTAGTTGGTGGAGATAAGATCCTGTGACAAGCTTATAATATTACACGTTTCATTGTCGAGGCATTGAGTGTTTACACATACACATTTTATGTATGTTTCACAAATATAACCAAGTGTGTGTGAACATTGTGAGGTGTCTGAAGATTAGCGTGCTAAGTCAATCGAAAGTAAAATCACGGCTTTATGGTTATCTCAACATATATTTGCATGTGCTTGTTTGGTTTGAATCATTTGACATTGCATTTCGAAAAACGGCTAACCGTATGTATGTGTATTACTAGTTAATTTGTAAATTCTTGTTCTCGTTAGAAACTATCTTTTATTACATTTTAATTTTAGCTTGCTTGAGGACAAGCAAGGTTCAAGTGTGGGGAAGTTTCATATTCACAAAAATACATATGTTTTATTCCCCCATTTTACGCATTTTTGGCCGTAAAACCGAGAATCGGATACTTAATCGAGTGTGTTTTTGTTTACAGGCCTAAAACAGCGTGCAATAAGAAGATGAAGAAAACAAGGATTTTTCGGGCGAAACGGCTGAACTACGAAGATTCTGTGAAGAAAACGGATATGGGCGAGTTGCACGACCGTGCCACAATTGGCACCCCCGTGCGGATCCGACGACAAGGCCCAACCCGGCACCGCACCGCCAGTGCGATCAAGCGTGTAAGTGATCTCGGGAACGCACGACCGTGCGGTCGGAGGAACTCCCGTGCGGATTCGATGACTAGCCCCAGCCCGGACATGCACTGCCAGTGCAGTTGCTCGTGCCAGCCACACCACGGCAATTCACGTCCGTGCAACACATGGCACGCCCGTGCCGATCTGAAGACCGGTCCAAGATTCGTTGATGTCACACGGTATGGTGAACAGTAAACTAAAGTGCACGACCGTGCGCTTTAATCGCACGACCGTGCGATCTGAAAATGTTATAAAAAACAGAAGGGAGCAATCAGTTCGCAACTCTAGACTTTTGGGAGCTTTTCTGGCGAATTATCAGGCTCCGGAGGCTCTACTTTTTCACGGAATCAAGCCGTCTTTGTGCCGATTAGCTCCGTTATCATCCGGATTCTCAATCTAGTACTTGTTTATGGTTTGATTCTTGAATCTTTCCATTGTTTTGTTATGTTTCAAGCATTTTGGTTGATGATTATGTATTATTGTAAGCCTAAGGGCAAAAACACTAGTATTCCTTGCTTAACAACAACCATTAGTATGTTAATTATGTTTATAATGACACTTGAAGCATTTTCTATGTTAATCGTTGATGATTAGTTTGCAACCTTGTTTATTGATGTTGAATTCTTGATTATAGTTAATTATCTTGGATGCTTAGTATGTGGTTAGTTAAGATATTTACAAAAAGAAGCTTAATTAATCATGTATTAGTAGACTTTGAACTTGTTTAACTAGTTTAACTTGTTTAAAATGTTTACACCATGATACAAGAAATGGTTAGTGGTTTAATAAGGGGTAATTAATGTTAATCAAGAAAGCTTTCCCTCACGTAAGGACCTTAACGGGTTAAATGGTGTTGTTATGAATTCTTGACATAAGTTGTTAACTTAGTTAGTAGTTTAGGCCAAAATTGCTTGCTTGGTGAATTTATGTTCAAGATTTGTAAAATGAACTCGGTTGTGATTTAATCTAGTTTATACTTGTCTCGGTGGTTACATTGTGTTTATCGGTGTCACTTTCCTTGATTAAGTGAGGTTAGAAAACTCCTAACGGATGACTAACTTTTCTTTAGGGGATTTTCATAGACATTTGTCAATTGGGCGTTAAAGAACAATTTTAGGTGGTTAAAGTGTGTTTATCGTTTTAGCTTTCCAAAGAGTTGTCATGTTAGGATTCCCGAAAGGGATACTAATTGTATTGAAAAAATGGAAAATTGACCAAGTGTTTTAAGTGACAAAACCGACTTAGTTCACATACTTTGGTTATGCATAAAGCAAGGCTATATATTTATTTTCATATTTGGAGTCTATTATGTTTTTAAAAATATTTGTTTAGTCTTATTTTAGTTTTTAGAAAATCACCCACTTATCTTTCTACAGGTAATTTAATGACAAAGTTTTAGTATTATTCCTTCGCCCACATTCTTGGATCGACACTTGGTTCTTACCGATACTTTACTACATATATGACGGGGTACACTTGCCCTCTTGTGTGTGTTTTAATGTTGAAGTATAAATCATTTTTATAAATTTAAAACCGAATCGTGTGTAAAATTCATTGTGAAAATATGTATACGCGCACACGTCACGTAACTTTGGAAATTCTGGTTATCGTAACCGCTCTTCGACGCCATACAATCCTCGATTTACCGGAAACCATCCTAACTATTTTAGAAATGGAAATGTGAGGAGTAATGGTGAAGAAGGTTACTTCAAAGAATTTTCCTTTATCGATGACACTAGCCGACCCAAGACCATCATGGCTTGGGTCCCCAACTCTAACTAATTTGTTGTTTGTGGGTGCATGAACAACTCAAGAGGGCTATCTATATTTGGTATATCGATAGTGGTTATTCCAGACACATGAGGGGGAATAAAGAGGTGTGGTGCATCGCATCTCCTATATAAAGACATTAACCCCTAACTCATGACTCCTACGTTGTCCCTCATATGCACGTATGGGTCCAATACATTTCAAAATTAACTTTCAAATCTAACTTAAACTAAACAAACTCTGACCAAGACGTAGGAATTAAACATTATGTACTAACACTAAGTGATTGGTGTAAATATAATTTGCATACAAGCCTATGACTCATGCATGCACTAGGATTAACTTGACTATTATACCCATAAAAACATCCCCCCCCCCCCCAAACATAGCCAAGAGTTGAGTGAACGTTGTGAGATGTGTAAGACTATGCATAATCAAAACTCAATTAGGCATGTCATGATTCATCATTATCCCAAAAAGTGTTAGTAAATTGTAACTCAAATGAGGTAGGGAATGTCCAAATCTGGATCACCTACTATTTTCAACCAAAAACTTGTGAGTTTGCTTGAGGATAAGCAAAGTTTAAGTGTGGGGTTTATGATGTGCCATCGATTATACAGATTATTAGTGCATAATTACCCCTAGATCTGAGTACTTTTATGAGTTTATACTTGAAAATTCTACCCCTAAATCGTTCCTATTTGACGAATGTAGGTTTCTAAGGTCTTTGGACAAAAAGAAGTGAAAACAGGCATAAATGAGGCAAAAATGCAATATTCCAAGTAAATTAGCAAGTTTCCAGATAGGCATGGCCATGCCAGACTCTGGGCATGGACGTGTACAACATATAGGACCACAAAATCAACAAGTCAACCCAAGAATGATCAACAAAATTCTACCATATGCGGTGGCACCCCTGTGCAAACCCAGGCACGCATGTGCTTAGCTAAAGACAAATCATGGAAGCTTCGAGAACGGACAAGAAGTAAACCTTCTAGAGGATGCTAATTGCAAAAGGACATACACCCCCGTGCACACCGAGGCACGCCCATGCATACCAACCCGTACACCCTCGTGCACACCTAGGCACGCTCGTGGATCTAAAAAGACAAAATTGGAGCTTCTAGATCCACCAAGAACGACACCCGATAAAGGATGAAAAGGACGGCCAGCTTGAACTTTGTTGCACACATACTTGCACTTGAGCTAGAGCTTAAGGATCATGAAGAGTGGTAATCGCCATTGGTAAAGGTGTTCCATATGATTGTAATCTCTATGTCTTCTCATACTCTTAAATTAGTTAAGCTTATTAATATAGTACTTTTATCTTATTTAATGTGTTTATCTTTTACTAATTCTTGGTTTATTATCTTTGGTGACAAGATTGCATGATCTCTTCGTAAGTAAATTAACTTAACCACTTAATTTAACTATATTAATTTAACCTAATTTAACTTGACTAAGGTGTGTGCACGGCTTCCGGAACCCTTAGTCAGATCTGGTGTAAGCTTGTGGTATTGAACCAAATCTTACTAGAGTTTTCTAGTAATTAACCAGATTCGAGTGATAAGCTTCTTATATCGAACCAGATCTTAGGGTAATAGAAGGCCTCTGATATTACATCGAGATCCTTTGGAAAGGCTTCTGGTAATACACTAGATCCGATTGGGGTGGGGGGTAAAAGTTAAGAAGGTAAGTTAATGGGGTATAGAGTAATTCGGAGAAATAGAAGCTAACTAGTGAAAGGCTAGGGATAGTTCATTATGGACACATTTTTTAAACCTGTTTTATCGGTATGTTGTAGCAAGGTTGAATGAATTTTGGCAACCTGGCCAATGAAGCCACTTCCAACTTTCATAAAAGATAAAACTGAAGACTAAAACATTTTCCTCATTCTATATAGAAAATTATATTAACTAAGAAATACTTTTCCAAGAGTCATAAATTACTATTTTAGTCAATTAACTAACTACAAATACGGATGGTGAAAATAATCATAAACAATTGAGTATAGGAAACATATCCATGGACAATACTTGGTTCTTATAGTATACGCAATGGCTTCTCTGACCGTTGTGTGTATTTAGTGTAAATAAAAATAATCTTTTATAAATTTTAAACTAGATAATTGTGCTTTGAAGTCATTAACTTAGCGCACTTAAATGTGCATAATATTGTTATACTAATATACCTAATTCACACGACATCGGTATCTACTTCCTAGCTTAAATGACATGTATGATGAACTTCAAGTTATTTAATGTTGGGATATCATCACCTGAGTATCCAAGAAGAAATGTACCCAAAAGTTTGTTTAGAATGCAGTACAATCATTACAAGTTTCTCGAAGTGTGTTTAGAACGCAGTACAATCATTACAAGTTTCTCGTTATGCAGTTTGGTTTAACTAATGCAACAGTCGTGTTCATAGATCTTATGAATAGGGTATGAAAAGATTATTTGGATAAGTTTGTGAAAGTATTCATTAACAATATTTTAATCTATTCACAAAAAAGAAGATAATGATCAACACCTGAGATTAATCCTAGAATTTCTCTAGAAAGAGAAATTATACTCTAGATAGTCTAAATTTGAAATTTGAATGTGTGATGTACAATTTCTTGGCCATGTGGTTAATGAGAATGGAATGCAAGTTAACCCGACAAACATCAATGCAATCAAGAAGCGGGAAATCCCTAAAACCCCCATAGAAATACACCAATTTCTAGGTTTAGTTAGCTATTATTGATGATTGATCGAGAAATTCAAGTAAATAGCTCAAAACCTTAACTTAGAAAGACAAGAAGTTTGACTGGAGAGAGAAATAGAATGCAACGTTTAAATTGTTAAAGCTGAAATTATGGAGGGCACCAATTTTGTCTCAACCTAATGAAACAAATTACTTTGTAGTTTACAACGAATGTATGCATTGTAATGCAAAGAGTTAAGGTAATTGCTTATGTGTCTCCCTAAGTTAAAGGGCATGAGAAAAATTACACAACTTAGAATTTAGAATTGAAAGAAGTGTTATTTGTACTTAAAAATTTAAAACATTATTTATATGGTACTAAATACGTTCTTTATATTGGATATAAATTTAACTATAAATTTGTTTTTTTTGTGTGTTTTCTTTTATTTTTTGACCTACATCGTCAGCAAAAGCCTTTGCCGGAGATTACATATCCAAAAACATATTATTTGACAAGGTAATAAGAAACACTTTCAATTTTCCATATTTAATATCAGATATTCAATTTATAATTACTCAAATTTTATCTAAATCTAATAAAGAATTTCATCTAATGCCCTATGATATTTTCTTCATCAAAATTCCAACTAATGCCATATGTCATTTTCTTTTCCAAATCACTAATAATATTATTTGTAATTAATATTTACTTCTAACTAATGATATTAATAATGTTATGATATTAATATTATATTATATATATTAATACAAAGTCTTCATGAATAGTGATTTTGATTTTTTAAATTATTGTTTCAATTTTTTAATATTATGTTATTTGTTATATATTTTGTTTATTTTTCAAATAACCTGCGTTCTATGTTTATATTTTCAACATTACGATGTAAATTTATTGGAAACGGATACTATGATGCTATCGTGCTAAACTTAACCAAAACCGATTGCTTTTTTTATATATTAACACAAAGTCTTCATGGATAGTGATTGTGATTTTTTAAATTATTGTTTCAATTTTTAATAATATTTTATTTGTTATATATTTTGTTTATTTTTCAAATAACCTGCATTCTATGTTTATATTTTCAACATTACGATGTAAATTTATTGGAAACGGATACTGTGCTGCTATCGTGCTAAACTTAACCAAAACCGATTGCTTTTTTTCAACATTACAATATAAACTTTATTGAAAACGGATATTGTACTGCAATCATACCAAAAAAAGAACCAAAACCAACCTGATATTATATGTATCGATACCAGTATTTATTTATATTTTTTTTCTTTCGATAAACCAATATTTGTTTATATTGTTTTTGCTTTCGATAAACTGATATCGTATCCCTACTATACTGTGCCGAACAACATCAATACTTGTACCTGTACTCATTTGTATGGTTTATGTTTGATAATGAATTTTGTGTCTTAACCGTAGTCAACCGAACCGAAACCGAAGGCACAACATCGGTATTGGTACCGGTACTTATTTTTATTGTTTTTACTTTCGATAAACTGACGTATCCTACCAAACAACATTGTTATATTATGTTCATTTTTGTGATTACCAGTTTCGATAATTTCCATTTATACAACTCTGTATGCGATGATCAACAACGAATATCATTACCAGTACCGCAACGATCTGAGCTGGTCGATACCATTTGGACAACATCGTTGTCGATACCGGTGTTCATTTTTTCATTTTTAATTTATGTAAAACATGTATTGATTCTATACCGATACCGGAAGTATAACAAACCTAACCGATACCGATCGAATGCCCGCGACAATGTGCCACTGCAACGCGCTAGGAAACAACCTAGTTAATATTAATTAAAATTCAAAATTGATGATTAAAAAAATACTTAATGTTTTTAAAAAAAAAACTTCAACCTTTTTTAAGTGCAGTTATCTATGATTTTATAACTTATGATTTTTATACTTTTAAAACAGGATAATTATCCTTAAGTTTTTTCATATGATGTATAATTTTCATATTCCACATATTAGTTGTGGTTTCTAATTTATTCTTGTTTCACAATAATTTATGCTTAAGGTGAATATTATGAACTACTCAGGTTAATCACATATTTGTAACAGGATTTTTGTTACTTTTTTAACGAGAAGTGTTTGAATCTAATTTATCCTTTTTCAGGTTGTAACGGTTTCACGTCAAAACGAGTGATTTTCTACGGGTCAAAATGGTTTGAGTCATTTTAGCCCAACGTTGTGACAACCCTCAAAATTTCAGGTATCCGTACAATTAATTAATATTAAATTTGTGCTTAATGAGTGTGCTTGATTACAACTGATGAATAAACTGCTTTCTGATTTCTGTTCCATACATACATATGCATCACATTTCATACTATCACTCCATTTATTACATACAAACTTTAGTGACAAACTTGATGCACAAAGCACAGTTAGCACAGTGAGCGGATAACTCAGAAACATGCTGACAATGCCAGCACATAGACAGACTATATATTGAGGCCCAGTATGAGCCAGGGACAAGGTATTACACTAGTATGGAGTGTAGGGAAGTAAGGACCATAAAACTGCGTCACTAGGAGATAGTTTAGGTGCCGGGAAGTGCCTAAAACCCACTCTAAGTGCAGAATTCTGCATTTATTAACAAAATTCAGCATTTAAATATGATAGTCACTTGCAAAAATATGGGAAAATGGTCCTGTATGCTTTCCTAAGTGTCGGGAATTAAAAGGGTCACTAAAAGATACATAAAGGACACTTTACGATATCACTTAGCACTTTAACGGAACGGTGTCTAACCGAACAACCGGACAATACCCGGAACACAAAAATATTGTTAAACACATTGTTTCACTTTTTCTGAGCTAGTATTGGTTCCCGAGCACTTAAACACATTACATAAGACATGGTACACACTGAACACTAAACTTTTACCCGTTAACCCCTAATTAATCACCACTTACCACAACATAGAATCCGTTAACCCCTAATTAATCACCACTTAAACACATTACATAAGACCCAATGGATATTAGAACTTGAGTATTAATAACCATCATCATCCTCAACTTATCAACACACCACAACTTCATCTCTCTCTCTCCCTCCATAGCTCGGCCGAAACATCCCCTTGTCACCACCACCGTTTTCAATTTTTGTTCAAGCTTTCCAAGGTCACTACAAGGTGTATCAAGGTGAATAACGAGGTGTGGAACTCACGGATCATCAAGGACCTCTCTAGTTTGCTTTTATCCTCTACATTTCCGAGCTTGAACTTCCCTAGCTTTAAGCTAGTTGTAAGCTCCTTTGATCCTTACTTACTTCATGTTTATGGTGGTTAATAGTTATATTATGATGAAATCTCAAGAACACTAAAGGATCATAAACATAAGTCTTGAACATAAAGCTAACATGATGATGAAACAAGATGAAATAATGATAATATAAAGTTGTTTTGTTATGTTGTTGATTACTTGATGCTTGTTTGATGATTACTAGTAATATGATGTTGAACATCATGGTTGAACTTGTTAAAGTAAGATTAAAAACTTAAGTTAACAAGTTAGGAGGTGATTAGTGATGTACATAAAAGAATCACCTCCATGTTTCAACATAAACTTGGTAACAAGATGATTTCTTGAAAAATATGTAAACAAAGTGAGTTGATGATCGTATGGATCCGAGGGTTACAAATGGTTTTTCCTAAATAAACAAAGTTAAAAAGACGACTTTTGAAAGATAATGATTCTTACACTATTATTGGAAAGAAATAAGTATCTGGATACTAGTAAAACAAGAAAATATTGTAAACAAATATTTTTGTAAAAAGTATTCACAAGTTGTGAACATCTAAAAATCCCAAGAATGAGATTTTAACAAAAGTAAACACACTTTGTAGGGTAACTAAACCCACTAAACACCCCACTAAGTTACTACGCAATTTTATGAAAAACCAAGTTCATGTTATTAAGTAAAGTGCCTTGTTTTTGCACTTGACTAGTGTAATGTTGTTTAGTAACTTGTTGTTGATTGATTGAATAATGTCCGAAAAGAAAATGATATGCTAATAA
Source organism: Helianthus tuberosus (assembly GCA_030545235.1). NCBI lineage: Eukaryota > Viridiplantae > Streptophyta > Magnoliopsida > Asterales > Asteraceae > Helianthus > Helianthus tuberosus. The sequence goes on from CM060415.1 coordinate 81,440,649, forward strand.
GCATGGACACCTCCATTTACAAATAAAACTCTGGCGAAATTTTCAAAAATTCCAACACTTAGAAAATATTTTCTAAACAAGTGTTACAAGTATATTTTCAACTTTTTTTTTTCAAAATAAACTTCGCCATAGGTTTTGTTACAAAAATACAAAGTATTGGAGGTTGATTTTTACTAGTAAAATGGATAAATATATATTTAGAATGTATATTTTATACAAAAACACTTGTGTGAATATTTGTATATTTTGTGAACTAGTTATATTATTTTAGGGTAAAATAATATAACTTAACAAAATACCTTGACATTTACAACTCCAAAATAATACAAAAAACATCAAGGAGTAAAATATTTAAGTTACACAGTTGGCTTTGTGAAACAGAACGCGGAAACGTAACTTATGAAATATTCCAGAAAATACTCTTACACATATATTTTTGGTAAAATATTATTTTGGAAACTAAAGAAGTAAAAATATATTATTTTTGGGAAAAATACATATATTTTTGGAATACGTTATTTTTGGGACAAATAAGTTAAATATATTTTCCTAAGTGGGACTTAAAATATATTTTTCGAAACTACAAATATACATGTATAAATACCCCCATCCTTGGGAAGGAAATACGCATATAAAATACTTGAGAAGTATGGATACAAAATAGTTGTCTAACTATTATTCCAAAACCTAAAAACAAAACTTAAGTTAAAATAATTATTATTATTTTAACAAGAAGTTATAACTTGGAATAGTATCAAAGTAACGTAACTCAAAAACCTTCATACTAAGCAAAGGCACGGCCCGTTCGTCTAATAGACGTTAGTACACTGTAGGTAGTCGTGTTTGCTGAGGAGACTTGGGTTACACATACTGAAGACGCAATACAGTGAGTTCATGTCCCCCTTTTCCTTAAACTGTTTTGTTTACTTACTTCGGGGGTGAAATACATGTTACAAAGGGATACTTACAATACTATTGGTATGATTAGCCCAGGAAAGAACCATAGATCATGTGATAGGGTAGGCGGATACTTGGGACCATCAATCCTCGTTGCAGGACCGAGGGGCATGAGTGATAGATCTATTTGGGTGTAGCGAGCCCACACCCATGAGGCCGAGACGGCCCATAGTGGTGACTATGTCTTCCAGCTGGGAGCCCGGTACAACTTTGCTAGGTTTGAGTCTTCCTACACCGTCACACATATCAGTGGCCTTGAAAACCATTGGTGATCTTTTCCTTGTTTGCAATCATACCGGGACATACATACATACATACATCCATTGTTTACAAAGGTTTATACATACTCACTTACACATAAACTCGCTTAAATTTTTGTTGATTTTTCAAACTACATGTATTTCAGGGAACTAGCAGATCTGGCGGGGTATGCATGTGTCTAGCTGCGTTTGAATAAAGACGTCATCCAGGGTTGTAGGGTTTGGGAGGTGTAACCTCTTCCTGGACGGGTTACATGTCTCCAAACCTCATTTTGTTTAAAGTCTTTTGTTAAGTCTTTTGAACAAGTTTTAAACAAGTTATGGGTTGTAATTTACTTTGGGTGGGTGTTTCAAGACAAGCATGTTATGGTAATTTCTAAACTATATTAATGGATGAACATCTTGTGTTTTTATCATATAGCATTGTTATGATTGTTGTTATGGTATTAAGAAGTCACACCAAATAAACCCACGCTTCCGCAAAAGCCAGGGTGTGACAGCTTGGTATCAGAGCCTCGATCATAGCGAACTAGGATTCTTTCTCGAGTCTAGACTATGATCATCAGGGCTCTCACGAAAATGTTTTCAAACATTTGTACATTGCATACACTATACGTCCAGATCCAGGGTACAAACATTTTTACAAACAAAAGGCACAAATACACATTTCAAAATTTATATTCATAATTCAGTCTTAGAGACTGAGGGAGGATCAGTCTTAGAGGCTGAGGGAGGATCACTCTTGGAGACTGAGGGAGGATTGGTCTTAGAGACCAGGGAGTTAGTCTTAGAGACTGGGAGGTTGGTCTTAGAGATCAGGGATTTAGTCTTAGAGACTGGGGAAATTTGGTCTTAGAGGCCAGGGAGTTAGTCTTAGAGACGGGGAGGTTGGTCTTAGAGATCAAGGATTTAGTCTTAGAGACTGGGGAAATTTGGTCTTAGAGACCAGGGAGTTAGTCTTAGAGACTGGGAGGTTGGTCTTAGAGACCAGGGATTTAGTCTTAGAGACTGGGGAAATTTGGTCTTAGAGATCAGGGATTTAGTCTTAGAGACTGGGAAAGTTGGTCTTAGAGACCAAGGAGTTGGTCTTAGAGACCAAGGAGTTGGTCTTAGAGACCAGGGAGTTTAGTCTGAGAGACTGGGGAGGATAGTCTGGGGAAGACTAGGATGATTACTTGCTTACATTGTTGTGACTTACATGCTTATTTGATTACATGTTGATATATGTGCCTATGTGTGGTTGTGTTACAGACACCATGCCATCATCTTCTGATACCGGAGTGTCAGACACATTGGATCCTATGGCGATTGTGCCGGACGACGAGATTGTCCCTGAGGACGAGGTCTATACATCGGATACCACGAGTACAGACGAGGATGATTTCCAGCCTTTTTCTTTGCCGGATTTCGGATACGATGTTCAGCTCGCTGATGGTATTCTAGTCGGGGATCTACCTCTTGCTGAGATCCCTGCTCCCGTTCCCCTTGCTGCAGTTCCTATTGAGGATCTACCACTTGATGAGGAGGTCGTTATTCCTGTCATTGAGGTTCCGGTTATGGAGGTTCCTTCTGATTCTTCTGGTCCAGACTCTTTTGAGTCAGTATCATCTTCTACTCTCCATGCGCTGGGGTTACAGCGATACCCCACCGACTCAGATTCCGATATGGCCATGTCAGCCGCATCCGATCAGGACCCTGATTTTGACCTTGCTGATGACCTCGATCATGATTTTGACCTTGTAGATGACCTCGATCATGATTTTGACCTTGCTGATGACCCCGATCATGAGTTTGACCTTGCTGATGACGCCGAGCATGAGATAGACTATGCACCTGATGAGCAGCCATTCGAGGCCCCTATTTCTCCTCACGATTTCGACCCGGATCACGAGATTGGGCTTGTGCACGATGATCAGCCCCTAGAGGCTCCTATTGCTCCTATCGATCAGCCCCCTTGTGGTACCCGCTGATCTAGATCTAGCCCCAGCTGACCCTGTCCCATCGCCAGATCATGACTCTATCTTTGCTAAGATACCTGATATTGCACCGATATTACCTGATCCAGTCCTTGTGTTTGATGACCATGCTCCGTTTGCCACCCACATCGATCCTAGATATGTTGACACCCACAATGGGTGGGTCGATGATGACGATTATCCCTCACATGTTAGACCAGTCACTCCCCCTCATGCACCCATCTCTGCATCGATTGATGTTACCCCTTATTTTCCCCATGTGTCAGATATCCATCGCACCGACCTTCCTATCACTTTTCTCCAGGACATTCCTCCACCTCGTCCTGGGGAGGGATCTTCGAGACAGCAGCCTGCTTTTGTCCCGCCTGTGTCATCAGCTGATCCATTCATGTCTCAGCTTCCTCGCACTACATCACCTTTTACACCTGCTACACACGCGGCTTTTCCTTCGTCAGCACCCTCAGGCGAGCCATTTCTGTGGTCTTCACCCAATATCATGCCTTTGTCGGACCCATACCACCCTTTTCATGTTGGATATACCACAGATGACATACTTATATCCCTACAGTTACAGCAGGATGCGTTGAGCCGACGAGTCCAGGAGCTGGAGAGGATTCCGCGTCCTCCCCCTTGTCATTGAGTCTCCATTTGCTACACCACCAGCTACTCTTCCACTTCACCCGGATTCTAATGTCTGCTTCCTCACTCCAGAGCAGTATATTGCTTCCCTGCTGCGCGTTATCCACGCCCTCGAGGAGGATTGGGTGCATTTGCGCCGTTTTCTTTTCTTCCCTCCTCCACCTCCTCCTCCGCCATCAGCGTAGCTATATTTTTGGTCTGTTGCAGGTAGCACTACTTTTGATGAGAAGACAGCGATTGAGCCTGACCGTACAGCATCTTGAAGACCACATTTTGACTTTTTGACTTTTGACATTTGATTTTTGGTTGTTGTATATGGTTAGACGATTCAGACAAGGGCAATGTGACCCTTAGTCTCTTTTGGATATATGACACATTTGTAAAACTTGTAAACATTGTATTTGTGGTCTTGATTATATGATAGCTCAATCGCAGTATTCTCATTATATGCGTTGTTGAATTATTTATTGTATATTATAACATGGGATGTTATGTGTTATGAGATTGATGAATGTTACTACATGCGCGTATTACATACTCACTATATAGTATGACTTGACCAATACAATCTTCTTATAGAAAATGCCACCAAGAAGAGAAAACCGTCTGCCCACTACTGAAGCAGAATTGCAAGCAAGAATTTCGGAAGCAATAGCTGATTACGAGGCCTCACGCGCTGAGACTAGCGGAGGTTCCTCAAGAAACAACAACCCACCAAATGGTAATGCTTAAGTCACTCGAGACACATTACACTACATTTGGACATTTCATGTGCAAATGCTAATGTTTTATATGAATAACATTGCTTGGACAGGCTGCACCTACAAACAATTTCTAGATTGTAAACCGCTTAACTTTGACGGCACCGGAGGTGCTGTGGCTTACGTCCGCTGGACAGAGAAGACCGACTCAGTGCTACGAATGAGCAAATGCGCACCCGAGTAGCAAGTTACCTACATTTCCGGGTTGTTTACTGATGGAGCACTCTCATGGTGGAATCTCCAAGTCCAAACCCTAGGAGAGGCTGCAGCATACACTATGACTTGGACCGAGCTGAAAGAGCTCATGCGTAAAAAGTATTGCTCCAGGGCCGAGATACAGAAGCTGGAAACTGAGTTTTGGAATCTTAAAATGGACGGCCCGATGATCACCGAGTATGTTCAGAGGTTTCATGATCTGTCCCATGTGGTACCATACATGGTTACGCCTGAATTCAAATGTGTGGAGCGTTTCATCTGGGGGTTGGCACCTCAGATTATGAGCATGGTTACATCGTCAAAACCGGCAACAATTACTGAAGCCATCGATCTGAGTGTGTCACTGACTGAAGAAGCCATCAGGCTAAACAATTTTTCAAATGCTGATCAGAAAAAGAAGGAGACTCATGTGGAGTCATCTGGTGAGAACAAACGGAAGTTCTCAAACTTTAAGCAAGGTACCAGCAGTTCGAACAAGAAGGGTGAGACAAGCGCGCCGACCAAGGCCAAAGGAAAAGGGTATATGGGCACTTTACCCAAGTGTAACGCGTGTCAGTTGCATCACGAGGGACGATGCAGATCTGGAAAATGTGAAGCATGTGGTAGAGCTGGGCACTCGAAAGAAACTTATTGGGTTGGTACTGGTGCTGGTCGTGGTAACAGTGGTCAAAGGGGTTTTGGTAACAACAACCGTGGTGGTAATGGAAACCGTCCGCAAGGGAATAATGGAGGAAATGGTAATCGTGGGAATGTTGCAAATCAAGCTGGGAATCGCAACCAAAACAACGCTCATGGTGGTAATGGAAATGGTAATGGTCGAGGACCAGGATGTTTTAACTGCGGAGACATCGGGCACTTTAAGCATGAATGCCCAAAACTTAACCAAGCACCAGGCAGAGTCTTCAACATAGGTGCAAGGGAAGCACGCCAAGATCCAAATGTCGTTACTGGTATGTTCCGTATTAATCAACGCTTTGCATCTGTGCTATTTGATACTGGTGCCGACAATAGTTTTGTATCGCTAGAATTTAAGAAAATTATTGGGTTAACTGCTAGTAAGTTAGACATTCCTTACTCAATTGAACTGGCTAATGGAAAGCAAGTAGAAGAAAAATGAAGTCATCAGAGGTTGCGTAATAGAATTGGGAGAACACGAGTTTACATTGGATCTACTGCCTGTCGAGTTGGGACGCTTCGACGTGGTAGTAGGGATGGATTGGTTGTCAAGCAACAGAGCCGAGATTGTATGTCACGAGAAGACCATTCGCATCCCAATGGCGGATGGAGAAACGATTGTGGTACACGGGGAGAAGCGTGATACGCCTCTAAGGATCATTAGCTGTTTGAAAGCTCAAAAATGTCTGAAGAAGGGATGTGTTGCCTTCTTGGCACACATCGTGGATAAAGAAACCGCTGAGCCAAAGGTAGAAGATATTCCAGTCGTGAAGAAGTATCCTGAAGTCTTTCCAGAAGACTTGCCAGGATTTCCACCACGAAGACAAGTCGAGTTTCATATTGACTTAGTTCCAGGTACCGCGCCTGTAGCTAAGGCACCTTATCGACTTGCACCTTCAGAGATGCAGGAGCTGTCAACACAACTCCAGGAGTCGTTAGACAAGGGATTTATCAGGCCAAGCTTCTCACCTTGGGGAGCTCCAGTTTTGTTCGTTAAAAAGAAGGATGGTAGTTTTCGCATGTGTATCGACTACCGGGAGCTGAACAAGTTGACAATCAAGAATAGATATCCTCTGCCAAGAATTGATGACCTGTTCGATCAGTTACAAGGTTCAAGTTTTTAGTCAAAGATCGATCTACGATCAGGTTATCACCAGCTGAGGATTCAAGAGGAAAGTATTCCCAAGACTGCTTTTAGGACTCGCTATGGACATTACGAGTTCCTGGTCATGCCGTTTGGGTTGACAAACATGCCAGCAGTATTCATGGATTTGATGAACAGAGTTTATAAGCCGTGCCTCGATAAGTTTGTGATTGTGTTTATTGACGATATTCTGATCTACTCAAAGACGAAGGATGAGCACGAACAGCACTTAAGAGCTATTCTAGAGTTGCTTAAGAAAGAAAAGTTATACGCAAAGTTCTCGAAGTGCGAGTTCTGGCTACGCGAAGTCCAATTTCTTGGTCATGTGGTTAATGGAAATGGAATTCATGTGGATCCCACAAAGATCGAGGCGATCAAGAACTGTGAAACTCCTAAGACCCCAACCAAGATTCGATAGTTCCTAGGGTTGGCTGGTTATTATCGCAGATTCATTGAGGATTTCTCAAAAATCGCTCAACCGTTAACCACTCTCACACAGAAAGACAAGAAGTTTGATTGGGGAGACAAGAAAGAAGAAGCATTCCAATTGTTGAAAAACAAGCTTTGCGACACACCGATCTTATCTCTACCCGAAGGCACGGACGACTTCGTAGTATATTGTGACGCATCGCGTCAGGGTTAAGGCTGCGTGCTGATGCAGCGTCAGAAGGTTATAGCATATGCTTCTCGCCAGCTGAAAGTCCACGAGAAAAATTACACCACGGATGATTTGGAATTGGGCGCGGTGGTGTTTGCATTGAAAATCTGGCGACATTATTTATACGGCACGCGATGTACAATCTTCACTGATCACAAGAGCCTGCAGCACATATTTGATCAGAAAGAGCTTAACATGAGACAGAGACGTTGGGTGGAACTATAGAACGATTATGATTGTGAGATCAAGTATCACCCAGGGAAGGCAAATGTGGTCACCGACGCCCTAAGTCGAAAGGAAAGGATCAAGCCCATAAGGGTAAGGGCTTTGGAAATGATCATACAAACGGACCTCTCATTGCGCATTTGTGTTGCGCAGAGAGAAGCACTCAAGGAAAGGAATGTTGAGAATGAGTATCTCCGTGGGATGGAGAAGCAATTGGTACCAAACGGGGAAGGAACATTGTGCTTCATGAAACGAATTTGGGTTCCTTTGTTTAGTGGTTTTAGAGATGTTATTTTTGACAAAGCTCGCAAGTCACGGTACTCGATCCATCCAGGATCGGACAAAATGTACCAAGATCTAAGGGATTTCTATTGGTGGCCAAGGATGAAGGGCGATGTTGCGATATATGTTGGCAAATGTTTAGCTTGTGCCAAGGTAAAGGTTGAATACCAAAAGCCTTCAACTCTCTTGCAGCAACCTGAAATACCCCAATGGAAATGGGAACATATTTCTATGGACTTCATAACGAAATTGCCAAGGACGCCCAAGTGCCATGATACGATTTGGGTAATAGTAGACCGTCTAACGAAGTCTGCGCACTTTTTGGCAATCATGGAGAAAGACAACACTAGCAAGCTAGCTGAGCTATACCTGAGAGAGATTATTGCACGACATGGAGTGTCTCTCTCAATTATCTCTGATAGAGATGGAAGATTCGTGTCAAGGATTTGGCGATCCTTCCAAGAAGCATTTGGTTCTCAGTTGAATCTGAGTACTGCTTTTCACCCGCAGACAGATGGACAGAGCGAACGAACGATTCAAACATTAGAAGAAATGTTGCGAGCTTGCGTAATGGATTTAGGTGGAAGTTGGGACACTCACCTACCATTGGTTGAATTTTCATACAATAACAGTTATCATGCAAGCATCCAAGCCGCACCGTTCGAAGCTCTCTATGGACGCAAATGTCGATCACCGGTTTGTTGGGCTGACGCGGGTGATAGAAAGTTAGTTGGTCCGGATTTGGTTCAAGAGACAACAGACAAGATTTTTCAGATCTGAGAGCGCATCAAAGCGGCTCGTGATCGACAAAAGTGTTATGCGGATCGAAGAAGGAAACCTCTGGAATTTGAGGTGGGAGATATGGTTTTGTTGAAAGTTTCACCATGGAAGGGTGTGGCACGCTTTGGGAAGCGTGGGAAGTTGAATTCGCGGTACATTGGTCCATTCAGAATTCTGAAAAGGGTTGGTTTGGTGGCATACAAGTTGGACCTACCTGCAGAACTTAATGGCCTTCATGATACATTTCATGTATCAAACCTGAAAAAGAGTCCAACTCAAGAGACAGTGGTCATTCCTGCCGACGAAGTTCATATTGACGACACACTCCACTTTACTAAAGAACCCGTTGAGGTTACTGATTGGAAGGTTAACAAGACGCGCCGGAGTAGTGTCAAACTCGTCAAGGTTCGATGGAATGCACGACATGGCCCAGAATTCACGTGGGAGCGTGAGGACCGCATGAAAGAGAAGTACCCACATTTATTCCCCAAGACCCCTGCATCTAGTAGCAGAACTTAAATTTCGGGACGAAAGTTTCTTAACAAGGGGAGAATGTGACAACCCTCAAAATTTCAGGTATCCGTACAATTAATTAAAATTAAATTTGTGCTTAATGACTGTGCTTGATTACAAATGATGAATAAACTGCTTTCTGATTTCTGTTACATACATACATATGCATCACATTTCATACTGTCACTCCATTTATTACATACAAACTTTAGTGACAAACTTGATGCACAAAGCACAGTTAGCACAGTGAGCGGATAATTCAGAAACATGCTGACAATGCCAGCATATAGACAGACTATATATTGAGGCCTAGTATTAGCCAGGGACAAGGTACTACACTAGTATGGAGTGTAGGGAAGTAAGGACCATAAAACTGCGTCACTAGGAGATAGTTTAGGTGCCGGGAAGTGCCTAAAACCCACTCTAAGTGCAGAATTCTGCATTTATTAACAAAATTTAGCATTTAAATATGCTAGTCACTTGCAAAAATATGGCAAAATGGTCATGTATGCTTTCCTAAGTGTCGGGAATTAAAAGGATCACTAAAAGATTCATAAAGGACACTTTACGATATCACTTAGCACTTTAACGGAACGGTGTCTAACCGAACAACCGGACAATACCCGGAACACAAAAATATTGTTAAACACATTGTTTCACTTTTTCTGAGCTAGTATTGGTTCCCGAGCACTTAAACACATTACATAAGACATGGTACACACTGAACACTAAACTTTTACCACTTAATACCTAATTAATCACCACTTACCACAACATTTTACATCTTACCCCCCCCCCTGCTAGAACCGGCCCCAAGGGCCCTACCCCCACAAGATTTGAGTTAAATTTTCAAATCCTTCTCTAATCTTCTTCTTGGACTTAGTTAGATTATGTATGTACTTTTGAAGGCATAAGATCCAATGGATATTAGAACTTGAGTATTAATAACCATCACCATCCTCAACTTATCAACACACCACAACTTCATCTCTCTCTCCCTGTAGGTCCCTGAATCCCGTGTGGATCGTAACAAGACTGTTAATCTATCAAGGGTGCGGAATCCCCTTGATTGATCTTCGAACACAGAAACAAGATTATGTAGAAGAACAAGAACCGAACACACAAACACGCAAACTTTCAAACTGATCTTCTATGATTATCAAACCCTTTGAAGCGTTTTACAATCACTAAGATCTACAAGAACCTAACAGCCGATTTCTGTTTTGTTCTTAACCTCTCAAACTTGAATGCTCTCTCTAGTTGTCTAAAGTGTCTAACCCTAGAACTCAAGACTAAGGCTGTTTATATACACACAGCCAAGATCTCGAATTTGGGCTTTGCCCATATTACATTTATCACATAAACTTGGGCCTAATAGACTTGTTACAAACTTGGACTGATTGGGCTTCATAGAGCTCGTTTTTCTTTAAGTCTTCATGATCCAATCTTCTGTTTAATATCCAAAGACCAATCCAAAGCTGTTGTCATATAACATGCACCAACAAACTCCCCCTTGACAATAGCTTGCAAAGGAAACTTTAGTCTTCAGAATCTCACAGTCTTTGGTCTTTGGATAGCGTCAGCTTCAACATGAATTCTGTCTTTGTCAGCAACATCTTTGTCAGCAACAGACTCCCCCTAAGCTGATGCATCCAATCACCAAATCTTCCAAGTTTTGATTCAGCATTCAATGTAAGTCTTCACAGCATCCACTCTGCATTGTAGAAGGAGGATTCTACCAAGCAGCAACAAACTCCGCCTCTCTTCACAGCAACTTCTCATCAACAAACTGCTTCAATCTGTATACTATAAAACAAACATCTCGAGAAACCATAAGAATTTTTCAACATAGTTAAAGAATTATTATTGTACAAGAGATAGTTAAACTGTATCAGATTAAGCATTTTCAAATAAAGCACCAACACGCACAAATTTTAACACACACCTTATAACCTGCATGATTTAAAAATTTTTGAACCCACTTTCTAACACAGTCTCCCCCTTTTGGTAACAACTCCTCCAAGAATAACAGTTTTCCGTACATTAAGAATTTTAACAGAAAAAGACACTATTTTTGGATTTTTATATTTTCAAATGTAAAGACTGAAAGCAGTAAATAAATATTTACAGACATTCTTTTTGCGAGTTTCGAGGGTAAGAGAATCATATCAGTGTACGGTCATGTCAAAAACGCTCTTGTTGTTCTTTTAGTTACATTTAGATAAGCATCCTATAACGATTATCGGTATTGTTGTCCACATAAGCTCAACTTATCATATGTAATCATGGCGAGAGGATACGTTAAGGTATGATTTATACTTACCAACCGGTGTTCATCCACATCACGACACATTCTTGTATCAAGGTATGCACGAGGGTTCATCTTACCGGTGAGTATACCGATTATCATCTGTTTGACCGTATATGATGTGAGAAACTCACTTATTTTGATTGAAAACAAGCCCTATGTGATAGAATCACTTATTGATGAGGAACTTGATTTTCAGATGTATGAGGGCACAGGAGCAAGTCCGTGAACAGGTCAGTACTTTCGTACAGCAGAGAGACGAACTTGACTCCCGGATAAATGTGATATTTTATCACTTATTTTGGGGACATGTGATTGTTGATCACTTATTGAGGTCGAATGCAATATGTACACGTATGTATGATATCATGGAAGATCTAGACTTGCGTCCCCGTTATTTTTCGGTAAAAGATACAACCATGATACCCAGATGATAAGCAGCATAAAGACCGAATATCTCAGAACCTCGGCAATCTCTCAAACGAAATTTCGGTACTAAGACCATATTCCAATTAATGGTTCCCACCTGGTCTTCAGTCGATTTAAGTTTATATCACCCTGCACACTTTAAAATGATTGCGAGCCTACCGATACATCTTATATAGAGCTGCTTAGCATATTGCATTTAAGATTTAAAGAGGTTTAGACAGACCACTGATGTACTATCATTTTCTCTTTTGCTCGCCAGGAAACTCATTTTTGCTTTTCTATTGTTTTTGTGTTTTTGAAATTTTTCGATGTTTTTGTATTTTTTATTTTTAAGAAAAACAGTAAACTATTTACAAAAATTCTTATGAAAAACCAGTTATTCAGGATTCCTCATCCCATTGAGTTCGACTAAGTGTTCAAAGCGAGCTCGATCAAAAGCTTTTGTGTAAAGATCAGCAAGGTTATCTTCTGTGTCGACTCGGTGCAATTCAATTAATCGTTTTTCAGCACAATCCCGTATAAAGTGATGACGTATGTCAATGTGTTTAGTTCTACTGTGCTTTACGGGATTGTTTGTGATTGATATAGTGGCATTATTATCTATCATAATAGGAGTACGAGTGAAATCCAAACCGTAATCGCGCATCTGTTGTTGGATCCAGAGTACCTGAGAGCAACAGCTACCCGCAGCAATATATTCAGCTTCACACATAGAGGTAGACACACAGGATTGCTTCTTGCATTGCCAAGACACGATCCTGCCTCCTAAGAACTGACAACCACCTGTTGTAGACTTTCTGTTTGATTTGCATCCTCCAAAGTCTGAATCAGTGTAAGCAACGAACCTCAAATCATTATCAGCTGGATACCACAAACCAAGTTTAGGTTTCCCCTTCAAGTAACGAAGAATCCGCTTCACTGCTTTCATATGTGACTCCTTTGGATTTGCCTGATATCTGGCACACAAGCATACGGCAAACATGATGTCGGGTCTTGAAGCAGTCAAGTACATTAGAGAACCAATCATCGCCCTGTATTGAGTTGGATCAACATCTTCAGTGCTTTCATGATCTGGGCCGAGATTGTGGTTTCACAAATGGGTGTGTTGAAAGTAGAGCAATCATTCATTTTGAATCGAGCCAAAATGTCATACACATACTTTGTTTGATGTATAAACATCCCATCCTCCTTCTGTTCAACTTGTAATCCCAGAAAGTAAGACAGCTCACCCATAGCACTCATTTCAAACTTGCTCTTCATCACCTGTTCAAATTCCTTACACATGTTTTCGTTAGATGACCCAAAGATGATGTCATCCACGTATACCTGTACCAGCAGAAAATCTTCCTTCTTTCTCTTAATGAACAGTGTACCGTCAATCTGACCTCTTTCAAAACCATTCTTGACCAGATGTGTAGACAGTGTCTCGTACCACGCCCTGGGAGCTTGATGTAACCCATACAAAGCCTTATCAAGTTTGTACACTCGATCTGGATAGTCTGGATCAACGAACCCATCTGGTTGTGAGACATACACCACTTCTTGGACTTTTCCATAAAGAAATGCACTCTTCACGTCTAGTTGGTAAACTTTGAAGCCCTTGAATGAAGCAAAAGCCAGAAACAAACGAATTGCCTCCAACCTCGCCACTGGTGCAAACACCTCGTTGTAATCAATCCCCTCTTGCTGATTAAAACCTTTGACAACCAACCGAGCTTTGTTGCGTGTGACAATACCTCTTTCATCTTTCTTGCACCTAAATACCCATTTAGTGCCAATCTCTCTCTCACCTTTTGGAAGGTCCACCAATTCCCAAACCTTCAACTTAGCAAACTGGGCCAATTCCTCTTGCATAGCTTCAACCCATGAATTGTCTTTAATAGCCATATGAATGTTCTTCGGCTCCTCTTGGGAAATAAAGCAACTATACAAGCACTCGTTCACTATCCCAGTCTTCTCAATTGAAACAAATAACCCAGAATTTTCTGCTATGCTTCTTCTCGTCTAAACACCTACAGTAGGATCTCCTAGTATCATATCAACCGGATGATCTCTATTTGCTCGTGTAGTAGCAACAGCATCGACTTCTAGATTATCACCCAGGTTTGATCCAACCTCCCCCTGAATATTTTGATTTGCGAACGGATTAATGAAATCCTCCCCCTGAAAGGGTTCAGAGTCACTATCGCTTGAATCAGGATCAGCAGCACTTTGGGAAGTTCCCGGAGCATCTGACATATCTACATTCGATCTAGGCATAAATTCACCTTCCTCGTCTTCACCAATCACTGTTTGAATCAGCTGAGAAGTATCTGCATCAGAAACCTCAGGAATATTAAATGATTTAAACACACTGTCATAATCATATAATATAGCAGGACCACTCGTTGATTGTTGAGGTTTGTAAGAAGTAATTTCTACATTGAAAACAACCTCAATTTTACCAGTTTTTAGATTAAAAACCCTTTTATTCGGTGTGCCAGGCACGTAGCCTAGAAAGTAGCCTTCATCTGCCACCTCACCGAATTTTTGTTTATCTTTGTTTCGCACAATGGTGCAGGGTAATCCAAATGGTTCAAAGCCTGTTAAGTTCGGTTTTTCATTAAACATTAACTCATGACAAGTTTTGTTAAAACGTTTAACGGTCAAAACTTTGTTTAGGACGTAGCAAGCTGTATTCACAGCTTCTCCCCAGAAAAGAACTGGCAGCTTTGAATCTGAAAGCATCGTCCTAGCGGCTTCAATCAACGTCCTGTTTTTCCTCTCAGCGACTCCATTTTGCTGAGGAGTGTAAGTAGCGGAATATTGATGTTCAATTCCCTTTCGAAGACAATAGAGATCCAGAATCCGATTCTTGAACTCCGTGCCATTATCACTCCTTATCCTCTTAATCCTTGCATCATGGACGTTTTCCAATTTCGTAAAAAGATCTATCAGCATTTCCGCTGTCTCATCTTTTGTACCTAAAAAGAAAACCCATGAATAACGTGAGTAATCATCAGTGACAACAAGACAATAGTACTTTCCACCTATGCTCCTCACGTTCACTGGACCGAATAAATCCATGTGAAGTAAATCATAAGGGGCATTAATGGAATTTACTGTTTTAAACTTATGAGGTTTCTTGTGTTGTTTTCCCTTTTGACATGGAAGACATTTATCTTCCACTTGAAACCTCAGCAATGGAACCCCTTTCACTAGCTCATTCTTAATGATATAATTCATTTTGCGGTAGTGAATGTGTGCCATGCGTCTGTGCCACAACATAGATTCAACTTCAGATGCTTTTGACAGTAAACACGCCACCGCAGCAGTTGGATCCTTGGCACCCATGTCCATGACATAAGTATCATTTTTCCTTGGTGCACGCATAACTATCCAATCGTCCGGAATGACCAAACCCGGTTTCAACACCAATGCCTCAGTATTTGTAAAATGGACCGAGTGACCCTTGTCGCAGACTTGTGACACGCTCATCAGATTGTGTTTAAGCTGCTCAACATAGTTCACTTTGTCCAAAGTGATCTTCCCATTCGTCACTTTTCCTCGTCCAGTAATCCTACCACCTTTAGCACCAGCAAAATTTACATGTCCACCATCAAACAACCTCGCATCCCCCGTCATGTGCCTGGAGCAGCCACTATCAACATACCATAAGTTGATAATCCTCCTTAGCAGCTCCTGCACACACCAACCGAAAGATTAGTTAGATTGGGGGACCCAAGCCTTAATGGTCTTGGGTCTTCCAGATTCATCAACTACAGGA
The DNA here is from genome assembly GCA_030545235.1 of Helianthus tuberosus. NCBI lineage: Eukaryota > Viridiplantae > Streptophyta > Magnoliopsida > Asterales > Asteraceae > Helianthus > Helianthus tuberosus. Next base: position 81,456,238 of record CM060415.1, read on the forward strand.
ACATCCATCCAGTATCCATCACTCCTAGCTGGAGTCTTGGATCTTGGGCCTGTTGATGGAAATGGGGCATGATTTCCATAAGGTCTCTGGTCCTGAGGGTACCTATTTGTGTTTGGACTATGTGACCTTTGAAAATTTTGATTTTGATTCCAAGAACCTTGATTGTAATTTCTAAAGCCATTGTTATAAAAAGTTCGACCACCTTTATTTTGGTATCGATTTTGATATTGACCTTGACTTCTGAAATTTTTTGAATTTTGATTATTCATTCTTGGTGAGTTACTTCTAGTTCTTTCATATCTGCCTGATGTAGATTCAGGATGAAATCTTGGTTGATTTCTTTGGAAACGAGGAACTTGTGGAGTTCCTTTTTCAGCCCTATCTACACCACCAGCAACACCCGGTTGTTGCTTTGGAGCAGATTTCTTTGGAGAATTTGAGACTTTCTCCTCATTATCACCTTGCTTCTCAGGTGATTTCCCTCTTTGTTTCTCACTAACTTGTGCTTCAACCTTTTTGTTAGGACAGCAGCTAGCTACATGTCCCTTTGTGTGACATTTGAAGCACGATCTCTTTTTCGAAGACTTCTTAGTTGAAGCCTTTGAACTAGATTCTGGTTTTGATGATGATGCCTCGGAAGGATTTTGCTCAGTTTGCTTAATTTCAGATTTTTCTATGTTTTTGTTTCTAGCAAACTCTACATTTGATACCTTTTCAATAACAGCTGTTTCGGTTTTCATATGACTTCCTTGAACAAAATTAACCTTTTTAACAAAAGTTTGATTATTGTTTTTAGAAGGTGTATTTTTCTTTTTCAAAACAGGTTTGCTGTTATTTTCCTTCTTAGCATCATTATCTTCAAACACATCACCTTGACTGGATGTGAAACTACTTGGTGATGTTGACAGACAGTCTGTAAGCTCATCCTCATCAGGTAGGAAAGAATAGTCATGACTAAGAGGAGGTGGGACTTCATTAAAGCCCTGGAATCCCACACTTGTCTTGTCATTACTCTTCTTTAACCCACCCATCATGTGTTTCATAACAAAAGTAGAATCCCTGAATTGACCTAATTTCTTTTCAAGTTCAACAATTTTGAGTTGTGCATCTGACAACTCTTTGCATTTTTCAGAAATTTCTTTTGTTTTCTCAGCCATCATGTCATGAGCTAAGTCTATGACTTGAAGTTTTTCGTTTAGTTTGCTGGTTAAAACTTCAATTTCAGCTTCATAGCCTTTTATCTTTTTCAAATATGATGACTCGTTTCTTTTAGCAAAGAAATTTGATTCTTTTACGTTAGACATTTCGCTCACAAGACTTTTGTTTTGAGTTGACAATTTGTCAACTTCACCCTGTAGTTCACGACACTTTAAGCAAACAGAAGTGGCAGAGTTACTTACCTCTCCTGTTGATTTGTCTGAGTTGGCCATGAGAGCAGCAAGTTGAGCTTCCATTCTTTTGATGATTTCATCTTTCTCATCAGCTTCCATTTCATGCTCAGACTCTGGCTTTTCCTCTTCAGCATCTGTTGTCTGATCAGCCTTATCTTCCTCAACTTCACTCTTCTTCTCAACTTTAGCCTCATCTACTGTAGCTTCACCATCATTGATTTGAGTGATCTCTGCCATGAATGCTTGAGTGACATTCTCATCATTTTCTAAGTGAATGCTCCAGTCATATGAGCCTTCTCTTGCAGTAGATATCAACGCCCTTGAGTTAGAATTAGAGTTATTTGATGCATTTCGACTGTTTGAACTTTGATTCGTATTCTCATGCTTTTGTTTTTGACATTCCCTAGCGAAATGACCATAACTTTGACAGTTAAAGCACCTGACTTTGGTCTTGTCAAAGCCTACGCTCTTTCCTACAAACTTCCTTCCAGTTCTGTTCATGAACCTCTTCACACGTCTCGAAATCATGGCCATCTGCCATTGCAGATCCATCTCTTCTAGATCATCAGGGTCAATCTGATCATAATCTTCATCTAAAGTGGCAGGATCAGATATTTTCCCTTGAATGTAGTTCTCATAAGACGCAACAAAAGAAGCAAGTAGAGCAAGATGTTCTTCAGCAGACTTCACACTCATAGGCATTGACTTTGCACTACTACTTTGCTTTGAAGTTGATGTTCTCTTGACTCCTGTTGATCCTCCTGCAGCAGCTACAAAACACACATCACCATCCTCGTTTACTGTGACCTGCTCCTTATCACACGAAAGAAATGCAGTTGCAGAGTCGCTAGAAGCATCATGAGGTGAAGAAGATGTAAGCCCATTGTATATCCCTGGATCGTGAACCTGATCATAACCAGTGTCCTTTTTCTTCATACTAAGCTCATAAGCTCTAAGCTTTCCAACTACTTCTTCCAATTCCTTCGTGTCATAATCTGCTTCTCCCTTAATCATGAGAGTGTAGATATCCCATTTAGCCGGTAGAGCATCAAGCAGCTTGTCGTTTTTCTCAATGTCAGTATAGCAATCTATATCATAATTATCCAGTTCTGACATCAGATGGTAGTATCGAGTGATGACGTCTTCAAGTGACTCATTCTTCATGTACTTGAATACAGCAAACTGCTTCTTCAGTAGATCAACTTTGTTCTTCTTGACATCAGGATTTCCCTCATATCTCTTCTCTAGTGCATCCCACATTTCCTTTGAAGTAGTGTACTTCTTAAAGGTATGCTTGATGCCATCAGGTAAAGACATTTTAATGGCTGCCAAGGCTCTCTTTTCAGCCTCATACATTTTCTTTTGTTCGGCATCCATATCAACATAAGCAGTTATACGTTGTCTTCCCTCAAACTCATGAGTTGGGTTCACATACGCATCGTCTATGCATATCCACATACGCGTGTCCTGGTACTCAACAAAAGATTGAAACCTATCCTTCCATGTCAAGTAGTTCTCCACCTTCATCACCTTAGGTGGTTTGTTCGTCGTGCCTACCTCATGTTCCATCCTTAAGAGTTCGTTCAATTTAGACATGTTCGACATTTCAACGTAACAGACTGATAAAACCGTACAAAATTTTTTTCGAAAACAGTGGTTACCAAATTACACCGTTAGAATCGTCTCGAAAAGACGAATCCAAAGATATATAATGTCGAAAACTGAATTCGGGATTTTCCAGAGTCTTTTTTTTTTCGTAAAAATCCCACGAGTTCAACGGTGCAAACGGCTTCTTCAGATGTGCTACAGATTGTTCTCTAAACTCGATACACTGAAAAAATTCCTACGCTTGCCTTTCAAAATTCCACCACTTGTGAATCACATAAGTTAGGATCGCACAAGACCCTTTGAGACGCACAAGGTCTTCTGGATCGCACAATCCACCAACTTTGGGCCAATCTGTCACTATAACGGGCCTGGGCCTGATCGCACAAGTTACTGATTCACACAAGCTGACTTCGGGTCGCACAAGAGTAATCCGGGTCGCACAAGAGCAGTCCGGGTCGCACAAGAACTCAAAACGCACAAGATCCTCAACCGTACAAGAAGTCCAACCGTACAAGAACTCCAAACGTACAAGACCTCCAAACGCACAAGCTTAAAAATTTCAAATTTTGAATATCAAAAGATCGCACAAGAGCTGATTGGGCCACCCAGCCACCCAATCCCGAAACAGCAGCAGCTGTCAACAGCAGCAGCTGACAATCCGGTCGCACAAGCAAAATCACAATCAACACTTCTTTCCTTACACGAAATCCAAGCAAAAGTCTCCTACAAACACGAAAACAGTCAAAACAATAATCAAAACAGATTAAAATACACGAATTTAAGCTGTTCTTCAAGTGTTCTTCCTGTTCTTCGCAAAAACCCAGAAATTTTAACTCGAAATTTTCAAACAAACCAACTCAACCACAACTACCAACTACCAAATCAGATCAAAACTTCAGAATTTTGAACTGTTCTTCCTTGTTCTTGCTGTTCTTCACGAAAATTATGAATGAGACACCAAAAATTTTCAACCGAAAAACAACTTGAATCTTGAATCCAGATCTTCAGTCTTGAACCACGCACAAGAGCAAACGCTCTGATACCAATTGTAGGTCCCTGAATCCCGTATGGATCGTAACAAGACTGTTAATCTATCAAGGGTGCGGAATCCCCTTGATTGATCTTCGAACACAGAAACAAGATTATGTAGAAGAACAAGAACCGAACACACAAACACGCAAACTTTCAAACTGATCTTCTATGATTATCAAACCCTTTGAAGCGTTTTACAATCACTAAGATCTACAAGAACCTAACAGCCGATTTCTGTTTTGTTCTTAACCTCTCAAACTTGAATGCTCTCTCTAGTTGTCTAAAGTGTCTAACCCTAGAACTCAAGACTAAGGCTGTTTATATACACACAGCCAAGATCTCGAATTTGGGCTTTGCCCATATTACATTTATCACATAAACTTGGGCCTAATAGACTTGTTACAAACTTGGACTGATTGGGCTTCATAGAGCTCGTTTTTCTTTAAGTCTTCATGATCCAATCTTCTGTTTAATATCCAAAGACCAATCCAAAGCTGTTATCATATAACATGCACCAACACTCCATCCATAGCTCGGCCCAAACATCCCCTTGTCACTACCACCATTTTTTATTTTTGTTCAAGCTTTCCAAGGTCACTACAAGGTGTATCAAGGTGAATAACGAGGTGTGGAACTCACGGATCATCAAGGACCTCTCTAGTTTGCTTTTATCCTCTACATTTCCGAGCTTGAACTTCCCTAGCTTTAAGCTAGTTGTAAGCTCCTTTGATCCTTATTTACTTCATGTTTATGGTGGTTAATAGTTATATTATGATGAAATCTCAAGAACACTAAAGGATCATAAACATAAGTCTTGAACATAAAGCTAACATGATGATGAAACAAGATGAAATAATGATAATATAAAGTTGTTTTGTTATGTTGTTGATTACTTGATGCTTGCTTGATGATTACTAGTAATATGATGTTGAACATCATGGTTGAACTTGTTAAAGTAAGATTAAAAACTTAAGTTAACAAGTTAGGAGGTGATTAGTGATGTACATAAAAGAATCACCTCCATGTTTCAACATAAACTTGGTAACAAGATGATTTCTTGAAAAATATGTAAACAAAGTGAGTTGATGATCGTATGTATCCGAGGGTTGCAAATGGTTTTTCCTAAATAAAAAAAGTTAAAAAGACGACTTTTGAAAGATCATGATTCTTACACTATTATTGGAAAGAAATAAGTATCTGGATACTAGTAAAACAAGAAAATATTGTAAACAAATATTTTTGTAAAAAGTATTCACAAGTTATGAACATCTAAAAATCCCAAGAATGAGATTTTAACAAAAGTAAACACACTTTGGAGGGTAACTAAACCCACTAAATACCCCACTAAGTTACTACGCGATTTTATGAAAAACCAAGTTCATGTTATTAAGTAAAGTGCATTGTTTTTGCACTTGACTAGTGTAATGTTGTTTAGTAACTTGTTGTTGATTGATTGAATGATGTCCGAAAAGAAAATGATATGCTAATAAGCATGGACACCTCCATTTACAAAGTAAACTCTGGCGAAATTTTCAAAAATTCCAACACTTAGAATATATTTTCTAAACAAGTGTTACAAGTATATTTTCAACTTTGTTTTTTTTTTTTCAAAATAAACTTCGCCATAGGTTTTGTTACAAAAATACAAAGTATCGGACGTTGATTTTTACTAGTAAAATGGATAAATATATATTTAGAATATATATTTTATACTAAAACACTTGTGTGAATATTTGTATATTTTGTGAACTAGTTATATTATTTTAGGGTAAAATAATATAACTTAACAAAATACCTTGACATTTACAACTCCAAAAGAATACCAAAAACATCAAGGAATAAAATATTTAAGTTACACACTTGGCATTGTGAAACCGAACGCGGAAACGTAACTTATGAAATATTCCAGAAAATACTCTTACACATATATTTTTGGTAAAATATTATTTTGGAAACTAAAGAAGTAAAAATATATTATTTTTGGGAAAAATACATATATTTTGGGAATACGTTATTTTTGGGACAAATAAGTTAAATATATTTTCCTAAGTGGGACTTAAAATATATTTTTCGAAACTACACATATATATGTATAAATACCCCCATCCTTGGGAAGGAAATACGCATATAAAATACTTGAGAAATATGGATACAAAATAGTTGCCTAACTATTATTCCAAAACCTAAAAACAAAACTTAAGTTAAAATAATTATTATTATTTTAACAAGAAGTTATAACTTGGAATAGTATCAAAGTAACGTAACTCAAAATCCTTCATACTAAGCAAAGGCACGGCCCGTTTGTCTAATAGACGTTAGTACACTGTAGGTAGTCGTGTTTGCTGAGGAGACTTGGGTTACACATACTGAAGACGCAATACAGTGAGTTCATGTCCCCCTTTTCCTTAAACTGTTTTGTTTACTTACTTCGGGGGTGAAATACATTTAAAGTCTTTTGTTAAGTCTTTTGAACAAGTTTTAAACAAATTATAGGTTGTAATTTACTTTGGGTGGATGTTTCAAGACAAGCATGTTATGGTAATTTCAAAACTATATTAATGGATGAACATCTTGTGTTTTTATCATATAGCATTGTTATGATTGTTGCTATGGTATTAAGAAGTCACACCAAATAAACCCACGCTTCCGCAAAAGCCAGGGTGTGACAAATGTTTCAACAACTTTTGTGCATTATATATATACTAGAAGTTTACACACCTACATGTTGCAGCGGGATCGAAAGTATTAAGCCCCACATTGCGGCGAGAGACGTTATACCATGCCAAGTACCGAAATTCCTCGTGTGTTACCCCATAATCTTGGTCCATTATAGTTTATACAAAAATAATTGAAGCCGCACCTTAACTAATCAGCCAATGAGAATCATTTATAGTCGTCACACAGATTAACAACCTACGGCTGACCACAGTCACTCCAACGGCTAAAACACATCTCACAAAAACACAAAATGTAAACCACACTTATATAAACATAAAAACCATTACCAGTAACAAGTTCCTTAAAAAAACATGATATTTGTCTACCATATATTTTGTTACTCACCTATTTTAACAAAACTCTTTGTAGGTGTATTAGACCACTCATTAACAGCGTAAGTATATCACATTAATTGATTAATGTCATAGGTTTTTATAGTGAATAAAAGTTTTGACTTGTTAAGGAGTCAAAATTTAAGGGTGGAGGTGCTTGTTTTCTGTTGTTATCGTAACATAATTTGTGTCAATTTGTCAAATAACAAATTCTAAATTCATGGAGTAATAGCAAGTTGGTATGTATTTTCTTTCAATTTCAACCACTCAGTGAATGCTAATCTTCATTTTCTCACAATTTATGAACAACCCACAAAAACCACTATATTACAGTCGACCTCAACCACCGCAGATGCGTTCATAAAACCAAAGTAAATAAAAAGAAAAACACTAAAACCAATCGTTGGCATAGATGCACATTTCCTCACCACCAACAAAGCACGGCTCACTGCCGCCATGGCTACAACCGAAGTTGCCATGCCAAGTGGCAGGAGACCATCATAGCCGTCTAAAACTCTTAATAGAAACAAACCAGAGAGTGCGAAAAAAAATCCAGTTGTCATCATTGTAAGAACCGGTCCTTAGCATATTAGCAAAGGAAGAGAGACTGGTGAAGGCTGTGGTTCTGGCCGACTACTGGTAAGGCCAATTCATTTGCATGTCTTAGTATCGTTTATATCGACGACAACTGAGTACCATACCACTGTTTACCGATTATATAGGTTAGTTCGAACAACTATCACACATGTAAGTGTGTCCGACAACCAAATTCAAGAACGAAAAACAGTATCAGAGGCGAGTCCCCGAAAGATAACCGATCCTCATCAGTCCGGCAACCTTACTCAGTCGGAATATCTCTAGATTTGTGACTTTTTAGAGAGAGAGAACAGATCTAGATTGAAGAGTCTTTAGAAGAGTGTTTCTATCTCTAATATGTGTCCAAATTATAATAAAAGAACTGGTTGTGACCTTTAAAAACCAAAACAAACAAACAAAACCAGCCAATGGTTTATTAAAAACCACCTTACAAGTTCACCTGCATAGAGTACAACATACGATGCCTGGAATTGTTTTAAATTAATAGTATATATATATATATATATATATATATATATATATAGGGTGGGGTTCTACAGTGAACACTAGTGTATTTGCGAACTAAGTGAACAAATCTTGGCCATTGATCTACACATATGGATGACTAGGATTTCATCATCAAATCCTAAAATACACTAGTGTATTTTATCATCAAATCATGACCTATGGCCATGATTAGTTCGCTCAGTTCGCAAACTACACTAGTGTTCACTCTTGAACCTAATCTTATATATATATATATATACATACATACATACATACATTTTAAAAGTTTGATGTATTGTTTATGAGTAGCGAAAACATACTATCAAATGTTGGATTCTGTATGCCCAAGACACATATTAAATTGATGTGGCTAGTACGTTATGATCCAAGTCGAGTCATACCCAATAACAAGCTAGACAAACACTTATATTATTTATTTGTGATATGATCAAACAAATAAATATTAACACTTACAATATTTAGAAATTGGTTTTCTAAATAATTACACTTGATAAACTAATAAATTATATGGATAATTTATTTTGAGAGGATATTTTATTTTGTTATTTAATGGGTTAAATAACATTTTAAAAGGTTGTATAAAGTCTTGCATTTATGAAGTATTATATTTATAAAAGTTATAAATATATAAACCAAGACTTAAACTTTATAAAAGAATTTTTTTTATATATAAAGCTAGGGCCGCCCCCCCCCCCCCCCCCCCCACCATGGGAACTCACAAAATGGTTGTCCAATGGGATGACATGCAATTGTCATAAGCTAGAGAAGAGTTGATTGGGTGGTCTAACCAAGACCATTTGGGTCCAATGGGGTTTCATGCACTTGCATGTGTAAGTTGGCACATGATTGGTCAAGGTGGGTGGCAATTCTCTCTCATGGTTCTTGTAGGATCGTATCTCGACCTGAATGAGTCGTTCGGAAGAGCTCAAATCCGTTTCAGAGGCGGAAACAGAGAAACGGAGGTGAAAACAGCTTGATTCACACTTTAAACCTCTTGTATATTGATTTAACAAAGTTTACAATCAAAGGATAAACTGGCAGCACCTCGGTATCACTTGGCAAATTCTGTTACAAATGAAATGCACACTACCCTATTTATAACCTTCCTGATTTCGCTCCAAACCACACATGGCTTATAGGAGCGAAATCAAACATTAAATTGGAGCGAAATCAGACAAATAACTTGGAGCGAAATCAGGATATTAACTTGTAAACTATTTTGTCTCTTGTGAGATGATGCAATGATGATGTCATATTGATGATGTCATCATTGTATAATATGACATCATGCTTTGAACAAATCCAATACGAACCCGAGACTCGATGTAAGACGAAGTCAACAGATGTATGCACTAACAGACTCCCCCTCAGATGTTGACGAGTCTTAAGTGTCGAGTCTTCTCAATCTTCAGTCTTTATCCGCCTTTGGACTTCCTTCATGATCTCTATCTGGCTCTATCCTATCTCCAATTCTCTTTCAGGATCTCTGGCGCCTAGCTCTTGCATCTTCAGACTCTCTTTCTCTAACAGACTCCCCCTCAACTTGTACTGGGATCGTAGTCTGGCTTTCACAGGTTCAGGTATCGTAACCTGACTCACCTGCATATTCTCTACCCAACACATAAGTTTCATAAAAGATAAGATATAACAAATTTAGAAGCTTTGCTAATCCCTTGAAGACACAACCCTGAAAAGATCATTTTTAATTATCGAATAAAAAGATTTATCGTGTAAGTCACTGATGAACCACTTGAATGATTATCATTATCATTTCACACATCTTCAAACAAACTTTCCCAAACCTGTTCGTCATGTTCAGCACTTGGAATTTTGAAAATCAGCTCTTCAATATCAGTTGTCTAAAATCTTTTTGAATTTTTCAAAATATATGCTAAAACACACCGAAAATCTTTTTGGATTTTTGATATAACAGAAATGATATGCAGTAAAGAAATATATACATACAATATTTTTGTGAGTTTGTGTAAGAGGATCATATCAGTTTTTGAGACAAATCACCAACACCGTTAAGCTTTATACATTTTAAGTTCTAAACGATTCACTTAGATTGTCAGTATACTGATCCACTTAAATTTTCACACAAAGTTCAACTGTTTCGAGATACAAGATTAATATTTTAAGTACTTAAACTTATTCGCGTGTCCCACATCAGAATATACTCCCGTATCCAGATCCCAATATTCAGTCTTACAGGTGAGTATACCTAGATGATATCTGTAAGGGGTTAAATTGCGAAACCGTGAGAGCTCAGGTCAGAACTTCCGTTCAGCAGAGAGATGACGGCTCGACTTTTGGTGGGTCCCCTTTAGAGGATCTTTTTTACAACAGCATTAATTAGCAATTTTGTTGTCTATTTTTGCTGAGGGCTGCGCTATATTTCAAGCATGCAGAAAGTATTATTCGAGGACTAGGTCAGAACTTCCATTCAGCAGAAGTCCCGGAATAATACCCCAGATATCACTGATCATAAAGACCTAGTATCTCAGAAAGAGGGACCTTTCAAACAAGATTTCGGGGGTTACCCATATATCCGAGAGATGTTACCCACGAATTAAGCAAGTTTGAAATTTAGGTTTATATCTCGTCACAATCTACTAAATGTGCAAAAACCTACTGGCATATCATCAGTGAGACCGTTTATCACATTTTAACTATCCAATTCTTTAGCATGCTGTGATCGTCCACTGATGTACTATCATTTCCTCTTTTGTACAACAAAACTCATTTTTGATTTTATCATGTTTTGATTTTTTCAAATTTTCAAATGTTTTTGGATTTTCTGAAATTTTTACTCCCCCTAAAATGAAAACACATTTTAGGAAATTTGAAAACAAACTATACAATAAAATGACAACTGTTGTGAATTGCTTCAATTCGCCATCCACTTGGCATAAACAATCAGAACTCCCCCTTACAACAAACTATTTTCCCATTGTGATTTCAAAACACTTAAGTTTGTTTTAATCAAATGGTTTTTCCGGAAAATTAGTTTTGTTGATTTTCAAACCATTTGTAGGTTAGGGGTTCATCACATTGTTCTCCAAAATATCACTTGTAAGTAGGGTCCAATCAAGTTCAACTTAATGGCCTTGATTAACCACTTGTCAATGAAAACCTCTTTCAACCACTTACAGGTTCACTCACCAACTATAAGCACTTGTAAATCAAAATATAACAATTTAAATATACCACCTGTACTTTACCAACTGTACCACATGTAGGATCATTTGCTAAGAAAGATTCCGATTCCTGCTCCACTCTTACCAACCTGGGAGCTCCGGCAAGTCAGGATTTTTAGTTTGGAAAAACTTTCCCCCAAGCCTGACCAGCATTGGGAGATTCTATGACACATCTATCCCACCAACATTTTGATTTATAAAAATCTTTTGCTGTTTTAACCTTCCCATCAACCATCTTCCCGAAAATATGTTTGACTTTTCCATTGAAAGTCTTCTCAACATCAAATTCTCCCTTATCAGCGAAGAATTGATTTGAGATCTCTACCTTTCCCACTTTCTTCATCAAATTTTCCTTTGACAATGGAGGAAAATCCTCATCGTTCATTTCTGGAACGGAATTCACAACCTTTTTATCAACCAAAGACTCCTCTGATTTTATGGAATCAGATTCATTGTCAGAATTACCCTCAGATTTAACCACCCACTTTTGCTTATTCATATCACCTTTTCTTTTGTAAAACCGTTTTGAACTTTCCCCTTCCTCAGAAGTAGAATTTTCAAACTTTTTAACATTTTTTACAGGTTGTTTTTTCTTATCAACACAAGTCTTTCTCAAATCAAAGTTAGAAGAAACTCCCTGTTTTTGGTAGTTGATCTTGGGGCAATTCCAAGCTATGTGTCCAACTTCTTGGCATTTGAAACAGGTTCTTCTGTCAACTCTTGAATCAAGCTTTCTCACATTCTTCTTTACTTCAGCAAGAAACTCTTGATTCGACTGCTTCCAGAACGGTTTCTTCTGTTCATCCTCTGAACTTCCTCCTGAAACAAATTTTGTTTTTGGTTTATAATTTTTCTAATTTTTCTAATTTTCTGATGAATTGAAGCCAAGACCTTTCTTTTTGAGATTACCATTATGGTTTGATTTCTTTCGATAACCTGAACCATGACCGTAACCCTTTTTCTTCTTCAATCTCTGTTGAACTCTTGAAGTGTACTTTTTAGGTTTTTCAGCAAGATTTAAATCTTTTATTTCAGAAATGTTAATTTCTGTTAGTTTGAAAACCAGTTTGATCATTTCAGTTTTGACACTTCTTATTGGAAATTCCTCATCAGAATATAATTTGTCTGAATCATACAAAGTATAAGCCACTTTGATTGACCCGTCATTCAAATTAGATTTTGATAACAGGAATTCTCTATTGTAAACCCTGTTAACCGGCGAATTCGGACTCTTTTCTGATGAACTCGAACTTTCAGACTTAGACTCAGGTTTTGACTCTTCATCCATATCCAACACCTGATCGACCACTTTCTTTAATAACTCAGACTCATGATCAGTGTCAGACACTGTGAATGTAACATCAATATTGTCTGGTAATTCATCAATGATTTCAAACTTTAACTTGATGTTGACTGCCTTTTTTAGACGCTCCTCATTAGGATTCCTGGGAGAATAAGTTTCATGGATCGGGGGCGGACATCTGTTATACTTGACACTTGGTTTCTTACCAGTATCAGTATCTTCAGTTTTTTTATCCATGAACGCTTCCAGACCTGCAATAGTAGGATAAACACGATCAATCAAATAATCACATGTTGTATAACTCAACAGTAATCGTTTAATCCTTTCACTTTCAATCTTCTCAAGTTCCACATCTTGCTTCAGCTTTGCACAATCTTCAATGTATGCATTAATAACACTCTGCTTTGTCATTAATGTTGCACTCATCTTTTCCATTGCATTTTCGATTTCTGAATTTTTCTTTTTCAGACGATCAACTGTGTTGTTCAGCACATCATAAGATTCCTTCACATACTTCACATCACACAGTAAATCTTCTTTTATCTTCTCTAACTCAGCAATCTTCATATCTTTCTCCTCACAAACTTTGCAAGATTCTGAACACTTCGAACATGGTTTTTCAACTTCAACCGCTTTTTCAACTATCTTTTCAACCTCAACGATCTTTTCTACTTCGACGATTTTCTCTACTTCGACAAGTTTCTCAACTTCGACTAATTTTTCAACTTCAACTATTTTTTCAACTTCAACAAGTTTTTCCACCACTTTCTCCACTTCAACGATTTTCTCAACTACTTTCTCAGTCACTGGTTCAACATTTGCTTCTCCAGCTTCTGTCTTTATCTTTTCATCAGATTGCATTTTTGCTACTTCCAGCTCTCTCCTTAATCTGGCAATCTTCTTCTGATTTAGCATTTCCATTTTATCTGCAAAGAAGAAATTAAAACTGTCAGGATCAATGCCTTTTCTAGCTCTGTTGAGATGTTCTTCTTCGTCATCGGTATCTACATCGCTTCCAAGATCTGGAAATATCGGGATTCTTTTCTCACTAGCCTCATCTTCTCCTAGTATTCGAGCAACAAAGCCTGAATCAGATGGAATGTATTTATCCCAACTAAATCCCTCTGCAACTTTTTCATCATCTTGATGAATAAGTAAAGCTTTCTTCTTTCCATCTTCAATAGAATGAGCATGTGCAGTTTGTGGTTGTTGAGCAATCTGATGGAAAATTGATTTCTGATAATAATTGTTCCTATCTTGATTCCCGGTTGCTTCTTTGCTTTTGCACTCTCGTTTAAAATGTCCTTTTCCTTTGCAACGGAAATAGGTAACTTTTGACTTGTCAAATCCCAACTGAGAGGTAGCCATTCCTCAAAATTCATCTCTACCAGTAATCTCTTGAAACTTTTCAGCTCTCCTCCAAGCACTCGCTAAACACCATTTGATATCCATCAGCTCAAGTTCTTCAGCATCAATTTGGTCGTAATCTTCTTTGGTAAGCATCGGATTCCCAATCTTCCCACCAATCAAACTTTGATAAGATTCTAACATAGCAACCAGTGATGCCATGTGTTGCTTGGCAACTTCCGGAGACAGATTCTAACCATTTTGAATGTTTAAGGAATTGTGTTTTATTTGTTTGTCATTCAGGTGTTTTTGCCAAAGTATATCAAATTTTCCGAAGACATGGAAGAGGAATTCTACAACGCGTTTGCCACACCAGTCGCTCCGGTTACAGCTGTTGAAACATTGTACAGTGAAAATGAGACGGGACCTCATCAGAAACCGCCAAAACTTATGTACATTGAAGATTTTCAGGGATAGAAAAATCGATTTGAGAACTGGGTGCAAGCTTACAAGTTTGATGCATGGTGTTCGTTGGAGAAAGACTATGAGAAACCGAAAAACGAACGTGGACTTGAAAAAGGTTTCAGTGACTTTACGAAAGTTGACAAATTGAAGTATACTAGTGAGAAAATGATGATCAGTATTCTTCAACAGGCAATTACAGAAGATATATTTGTTTTGCTTCAACATGGTAATACAGCTAAGTCAATTTGGGAAGCATTGATTCAGAAATTCAAAGGAAGCGCAGATATGATTAAAAACAAAAAGGTGTTATTGAAGAAGTCATTTGATATGTTTTCAGCTTTCGACCATGAAACTACAAAGCATACCATTGATAGATATTGTCATCTAGTCTTAGAAATAAAAGATTTAACATTGAGAAAGATGATGATGAGTGGGTCAATAAACTAGCTGAAGCACTACCACAAAAAAAAGTGGGGAACTTATTTGATGATTTTAAAACACACAAGAAAGTCTGAGAATATGAATCTGGCACAATTCATTCAAAGGATTGAAGAGCAGGAGCTGGATATTTAGAAAACTGCTATAATGACGAATCCAAATGCCAAACAAGATGTCAGTTTGTATTACAGAGGGAACAAGTTTGAGGCTACTCCCAGCCCTAGTCCAAAGATTCAAACTGGTTTCAGTGCTAAAGGATCGTGTCTCGACCCGAACGAGTCGTTCGGAAGAGTTCTCGTACGTTTCAGAGGCGGAAACTAAGAAACGGACTTGAAAACAGCTTGAAATACACTTTAAACCTCTTATATATTGAATTAACAATGTTTACAAACAGAGGAAAAACCGGCAGCACCTCGGTATCACTTGGCTATCTCTGTTTTGGTACTCTGGAGCGGAATCAGAAAATAATGTTGGAGCGGAATCAGAAGTATGGCACTTTTGGAGCGGAATCAGAAAATCTCTGGAGCGGAATCAACAATTTTGGTAATTTTGGAGCGGAATCAGAGAAAAATCAAGTATTTTCGAGCGGAATCCCAAATGTTCGTACGAGCGGAATCACTTCAAACATCATTTTTACCCATTTTTAGTCCGAGTTTTAACATGTAACTTTCAAGGATTTGTTATCTTGCACTTTTACACCATATATTTGAAATTTAGACGATTTTAACCGTGAAATCTTGAATTTTTTTAAAGAAAGTGTAGAAAACAGAGATTTTCAAGCTGAATCGTATAGAACTCCTCGTCCTGAGCTCTGATACCACTTGTAGGATCGTATCTCGACCTGAATGAGTCGTTCGGAAGAGCTCAAATCCGTTTCAGAGGCGGAAACAGAGAAACGGATGTGAAAACAGCTTGATTCACACTTTAAACCTCTTGTATATTGATTTAACAAAGTTTACAATCAAAGGATAAACCAGCAGCACCTCGGTATCACTTGGCAAATTCTGTTACAAATGAAATGCACACTACCCTATTTATAACCTTCCTGATTTCGCTCCAAACCACACATGGCTTGTAGGAGCGAAATCAAACATTAAATTGGAGCGAAATCAGACAAATAACTTGGAGTGAAATCAGGATATTAACTTGTAAACTATTTTGTCTCTTGTGAGATGATGCAATGATGATGTCATATTGATGATGTCATCATTGTATAATATGACATCATGCTTTGAATAAATCTACTACGAACCCGAGACTCGATGTAAGACGAAGTCGACAGATGTATGCACTAACAGTTCTATAAATACTTAGATGACAAATGCAAGAATGTGCAAGACTTGTGAACTTGATTTTGCTCTAAGATTTTCGGCCAAGAGATGGTTGATTCAAGGGTTGGTTCCAAGAGAGGGATTTTTAGTGAGTTCATAAGTGTAGAAATCCTAGCTAAACACAAGGTGTTTGTTGGAAGTCTTGGGGTATACAAGCTTGAGGTCTTCTACACTTGAAGGCAACCGTTCAAGAAGCATCATTCGTTTCATTTCTCTTTACTCCTTGGAAGGTAGTATTCTAAACACTCTATGGTTGTGTTTTATTTTGATAGCATGCATGTTCGTATATGGATCCGGGATTGGGTTTTACATATAAAATGAGTTTTATATCTTGTAAGTAACATGTTTTAAATAATTATTTCCGCTGCGTTTTTATTTCATAAGGATGAAATTACTTTGATAAACATGTGAAAAACCCAACAGTGGCATCAGAGCCGCTTATAAGAGTGCATGCTTCATAGGATATGAAATTTTCGGGTTTCGGTTTTGGTTAAAACCCTATGGCCGAAATTTTATATATGGTTATCCTTTCGTTTTTCAAGATTATTTTAATACATGCATAAAAGTATCTTGAAAAATTATGTCATTTGGATGATTTGTTTGTTTGGACAAAAACCCACTTTTTCGGTTTTTTCATTCTTGACCGAAAAGTAGGTTGTAAAAAGGAAACCATTTTGCTTCTTGAATTTTATATATTTGGATATATATATATTTTGGTGTTCATAACCTAGCCATGACCTTGTGTGAATATGTTGAATATTTGTGTTTGTGATTTATATTTGATTATTTTAATGGGTTGTAATAATTAATTATCTTTGTTCTTCCATTTGTGAAATATGTAATTTATTTATTTTCATTTGGTATGTAAGTAAATAGATTAGGTGCATTTTATTTTTACTAGAAAAATGTATTAGGATATTTTTTGTAAAAGAAGATGCACACAAAATGCGATTTTGGTTTTGGCTAATTTCGGGCCAAAAGGACTTCATAGTTCTTAACGGGATTTTTGCCCGATAACCAAAACACATTTTTGAAGTCCAAAGGAGTTTGGACCTGAATATAAAAGACATTTGGAAGCCCAAAGAATGTGAAGAAATCACAACACAAGATGGAGACTTGAAGCACTCGGATGCGGGATCAAGTGGGAGTTCAACGACACATTATTTGTGTCAATATTCACCCATTAGGAAGGACCTTTTGGCACACTTGTTTCGGCTAACAAGTGTGGTCAAAATAGTTGGCTATGGTTATGCACCTAATGATATGTGTGTTGTGCTTGTGTGGTTGTTTATTTTGTTGTTTGATGATATTTGGATATGCATGCTAAACAAACTAATAATCAACAACAAGCTTAAAATTGGTTCTTTAAAAGATCATTAAAATTGGTTAATAAAAGGTTATTAAAAATTAATGATTTTATAATAAAATGGGTTTTATTAAAAAGAACCTTGAAAATTTATTTTCACTAAAGTACCAAGAATTTGAATGCATGCAAATGTATGCTACATAAAGTTTTCTAAACTAGAATTTTGAAAACTCAAAATCCCTTTTATAAAACAAGTTAAACACCATCCTTTTATACAACACTCGAATCACTTGGGAACTCTTTTGTGGGATAAAGGTCACCTAACCACATTTGAGGGAACTTGTATGTTCGAGGTGGGTTTACAATGTTTGTGGGATAAAGGTCACCTAACCACTTATGTGAATAAACTCACACGTGTGTGTAAGTTGGACGACTTGATTTGGAAACCATGAACTTAGGGTCACCAAAGCATGGCGAACAAAAGGTGTTGATAGGATTAAACATGCCAACTAAACATAAAGATGTTTAACCGATCCCATATGGCTAGAAGTTGCAAAGAGTTGCAATTGTCAAACGTTGACTACCTTGTTAATTTAAATAGAGGGATAAAGGTCACCTAACCAATATTAAAATGTAACGTTGGATTCTAGATTTTAATTATTAATTGTCTATGAGACACAAAAGGGTATTAATGATTAAAATATAATAATATCGAAAATACTAAAATTGAACCTTGTTAAAATTTGTAGATGGTCGCTAACAATATAACCCAAACCGTCCGTAACCTATCACTAAAAACGATCCTTAAAAAGGATCGTTTCAATCAAAACACTTTATGGATTAATATCGAAACTTAAGAATCGTTCTCAAGTAAAAAAAAAGATATCCTATGTGTTGAACGATCCTAATCCCAATGAACATCTTATGGAAGATAAGGATGCCTATAACGATTGGATTAAGTATATCAAGGATACTATGCAAACCTCTTGTCTCATGTTAGGAATTGTGATTCCTGAGATTCAAAAGGATTTTGAACATCATGAGCATACGACATGATTACCAAATTGTAGGAAATGTTCCTAAGGGTAGAACACTTCGAAACGGTTCGAGCGCTTCATGCATGTCGAATGGAGGAAACCCAATCGGACTCATCTTATGTCTTTAAGATGAAAAGCCACATTGATCACCTCGAAAGGCTCAATATGGATAAAAGGGTTTTTATCCATTCTAACGATCAATGAGGGTGGCAACTAGAAAGGGCATCACCCCGACACCAAAGCAAATGTTGAAAATGGAAACAGGTAATTTAAAGGGAAAAGGTTAGAAAGACTAAAGCGAAACCACCGAAACCAAAAGAGAAGAAGGCAAAGGTTGCCATGAACGATCCATGCTTTGAGTGTGGTGAGATAGGGCATTTAAATAGGAATTGTCCAACCTATCTCAAAGAGTTGAAAAACAAGAGGGATGCTAGGCAAACCTCAGGTACAATCTTAATGATACATATTGACCTTAATGTTATTTCTTCTAACACATGGGTATTAGATACCGGATGTGGAAATCATGTTTGCAATTCATTGCAAAAGGTCCAAAAGAAATAAACATTACAAGAAAGGAGACTATGTTTTGAAACTTCCAAATGGTTTGGAAATTGTTTTAAAATGTCTTGAATGCTCCTAGTTTGACTAGGAACATTATTCAAGGTTCCCTTATAAGACAATATGGTTTTGACTTAAAGTTTGCAAACATTGACATTTATATCGATGAATGACATGTTTTACTTTAAACCTATGCCTTCAAATGGTATTTATGAATCGGTTCATAATAATACATCATTTGATAGTTTAATGTACCAATCAATCACCAAGAAACTCAAAATGGATTTGAGTAAGACCTATCCTTGGCATTATCGCCTTGGTCATATAAACAGATGTCGCATGTAAACACTTCGAAAGAATTGTCTTTTGGAAACAAATGAAATTGGTTCATTTGATACATGCGAATCTTATTTACATGGTAAAATGACCAAATAATCCCTTAGTGGGAAAGGGCAAAAGATTTATTAGGTATCATGCATTCGAATGTATGTGATCCTTTTAAGCCAATGACTAGGAATGGTGAAAGATACTTCATTACTTTTACCGAAAACTATAGTAGTTATGGTTATGTGTACTTGACACAAAGAAGAAGTTTTGAAACATTCAGAATCTTCAAAAAGTGAAGTACAAAATCAACTCTTTTAAAGATCTTCGTTTCGATAGATGAGGAGTCGAACTCTATTAGATATGGTTCGATCTATGATGGCTAGGAGCGCATTATCTCTATCATTTTGGGGTTACGCTTTGCTCTCCGTGGCTCGTATATTAAATATGGCCCAACCAAGAAAGTGGATAAGACACCTTTCGAAATATGGAATGGAAAGGCTCCATCATTAATCATATTTGAAGGTATGGGTTGTAAAGCTTATGTTAAGCTATACACCTCAAATAAATTGAAAGTCCGATCCACTAAGTGTATCTTCGTAGGATATCCTAAAGATGGTATAGGATATTATTTCTACGATCCAACAGAGCAAAAGGTATTTGTTGCTCGAAAGGCTGAGTTCTTGGAAGCTAAGTTCCTTGTGGAAGGAATTATTAGAACAAGTGGAACTTGATGAGGATCAAGAACCACAAGCCGATACACGTTTGGTTGATACTAGCGCTCAACAAGAGGTTGTTGAAAACGATCAACTGGTTGATCATTACACATAAAACGTTCGCAGATCTAGTAGAATAAGTAGTCCACCTGAAAGATATGGATTTTTCATGGATGGATGCTACGTGGTAGATTCGGGTGAACCTACCACATACCATGATGCAATGTCAAAATCCAATTGCGACAAATGGCTTGAGGCTATAAACGTAGAGATGCAATCCATGTATAACAACCAAGTATGAGGATTGGTTGTGCAACCTCTTAACTCCAAAGTGGTTGGAAATAAGTGAGTTTTCAGGAAGAAAACGGATATACATGGAAACTTGGATACTTATAAAGCTAGACTCGTAGCAAAAGGTTTCACTCAAACTCAAGGGGTTGATTATGATGAGACCTTCTCGCCTATGGCGATGCTAAAGTCAATTAGGATATTATTTGCCATACCTGCATAATATGATTATGAGATTTGGCAAATGGATGCCAAAATGGCTTTCCTCAATAGATATCTTGAGGAAGATGTCTATATGGTTAAGCCTGAGGGTTTTGTCGATCAAAAACATCCTAACAAAGTATGCAAGTTAAAGAAATCAATCTAAGGATTGAAACAAGCATCGAGAAGTTGGAATCACCGTTTTGATGAAGAAATTAAGAATTTTGGATTCATCAAGAACGGCGATGAAGCTTGTGTGTACAAGAAGGCTAGTGGGAGCATCATCACTTTCTTAGTATTGTATGTCGGTGACATTCTATTATTTGGAAATGACATTCTAACCATGGAAGGTGTAAAAGCTTGGCTTGGAAGTTATTTTTCCATTAAGGATCTTGGTGAAGTCGTCTACATTCTGGGAATAAAGATCTATAGGGATAGATCAAGGCGCTTGATAGGTTTAAACCAAAGTGCATACATTGACAAAGTCTTGAAAAGGTTCAAGATTGAGAACTCTATGAAAGGTTTGGTACCTATTAAAGAGGGGACAATATTGAGTGCGTCTCAATGTCCAAGCTCAAAGGATGAGCAAGAAAGAATGAAAGGAATCCCATATGCATCTGCTATAGGATCCATTATGTATGTAATAATATGCACTGGACCGGACATGTCATGCGCTTTAGGCATGACGAGAAGATACCAGCGAAATCCTAGTAACGGTCATTGAATGACTGTTAAAAATATATTCAAATACCTTAGAAGGACTAAGGATATATTTCTAATATATAGATCTGGTGGAAAAGAACTCGTTGTAAAAGGTTACAGGAATGCGAGTTTCGGAATTCGTTGTAAAGGGTTACATGGATACGAGTTTCCAAACTAATCGAGATGGTTCTCGATCACAATCAGGGTAGCATTGTCCACTACATAATCAGAATACATCGCCGCTTCATTGATTGAGATAATTCATATGGATCTGCCACTTGAATTATTGTCGATCTAGGGGTAGTCCCTACCATTAAGGACCCAAGAGATCTTTGTGATAACGATGGTGCGATTGCTTAAATCAAGGAACCTCATGTACATCGAAAGACTAGGCACATTGAGCGAAGTTTCAACTACATAAGGGATGAAGTTGAAAAAGAGAAAGATATGTATTCGCAAAGTTCACACTGATCAAAATATTGCGGATCCACTCACGAAGCTCCTTGAATAGGCAAAGCATGAAAGGCTCATACTTGTGCCTTAGGACTTCGATATTCTAGTGATTGGATTTGATTTATTTTGTATTTGGATATTGGAACAACTGTTATTATAACTCTTTATGGTATTTTGAGTTGTGTTCCATTTTAGCATGTTTAAATCCATGAATAAGTTGCTTATTCTAAATGTCCGTAGTCGATCATACTTATGGGAACAAATATGAATGTAAGACTATTATGAATTTGGATTGGTGGATATTCATTAGATATGAATATAGAGCAAAGTGTTGTTGCCAAGGTTCATAGATATTTGTGGGATACAAATATTGGACTGACTCGCTCTCAAATATTACTGCATGGAATCATTAGTGATTGATCATAAGTAAATTTGAGTAAAGGAGAATATCATAGTATCCTCAGACCTGAGATACATATTGGGTCTTGAGATTCACCAAATATTGTACCTTTACTTTTTCCTTCGCTGTTAGTAATATGACAGTACATAAGGCTAAGCTCAGGTGTGGTACAAGGTGATTGTGAGAGACGTATGTAGTCAAGATGGGATTTGTTCCTCTTATTCGTTGAGAGTAAGATGTCTAAGGCCTGCTAAAGTTAAATCAATAGAGAGTGATCACTCTATGTCTCTGGATTTAACATGACACCTATAACGAAAGGATAAATGATAGATTCACCTAAATCATTTTCAAGTAAGGGACTTGAAAGGGATGATGTTATTGAATGGAAAATATAGTCATACGTATTGGGGGTAGTAAACCGTAGTTAGGCGTCATTTACTACTTGCATCAATCTTCTATGTATCTTGTGCAAGTGGGAGATTGTTGGATTCTGTATGCCCAAGACACATATTAAATTGATGTGGCTAGTACGTTATGATCCAAGTCGAGTCATACCCAATAACAAGCTAGACAAACACTTATATTATTTATTTGTGATATGATCAAACAAATAAATATTAACACTTACAATATTTAGAAATTGGTTTTCTAAATAATTACACTTGATAAACTAATAAATTATATGGATAATTTATTTTGAGAGAATATTTTATTTTGTTATTTAATGGGTTAAATAACATTTTAAAAGGTTGTATAAAATCTTGCATTTATGAAGTATTATATTTATAAAAGTTATAAATACATAAACCAAGACTTAAACTTTATAAAAGAATTTTTTTTATATATAAAGCTAGGGCCCCCCCCCCCCCCCCCACACACACCATGGGAACTCACAAAATGGTTGTCCAATTGGATGACATGCAATTGTCATAAGCTAGAGAAGAGTTGATTGGGTGGTCTAACCAAGACCATTTTGGTCCAATGGGGTTTCATGCACTTGCATGTGTAAGTTGGCACATGATTGGTCAAGGTGGGTGACAATTCTCTCTCATGGTTCTATAAATACTTAGATGACAAATGCAAGAATGTGCAAGACTTGTGAACTTGATTTTGCTCTAAGATTTTCGGCCAAGAGATGGTTGATTCAAGGGTTGGTTCCAATAGAGGGATTTTTAGTGAGTTCATAAGTGTAGAAATCCTAGCTAAACACAAGGTGTTTGTTGGAAGGCTTGGGGTATACAAGCTTGAGGTCTTCTACACTTGAAGGCAACCGTTCAAGAAGCATCATTCGTTTCATTTCTCTTTACTCCTTGGAAGGTAGTATTCTAAACACTCTATGGTTGTGTTTTATTTTGATAGCATGCATGTTCGTATATGGATCCGGGATTGGGTTTTACATATAAAATGAGTTTTATATCTTGTAAGTAACATGTTTTAAATAATTATTTCCGCTACGTTTTTATTTCATAAGGATGAAATTACTTTAATAAACATGTGAAAAACCCAACATCAAAAGTATGATATAAGATTTCTAAAAATAAAACGATTAAGAACATTTTAAGCATTTAAATACTTTAAACACATTTGGTCTTTTTTTTTTTTTTTTTGCTTTTAAAAAATGAAACATGTTGCTCAGTTGAATCTTTCTAACAAAATACGACTCTAATTGATCTATTCCACTATCGTATGTAAAAATGTAATTTCAGTTAGCTAGTTATATGATGTATGTATATATATAGGGGATGGTTCAAATGAAAACCACTTTTATTGCGAAAACTCAAAAACTAACTAAAAAAACCTAAAAAACACACCAATTTTTTTTTACAATTTCTTTATTAAAATTCGCTAGTTTTTATATATATAAAAAACCTTTTTCAAAAAAATGAAATAAAAAAATTTGTAGTGCACATGTGTAATAATTCACATGTGTAGTACACATACATAGGGCTGTAAACGAACCGAACGTTCAGCGAACAGTTCGTGAACCGTTCGGCGGGAAGTTAGTTTATGTTCGTTCGTTTAATAAACGAACGAACATGAACAAGAAATTTCGTTTGATTAGTTAAATGAACGAACATGAACAGAGGTCTCGTTCGTTCGATTGTGTTCGTGAACGTTCGGTAAGGTGTTCGTGAACGTGTTCATGAACATTCGTTGATTTGCATTTGTTTATATTCGTATGCTTGTGTTTGAATTGAAGATCTTTGTATTTTCTTATATTTTATTTGTACTTTTTATATTATTAAACTTTTATTTATTTTATTACCCTAACAATTAAACTAGGAAACCCACTTTCAACTTGTTTATGCATTATTTCCCTTTCATTTCTCATTATTTACATCCGCGAATACGATCGACCTCCGTTCCACAATAAGGGATTCAAGCTCGAGTGCTACTCTCTGGGCCATCTATCTTTATCCTTCGTTGCGTTCGCCAAATTTATTTGTGTTCGTGAACCGTTCGCGAACACACTGATTTCCTTAATGAACGAACACGAATATAAAATCTCGTTCGGTAAGTGTTCATGAACCGTTCGTGAACACATTAATTTTCTTAACGAACGAACACGAACAAGGCCTTGTTCGTGTTCGTTCGGTTCGTTTACAGCCCTACACATACACATGTGTACTATTACACATGTGCACTACAAAATTTTTCTTTTTTTTTTTTTTTGAAAAAAAGTTTTTTTTATATAATTTAAATAGAGAAAATTGGTATGCAAAAAAAATCGTTATGTTTTTTAGGCTTTTTTAGTTAGTTTTCGAGTTTTCACGATAACTAATGGTTTTCATTTGAACCTTCCGCTATATATATATATATATATATATATATATAGGCTTCGGTTCAAATGAGAACCAACATGAGTTGTGAGAACCATGAGAACTCCTACTTTCCGCGTTTGTTGGGCCACAATTTTTTGCACAAACATAGATGAAAATATTATAAACACATCTGTAAAAATAAAAAAAAAAATCGAGTCGGTAGTTTTGCCGAATGTAAGTTTTGTTTAAGCGCTGATATAAATTTTGGTACGACAATAAATATTTTTTTACACCTCATGAAAGCTTGTGTATGCGGCATTTAAAAAAATTGCTGAAACAAGTGTTTTTTTTTTTATTTTTTAGAAAACTTTTTTTTGAAAAACCTTTTGGATGGTATAGTTCTTATGGTTCTCACAACTAAAGTTAGTTCTCATTTTAACCTAACCATATATATATATATAAAACCTCTGTAATATACGGGTCTATAAGCTAGTAATGTAATAAAAAACACTTTCAATTCTCCAAATGTATTATCATATATTCAATTTATAATTACTCAAATAAAGTAACATATAGTGTAACTTTTCTTCTTTATTTTTTCTTGTAAAAAGTGAGAAGAGAATGCAGTGCATAACACTATTGTAAAAGGGGAAGTGGTTGAATATGTGGGTGGAAAGATGGGCAAGAAAACAAAAGTCAAAAGTTTGTCGGCAGTTAATATGTTAGATTTGTTTTTCAATCGACCACTTTGCCATGCCTGTTATGGCTATCCATTGGGTTTTTAATCTACACGTACTATCGTAGCAAGACACGTACTCAACACATCTAGATACACATATTTTGGGAAATTCTTAAATCTTAATTAACTTATGCCGAAGAACTCAACACATCTAGATACACATATTTTGGGAAATTCTTAAATCTTAATTAATTTATGCCGAAGAGTAAACACATGTTCTATTTTTTGTTTTGATGTTATGGGTGGGGAGTCAAACTTTAACTCTTATTAGAATATTTATAGCATATCTAGCATATCTTTCCTCCATTTCATTTTTTAAATATAAGGAAAATGTTTTAAAGTATCATTTTTCGCTTTACATCAGAATCATTATATTTATACCTCATTTTTATAGTATAGAAAATCGTTACAGTAATGTTTTATATATGAAAAGCTACAATTTCCTCTATTAAATTATTGTTAGTGTACAAAAACAAGAAGTATAACAAAATAAGTTTTTGGAACTAAAACAAAGATAAAAGTGATGGATTGGATGTGGAAGGTTTTTTAAATGAAAGATTATTTTTGAAAAAGTATAATTTTTATTTAAATTATAGAGTAGAAAACGGTGGAGCTATTGCGAACGCTATTACCTTCTCTAACTAACCACCAAACGCAGCATGTCATCTCAGTTTTCCATTAGAGTTCCCTAGAATTTCCCCTAAATGTGTAGGGTGGAGTTCCCTTTTCTTCCCTAGCTTTTGTTTTTTTTTTTTTTTTGTAAAATAATTAAAATAAAACAAAAAGTACTTGTTTTCTTGTCAAGTTTTAATTGGCTAAATTAACACATGTATTGTTAATTTTGGTAAAATGTGAACGGGAGATCTCAGACAACGTAAGCCGTCTGTCTAGGGGAATTTTTTGGAACGCCCCACAACACATAGGACGGTGTTCCTGCTAGTCCATATTGCGTCTGATGTGAGCAAGAGTTCCAGTTCGTCAACCCTGGGGGTATGACTGCAAATGTGTCAATGAATACCTAGACCATCGGGTGTAAGAGGACTTTCAACAATGTGGGATGAGATGGTTGTGGGCAACAATGTAGAACACCGCGCCGGAGGTGGCATGATCATGATGTCAAGTGTATGGCGTGGAGAACTGCAATGGCATTGAGGTGAGGCATGGAAATTGGATATGAGATGTGAGGCAATCACCAAATTGTTTTTTCTTTTCTTTTTTACTAGGTATGGAGATTGGATGTGGAAATCAGAACCACACCCTCATATTTGGAAATTATGTGGGAATGACATGGGCTCTCATGGCAGTTTCTATAGAATTGAAATGTGAAGCCATACCCTATTGCTTTATGTTATATATTTACTAAAAAAATGAATTCAGTTGAGTTTAAGCAAGTTTGAACCATGTTCATATCCAAATTATAGCTACTTAAAAGACTTGCCAGAGCCTGCACTTGAATTCAACTAGACTCATGAACTCAAGACTATTGAGGATAATTTAAAATGGTGATAGATCACATTTTTATAATTCTTTTATTTAAAAATAATTGTTCTTCTTACGATATTAATATGCCAAACTTTTATAACTTGTTATTATGCTTTTTGTATTCTGTACTTATGTAGTGTACAATATACCAAGGGATTAATCTATTGTCTTTGTCAAATTTTCTTCTTTTTTCCTTTTGCTCGGTGCTTTACATTCGCCCGAGTAGTGCCCAATCTTATCACAGTTGTAACACCTCAAGTTCTTTCTTCTATTTTGCCATTCTTCAGGCTTCTTTTTCCGATCTTCACCTTGTTCATCATTCTTATTCTCACGTTTACTATTCCATCTTGTATTCCCACTTCCTCGTCCGTTGTATCTTCCACAACCTCTACCATGTCCTCGATAGTTTTCAGCTTTCTTTTCAGTCTGGGTGAACATAAGCCGAATTTAAGATGAACTTTCATTCACATTCTTGAACTTGTTTCTTTCTTCATATGCCTTCAAAGGTCCAACCACATCTTCAAACGTCATTTTTTCGATATCTGCGAATTGTTCGATCGAAGAAACAATAGGTAAATATTTATCAAGCATAGAGTTCAAGAATTTTCTCATCACGACCTCTTCTTCTAGGGTTGCTCCCAAGCTCTTGTACGTTGACTGTACTCCACCCAACTTCGCTGCATATTCATCAATGTTTTCTGTCTCACTCAT
Organism: Helianthus tuberosus; assembly: GCA_030545235.1. NCBI lineage: Eukaryota > Viridiplantae > Streptophyta > Magnoliopsida > Asterales > Asteraceae > Helianthus > Helianthus tuberosus. The sequence goes on from CM060415.1 coordinate 81,484,186, forward strand.
CTTTAATGCATTTAACTCGCTTCTTAGCATTTGAATGTGAGCTATATGTGCTCTTTCTGAACCAAGATAACGAACTCTTAGTGCTTCCCAAACATCTTTCGGTTCTGAATACTTAGCCATCTGAAGCAGCACATCTTCAGGTAGGGTCTGGAAGATGACACCTAAGGCCATAAACTTCCTTTTTTCTTCAATTCCCGGTCCATTTTCTTTATCAATCGCATCTTGCAAACCGTTCGCTCCCAAAACAAATTTCACCATAACTGAACATGCAATGTAGTTGGTTAAAGTTAACTTCGGTGCATGCAAAACAAAACTACCCATCGGTTCTCTTACGGTTAAGTTCTTGAGTTCCCTGCATTCCCATCTTTATCACCGGCCATGATCTGTTTTTTTGGGTTTCTTTTTCTACGTACAAACGAACTTGAACCAGATCTGAACAAAAAACTTTATCTAATTGAAAAACGAAAGCAATCCTTGAAACCCGACGGAGACTCTCTGGCTCAAAAGATTTACCAACGTCATTCTAAATATCGTGATGCCCAAGGAAATATATATACGACACTTTTTCTCTTAATTAATTCAACTCCTAGAATTCTTTAATAAAAATCAATATGATTACTTTCTTTGTTGCAGATCACGACAAATAAAACACAAAACTAAACCTTTGAGTTAATTCAACCAAGAATATAGACTTGTCACTTATCATCGAAAAATGTTGGACAACACCAAAAGAAAATAAAGCTTCTAAGGGATCTCGATAGCAAACGGCACGACTTCTTCAAAAAAATTCCAATCCTAGCGATGATATTATTTCCAACGGAAAACCAAACTGTCTTGCGAAATGTTTTCTATACAACGTCGCTCTGATATCAATTGTTGACCCAGACGGTTTAAACAGTCGTATAAACAAACGTGAATACGAGATATCGGGAGGACAAACCCAGAACTCTTTCTATTCAATCAAACAAACATTCGAACTTACAAAGAAAATAGACAAATAAAACAATTATTTATAATACTACTAAACTTCCTCTCCAAGACATTGAACCTTTTCTACACCAATTACCTAATATAAATCAAATTTTAATAAAACATATTAAATAAACCCTCAACTTTACTAATTATTCAAGATTAGCATTTAGTTTTAGTTTAGTTTTGGTAGTAATTCGTGTAGAAAAGGTAAACGAAAAAGAGAAAACAAATAACAGATAAGTTACTATTTTATGTCATTTGTCTTGGTAAATATTAGTAAATAAATAAAAATACTATTTAATTATGTCATTTGTCTTGGTAAATATTAATAAATAAATAAAAATACTATTTAATAGCAGCAACCCATTATTGGCCATTTCCAAAACTAGTGGTGCTTACGTGTTTTCCAAAAAACACAACCATTTGATATGTCTTTTTGGTAAATTCAATGTTCTCATTTCGGAGGCAGCATAATATGTAAAAGAAACATGAAGAGGCAGAAATAGCTAGATATGTTAAATCATGTTGGGAATAAAAGTAAAAGAAAATTTTGAAGGTATTCATTTTATGCGTATGATATGTATTTTATATTGAGATATTAATTATCGAGTAAATTGCTAAAATCGTCCATAGATTTGGATATGTTTGTCATTTTCATCTAAAACAACTTTTTGTACTATATAAGTCTTCATTTTTGTGATTTTTTGTCATTTTCATCCAAACGTCTGACTTTATTTTTTACCAAAATCGTCCCTGAGATTTGGGAGTTTTTTATCATTTCATCCAAATGTTTGATATAAAAAAAAAAAAGCAAATTAGATGTTTGGATGAAAATGGTAAAAAATCTTAAAATTAAAGGACTTTATTGTAAAAAAAAAAGTTGTTTTAAATGAAAAAGTCAAATATACTCAAACTTTAGGGACGATTTTAGCAATTTACTCTTAATTATCTTAGAACTGTTCAAGGTAAGTATTATAAAGTTAGGACTTTGGCCCATTCTAACAGTGCCCCCAACTTTTAAAGAAAAAAAGTTATATATGAGTTTTTGTAATTAAGGTCTAGTGATGCAATTTCTTATTACATTAAGATTTTATTATGGGGAATATGTCACAGAATAGTAACTAAGTTTTAAAAGTGTTCTAATTAGGTCACTCGTATCGTTTTTGTCCAAATTAGACAACTTAACATTTAAATCGAGACATGTCTTTTTTTTCCATGTGTTAAGAGAAAAATGGAGCATAAGATGCTAGGGTCGGATTATTTTAATATAAGAAATTATATTTATTAAAAATAAAAACACTTTAATTACATTAAAAATTAAAAAAACAAGTTAAAATCCACGTTATTGCTCGACGTTAGCATCATATAAAAAAAAAAGAAACAAAAATCCACGTCACCACAGTTACCTATGATTGAGATGAAAAAACCCTTAATTTTAATAAAAAATGAATATTGAGTGACCTAATTGTAACACTTTTGAAACTTGAGTGACCTAATTGGAACTCTTTTAAAACTTGGTTACTATTCTATCTAGAATTTGATTCTTACAATTTGTGGTCAACCCTTGATGTAACTTCTCACAAGACTGCCGTCTATAAGTCATATTTATTGTACTTATCAAGTAAATAGTTCTAGACAAAATATCAAATATAAATAATTTTAACTTACAAAACGTACGAACTGAAGGTTTTGCCAAAAAACATGATGACATTTTCTTAATTATTTACTTATAGTGTAATTATCAAAATGACTCTACAAATGATCTTGTATGATAATTTTGATCTTATAAAGTAATTTTGTAAAATGTTCCTGTAGAGTAATTTTGATCTTGTACGGTAATTATCAAAATTACTCTACAAGGGTATCAAAATTGTTCTACATCAAAATTACTCTATAAGCGTATCAAAATTGTTTTGCAAGTTTATCAAATAACATACAAATAAAAATTACCCTACAAAATCATTTGTAGAGTAATTAAGATACTATACAAAATTACCTTACAAAATCAAAATTAACATATAAGATCATTTGTAGTGTAATTATGATACTCTACAAAATTACTCTACAAGATCAAAATTACGCTACAAGAACATTTTACAAAATTACTCTACAAATCAAAATTACCATAAAAGATTATTTGTAGAGTAATTTCGATAATTACTCTACGAGTAAATAATTACGTATTTTTTTGGTTTTTTCATGTATTTCGTACGTTTTGTACGATAAAACACTTTGTACGTGAACTTAACTCAATAGTTCTAACCCTACAAGTTATTGTTTTCTTCACGATTTTATGTTTTTTTAGTTTGCAAAAGGGCCCCATTTTAGAATTTGTTTTAGGCTACCACAAAGGTTGAACCAACCTTAACGTTATACTAAAACGTTAATTAAATCCATTGTCACGTATGTACTTTGGCTCTCGAATCCCAATTTATACTATCACTATCAGTTAACAATAATGGTGTACGTGATTAACTATTCGCTTATCACATGTTTATTCTTGTATGATCAATAATATACATTTCGCTGATAAATTTCAATACAAGCCCGAACAAAACCCGTGTAATGTCGATTTTATTCATGTATCTAGGTATTAATATTCTTAGTTAAGGCCTAAAGTTTACACACATACAAACAATAATCCCTTACTCATATAACCACATGTTGACAGAAAACACATATCAATGATATTTTTCTACGACACTGAAATAAACAGAACATACTTTTTTGTATTAATAAGACTTGGCTTTTTTGGTTGGTGTGTAAGATCAATCATCCAAATGGCATTCTATCAGCTTATCAAAATATTATTGCATGACTGGTATAAACTTTATACCCAGATGTTTTCATCACACCCGGTTAAAAAATTGTAAGCAAGAATTTAAGATTGATATTACACAAAAGTTAGTTATCAAAATAGTTGTGAGACCATGATTCTCAAGGGGGAAACTAGTTCAAGGGGGAAAAGACCATCATACCATTTCCAACTTAAATTTCAAAAGACATGTGTGAGACCATGATTCTCTCCCTACATAACCTGAATCGAAAAAACAACCTTCCCATTGCTCAGATCGAGCCTTTTTCATTGGTACTCATGAAGCAACTAATGAAGATAATGATAACTCTACTAGTTAAGTTTTAGGATGCAACCCTCTTAACTAGGAAGCCAATATATATGTACCTATTTTCTTATCTGCTATCTCATATCATTTCAATTTGGATAATACCATGTTTGGTTTAAAACTTGAAGTGTATCATGTTTAGATTATACTGTATTACAATATCATGGTTTGATTACATGTCATGTTTTGATTACAACTTTGAGAGCTTTGTTTGGGTTACTATCTATATGAACATAAATCACAAATCTCAAAAGTACATGTTTTCACCACCTTTCAGTAACTACCATAACTTCTGTTTACATAATTATTATCACCTTATAGATGGAATAGCACGAGCACATAGCTCACCCATATAAGGTGAATTGATTGTTGCGGTGCGCAACCCAATGGTGGATTTAGAGGTACATTAGTGTGTATTGGAATCCCATTGTGTAACTAGAACCTTAAACCCTTAGAAAGATTTTAGAACTCAACACGTGATTGAAAACCCAAAAGCACTTGCATCAGTCCCACACCACCGGAAGCAAAGGAAGCTAACCGAGTGGAAGCCGTTTACCTCGACTTTGTACTCAAAATCAGCCTTTCTACGTCTATGAGGTAAAGCCGGGAACAGTAAGTTCACCCCAAACAAATTAGACTCCTTTTCATACGCAATTTCCTACGATAGGGTAGGGATGAAAGGCCGGTGAGATAGTTTGGAATATTAAATAGAAGACAATTACGCTCGACTGGTGGATCGAATTGATGAACCTTCTGAACTTTCTTTTATCCAGGGTGTGATACCCACAACTTTGCCAATTTGAATCATGTCATCCAACATTAGTTAAGCTAGTAGGTAGTTTTGGTAGGTAACTAGTACGCTTTCAAGGTGCCAAAATTGTGGTGGTTAGCTACGGTACACCCTATATATAAATAATGGTACATTTAAAGTGGTACTAGGAGTTAGACCAAGAACTACCCTAGTCAACATACATCATAAATTCTCCTTCCTAAGATACCAAAAGTCCCTATGAGTTGAATTTCCAGACGAAATTCACTTAACTACGGGAGGCTTTAACAATCATGAAATTTCAAACTTTTGATCGTCAATCATTTTGGTCCTTAGCGACTCAACTCATTAATACATGTGTATTTATTATTTAACGTGCTAACAAGATGGTTATTCAAATACTTTTAATTATAACTTAGCGATAAATAACCGAAACGAGTGTTGGTGACGAACAAGTTAAATTTAAAAGTAAATGATTTGGTCAACATAAACATGATCGATATAGCATCATATAATATATCGTAAGTGAAAATAATATTAAACATATAAAAACCATAGTTGGAGGCTTTTGTCTTACGGAAATTACACGTGTTTTAGACATATATAAATTTTTAAGACGTGCTACGTCGTCTACCACAAAATATAAAGAGTTAATTACATAGATAGTCCATGTGGTTTGCACAAAGTAACATACTTAGGTACTAATAGTTTAAAATCACATTCTTGGGTATTAACTTTTCATTTTGTAAAGTTTGGAGGTATTAACGTTATTTGTAGGTTTAAAATCACATTATGTTAGTACCTAAGTATGCTATTTTGTGCAAACCACAAGGACTAACTATGTTAATACCCTAGAAGTTAATACCTTCAAATGTTACAAAATGAAAAATTAATACCCTCGAAGGTGATTTTAAACTATTAGTACCTAAGTATGTTATTTTGTGCAAACTAAAAGGACTAACTATGTAATTAACTCTAACTAGATTCAAGGAAGTTCGCCGCATTGCGGCGAATTTCTTTTGTTATTTAGTCTGTTTTATATGTATTTTGAAATAACTACGAGCGTGTTGCGAATGGAACTGCTAACAAGAATAAAAAGAAAATGTAGAAAAAACGCTAAAAGATAACCGAAAGAAAATCAACCAAAAAAGTTGTATGGTAACGATGTTGTTCGTATGAAACACGTGGTCAGAGATGAGTAAATTGTTCTGGGTACCGGTACCAAATTTGCTGAACAGAAAGATCTTAAGTACCAATTCGGTACCGACTTTTGGCGTTCCTCGTACCGGTTCACTACCGTTTTTACCTTCATATATCGGTATTGTAACCAGTATTTTCAGAATCAGTACCGATTCTGTAACGGTTGGCACCGAGCTCATCCCTACCCCAGAAACTAAAAAAAGAAAAAATAATAAAAGTTGAAGAAAATCAACAAAAAAAGTTGTACAATACCGTTGTTCGTACGGTAACCGTGATCAGGGATGAACAAATGGTACCGGGTAGCAACACTGAATTTCCCGAACCAAAAGATATCCAATATTAATTCGTCACCAACTTTTGGCGTTTTCTGTATTAGTGCTGGTTTTTACCTTCATGTACTGATACCGAACAGGCCCATACCGGTATTTTCGATACCAGTACTGGTTCGATACCGGTTAACACCAAGCTTATCCTAACCACTGATATTAAAAAAAAGGATTAAAGTGTAAAGAAAATAACTATTATTATAATATTAAAATAATAAAAGTATTAAAAAATATATAATTATAATATTAAAATTATTATTCATTTCAATTCGTTTATTAATATATAGGGGTACTGTAACCAGTATTTTCAGTATCAGTACCGATTCTGTAACAGTTGGCACCGAGCACATCCCTACCCCTGAAACTAAACAAAGAAAAAAAATAAAAGTTGAAGAAAATCAACAATAAAAGTTGTACAATACCGTTGTTCGTATGGTAACCGTGATTATGGATGAGCAAATGGTACCAGGTAGCAGCACTGAATTTCTCGAACCAAAAGATTTCCAATATCAATTTGGCACCAACTTTTGTCGTTTTCTGTATTAGTGCCGGTTTTTACCTTCATGTACTGATACCGAACAGGACCGTACCGGTATTTTTGATACCAGTACTGGTTCGATACCGGTTGACACCAAGCTTATCCTAACCCCTGATATTAAAAAAAAGATTAAAGTTAAAAAGTAAAGAAAATAACTATTATTATAATATTAAAATAATAAAAGTTTTAAAAAACTATATGTTATTATAATATTAAAATCACTATTCATTTCAATTCGTTTATTAATATATAGTAATAATAATAATAATAATATAAATATTATTTCCTAATTTTTATAATAATTAGTGGGTAATATTAATTCTCTAGTAACTTAGTAAAAGGATTCCCAAATACAAACAAAACTTTTATAAAACATAATAAGATTTGTATAAAAAAATATGAGATTTTATAAAAAAAGAATTAATCTTTCATGCCCACCTTTTTATTTTACCCATTGTTTAAAGACATGGTTAGTAAAACTCACCCAATGCTTGTCCTCCATGCATTTATTCTTATACTTGTAATGCCCATGTTGACACATACACCCATTTGCTCCCCTATAAATACCAACCTTTCCTTCACCATTTTTTACACCAAAACTCACCAAGAACTCTAAAAAATACACACACACTTTTTCCTTCCCCCTTGCCTTCTTAGATTGAAGAATTTTTGCTTCCAAGTAAGTCACAAAAAAAAAAAAAAAAAAAACATTCTTTGTTTATATTTCGTTCTTTGTACATATGGTTGCTATTTTTACACTATTATTATTTGTTTTGCACTTTATTCCAACATACATTAACCTACATATTATATCACCTATGATATAAAAACATGTTTTATATTTATTTACGCATAAAAACCTTAAAAACGACCAACGGGAACACATAAGTGTGCTTCCCGTTTTGGACATATTCTGTGTTGTCACTTTGGAAGTCAATAACTTGGTCAAAACTTACCCAAATCAAGTAAACTCTCACTACCTGATTAAGTACATTGAAATACGGTTTTAAGGATTTAGTATACACTTATAAACGCTAATATTTGGACCCCTAAACATTTAAAACCAAACTGAAGCGCAAAACTGCATAAAAGTTGTAAAACACATTCTAATCTAGTTGACTGGAAATTTTCATAATTTGTCGACATCGTTTACTATTTTTAAAACGTAAAACGAAAACCACGCCTAAAGTTGTTAACATTTTTACTTTCTAAAAACTAAACTATTAATTATTAATCAAGGGTTCTTCTTGTAACCAATATCATCTACAACCATCATCATAACATATTTAATACCCTAATTAACCATCCTTAAATTATTAGGGATGCTCATTTAGGAATGCCTACCTATCAAGATATCTGAGATTTATTTATTTATTCACTTTCATGTGCAAGTTGTTTTATTTGTTTACTTAAATTTTTAAAGGGTGTAATTTGTTTATGAGTATAAATAGTAATTTTTTATTGCCTTGGTCTCTCCTCAAGTCACCACCGTGGTTTTCGCACACGGTAAGGGTGTGACAGACTGGTATAAGAGTCTTGGTTATAGGTAATTAGGTCGAATATTTAGTTAGGACCTAGACTATAACCCCAACAATTTATCTTCTTTCTTTGCTTTGACATACGTGATTATTCATCTTGTTTATAGATACGTCGTCCTATTCAATGGGTGTATCTAACAACTCTCTCACCCCTAAATTCTATGACACGTCGGACCGACCCTCCTACGATGAATCTGAAAGCCCAATTGGAGTATGGTGGCTCGCAAGTATGGAAGTTAACAATAACCAACGAATATAACGGCCCACAAGGAAGAAGATCCAGAGCTACTTTTCGATGCAACTAGCAAATACCAAGGCATCATCATCTCAAACGGTTCAGAGCCGAATGAAGCACAACTACATATCAAGAAGAGGAAGAAGATGACAAGTGCTATTAGATCAAATTCATGGGCTACAAAGTCCAATCCTTAACACTCATCGTGATTGGCCCAAATGATATAAAGAACACGTGCAATTTGGAGGAATGAACACCTATACACTAAGTCTTCTGTCTAGGAAAAAGTGTTCATACAAATCCAATGAGGACCAGTCACACTTTCCTGGGAATTCTCGGAGAGAGAAATCACCTATAGGTGAAAGCACGTCTTCTCGCGTATCATGTAGACCTAATATTTTGATTAATTAGTCAATTATTTTCCTTTATTTATTTCTTTATTCAAGATTCTTTTAAGACATTAATAAGTGATAATGGATAAAGTGATTTTATTCTATGTCACGTTGTACTATTATATGTCTTATATTCCAATTCTCATTATTCATTACTTTTCACAGAATGCCCCCTCGATGTGATGCTACGGAAACCACTGGGATCACCACCCTCATTACCCAACAACTTGCAGCCATCATCCTAATTATGAAGGATTAAATCAACAACAACAACATCAACAGTGGCTATGCCAACCCCTGCACTTTCAAATTGTTCAACTCGTGTAACCCTCTCAAGTTTGTTGGGTCCGAAGGTGTCACAGGTATGTTACAGTGGTTTGAGAGTATGGAAAATACTTTCAACATGTGTGAGTTCCCTACCAATCTGAAAACAAAGTAAGCTACGAATGAATTCCACAAAAAGGAACTCACATGGTGGAATGCTGAGAAACAAACTAGGAGCACAGATGTTGCTTTGGCCCTTCCTTGAGATCAACTCAAAGAAATTCTGATTGTTGAGTTCTGTCCAAGAACGAAATGTAAAAGTTGTAGGCTGAACTCTGGGATCTCACCCTAGATAGTGGGGAAAATCTAGACTACAGCTCTCGTTTTCATGAGGTTTGCACTTTAGTCCCCTATATGGTTACTCTTCTTAACAAATTGGGGGTACTATTATGGGGAGTAACCCTGCTACTCTCGAGTATGCTATTCATTTGAATGCATCCCTCACAAATGATTTGGTCAAGTCAAGAATACTATTTTAGAAGGGAAAAAGTGATTTGTTACGGCTCAAGTCCCCTACATTTTGTTGTCTAATTAAGTAGATCACTGAATTATTTTGAGTTTTATGCGTAAATAAGGGTTTTTATTATACTTTGTTTTTCGTTTTTAAGAAATTGACCAAGACGATAGTAAACTCAGTTGCAATGATAGTATTCTCTCTACACATATAACTCTAAACTACTTCTTGCTTAACACAATTTGTTAACCCAAGTCATTGTATCCTAATCTTTTACACTAGAGGTCCTTGATTCGAACATTGTTCTAAGCATGCAACCTAACATTTTTTATTGTTGTTAGTGTCCTACCATAAAAAAAGAAAGTAAGAAGGCGAATGAGAAGGAAACCCAGGTCCTTTCAATGTAGGGCCAACATGATTACCAATCCACCAAATATCTTATGTTATATCCATCAAGCTAATTATTTATAGGGATTTTCTAATGGCACAACCCCTGTCTATCCGCACACTTTTTCAATTCAATACGCATCGTATAGGCCTATACGATGCGTATTGAAATAAAGTAAAAAACATGGCAGGCTGACAAGTGCAGGTTATGTCTGGCGGTAGGCTTGATACGCATCGTATAGGCCTATATGATGCGTATCAAGGCACTGATTTTTTGAAGTTTATTTTTTGTTGTGTTGTGTCGAATGCGAACCCGAGAAACGGAAGGGATTTCGAGCAGTTGGAAACAGGGATTGTAGGAAACAGGTGTGATTATCAAATGACAACTTGAGGGGTCTAGTCCTAGCTAGTTTCTCACACGTGATACGCATCTAATATGACACATGATAAAAGCGCTTCTTTAGACAATCTGGGATTATGTTTCACAAATTGGGAAACACATATTCGTGTGCAAAAGCTTGGAAAGACGACCGAATAGAGATCTGTGTACACCCTTGGTTTCTCGAAATCCCATTCGTTTCGCGTTAAGATATTTATCTATCATGTCATCGAAAATAGGGTCCACGGATCATATGCCCACCCGAGGCCGACCTCTGGATCACACATGATAAAAGCGCTTCTTTAGACAATCTGGGATTGTATTCCGTTTTATGACACATGACACGACACACTTACCTTAATCACATCTTCAATGGAGCCACATATCCGACAATAGGGCCCACGAATCTTATGCCCACCTGAGACCGATCTCTGGATCACACATGATAAAAGCACTTCTTTAGACAATCTGGGATTATGTTCCGTTTTATGACACATGACACGACACGCTTACCTTAATCACATCTTCCTTGGAGTGACAGATCCGACAATAGGGCCCATGGATCTTTCTTCAAGAATTACGTCTGATGTCCAAGTTTGATCACATTTGACTTCATCTGCGGCAGTCCAGTGACATTCTTGGTTCAATAATCCGTTCAATTTCGAGAAACGAAAGGGATTCCGAGTAGTTGGTTCAATAATCTGTTCAATATCAGCGTTGTTTATCACCCTGTGTGAGCATTGGAAGCCCGACAAACAGTCTTGCAATTACACACAAGAGTATGTTGTTTCAAGATCAATTCTATAGATTACGTCCGGTTTCAAAGCCGGTTGAGGATTACGAGTGTTCTAGAATCGTTCAAGGCATGCTTGTTTTTGTGCGATTTTTACAGAAATAATGATGCATTCCACGGTAAACGATGCAACTGATGAAACCGAAAATATCGTGTGTTATAGTTTGGAAAGATGACCGAATAGAGATCTTAATAACAAACTGCGGAGAACTTGTTTGTGTCGGGTTCTTCTGCTAGTGGTTCGGAATGTTTCGAATCATCACTTCTGCGGAGAACTTGTTTGCACATTGGGAGAAAAGACCAGCACCCCCGTGTGAGCATTGGAAGCCCGACAAACAGTGTTTCAATTACATCTTCAATCGAGACCGCATTATTAATTATAATGAAGCAATGAAGATTGAATGTGCAAACCGCAACCGTTTTGTACTAAGGAAACAGTGGCTATGGGAAATACAAACCTGACATGAACCACAATGGACTCAGACTCATACTACACTAATATGACACATGATAAAAGCGCTTCTTTAGACAATCTGGGATTATGTTCCGTTTTATGACACATGATACGACACGCTTACCTTAATCACATCTTACAGTTGTGAGATGGTCAAACCTTTCTAAAAGTAGAAAAAAATAAAACAATTAACAGGACATTGTTAAAAGGGAGAATCTATTGGAACACCTGATCGAGAGAAACTTCTTCGAGCTGATGAAACCGAAGCTGTTATTTATGTTGTTCAATACTTCCGAGACGATTCAAGTGAGTTATATGAAGCAAGTGTCTGTCTATTCAATTGAGAGGAATCGTTATATGCTTCATTCCACATTCGACGATGCAGCTGGTGAAACTGAAGCTGTTATTTATGTTGTTTAGTACTTCCGAGAGGATTCAAGTGAGTCCTATGAAGCAAGTGTCTGTCTATTCAATTGAGAGGAATCGTTATATACTTCATTCCATGGTCGACGATGCAGCTAATGAAACCGAAGCTGTTATTTTTGTTGTTCAGTACTTTCGAGATGATTCAAGTGAGTCCTATGAAGCAAGTGTTTGTCTATTCAATTTAGAGGAATCGTTATACGCTTCATTCCACATTCGACGATGCAGCTGATGAAACCAAAGCTTTTATTTATGTTGTTTAGTACTTCCGAGACGATTCAAGTGAGTCATGTGAAGCAAGTGTCTGTCTATTCAATTGAGATGAATCGTTATATGCTTCATTCCACGGTCGACGATGCAGCTGATGAAACCGAAGCTGTTATTTATGTTGTTCAGTACTTCCGAGACGATTCAAGTGAGTCTTATGAAGCAAGTGTCTGTCTATTCAATTGAGAGGAATCGTTATATGCTTCATTCCACGGTCGACGATGCAGCTGATGAAACCGAAGCTGTTATTTCTGTTGTTAAGTATTTCCGAGACGATTCAAGTGAGTCCTATGAAGCAAGTGTCTGTTTATTCAATTGAGAGGAATCATTGCATTACATCCCCATTGAAAACAAGTGGTTGTAATGATGGAACCCTTGATTTGAAACACATTTGTTAGAAATTTATAATTTAATACGCATCGTCTTCCACGGTAAACGATGCAGCTGATGAAACCGAAGCTGTTATTTATGTGGTTCAGTACTTCCGAGACGATTCAAGTGAGTCCTATGAAGCATGTCGCTGTCTATTCAATTAAGAGGAATCATTGCATTACGTCCCTGTTAAAAACAAGTGGTTATAATGATGGAACCCTTGATTTGAAACACATTTTTTTATAAATGTATAATTTAATACGCATCGTTAAAGGTGATTTATACTTTTAATAAGCTGGCACAGTTTTCAAATTCGTTATGTGCATTCATAGTTTAGACAACAACAAATAATGAATGGATTATTGGACTTCTTGTTCCAAATGGACGCCTCAATTCATCTTTTTTACTCTTTTCTTTGATTTCAACAAATCTTTTCAATCAGATATTATTTAATGAAACATAACTAAAACAGTCGGAAAAAACTGAAACAATCAGATATTTATCTATCTGTGTGTGTCACATCTATCCTTTTATAGCAAAGAATGCATACACAAATAGTTCTAGTGGACGAAGGAAAGAGACCGCATTTTTAATTTTAATGTAGCAATGAAGATTGAATGTGCAAACCGCAACCGTTTTGTACTACCGACGCGAACCACAATGGAGAACCGTTGTGTATTTGCTTGCTGATCTGAAATTGGAGAACCGTTGTGTATTTGCTTGCTGATATGGAATTAGAGGACCGTTGTGTATCTGAATCAGGTTCTCAAACAAACACTACGTATTCATGTGACAGTCAATATGCGTATCGTTGTTGTGGAAAACAACCTCGTTTAATAATAGTAAGATAATAAAAAGAGAATGACTCACATTGTAGGTTTAATTGAGCAGAGCCTAGCCTACTGATTAGCCTTTTAACCTAAATTTAAATAACAAGCACACAATTCGGTTAGTAACTTAATACAGCATTTACGATAACTCACGAGATTAAAACCTTCACAACGAATGACAAAGTGCGATACTTAAACATCCATCGAATTAACGACGAATGACAAAGCATAAACCCTAATGTGGGCAGCACTTAAACATCCATTGGATAGTTTAATCGATCGGACATTAAATCGTATCAGCGATCGAGTTATTACCCTGTATTGCGGCGGCGATTAGTGATCTGTGTGTGTTGTGGGACTGTTTATGCTATAACTCAACGTACAATTCGAATTTGAACGTCGAACGAACACTCAATTGCATGAAACAGACTGTTCTATTTATACTTGAAAAACCGTCCCCTCGCGCCACGCGAAATGTTCCCTTGCGCGCGTCGTGTGGCGCGAGAGACCCTAGTCTACCATAGGCTTGCTTTGTGTCCCAGTAGCTCAGCTGAGTTGGCCGCTCGATCAATTTCGTAGTACACGTAAAACTGTGTGGATATTACCGATTAGGGTTTACCCCCCCTGAGTTTTAGGGGCCCTGATCCTGATTCTGATTGTTCTGAAATTTTTAGGGTTTGTGCAGAATCACTTGGGTGTCTCAATTTGGGTTTCCTATTGGATAAAATAATAAAATAAATAGGACTTTTTAATGAGAGTTGTTACATTCTCCCCACCTTAATAAAAATCTCGTCCTCGAGATTTACTAAAATAATTGAGGATACTTTTGCTTCATTTCAGATTCCAGCTCCCAAGTGTATTCAGGTCCTCGTTTTGAATCCCACTTAACTTTAACCAGCACTAGTCGTTTGTGCTTGAGAAACTTCACTTTTCTGTCTTCTATCTGCAGAGGTTTCTCTACAAATTTTAACTTTTCGTTTATCTCTATATCTTGGAGAGGTACTACCAAAGATTCGTCTGATAGACATTTCTTGAGGTTGGATACATGAAATACATCATGTACTCCAGCTAACTCTTCTGGTAGTTGTAAACGATAAGCAACTGATCCTATACGTTGGATCACCGGAAATGGTCCTACGTATCTTGGACTTAACTTTCCTTTCTTACCAAATCGAACAACTCCTTTCCAAGGGGAAACTTTCAACAGTACTCTATCTCCAACTTGAAATTCTAACGGCTTGCATCTATTGTCTGCATAACTCTTCTGGCGATATCGATCCGTCTTCAGCCTTTCCTTGATTTGAGTAATCTTGTCGGTCGTTTCTTGCACTATCTCTGAACCTGATAATTGACTTTCTCCTATTTCTGGCCAACAAACTGGAGTTCTGCACTTTCTTCCATACAGTGCTTCGAATGGGGCAGTTTCGATACTTGAATGATAACTATTGTTATAGGAGAATTCAATTAATGGTAAATGGTCGTCCCAATTTCCACCAAAATCTCTCACACATGCTCGGAGCATGTCTTCTAGAGTTTGGATCGTTCTTTCACTTTGCCCGTCTGTTTGAGGATGATATGCTGTACTTAGGTTTAGTCGAGTTCCCATAGCTTCCTGGAAACTTTTCTAGAAATGAGAAGTGAAACGACTATCTCTATCTGATACAATGGAGAGTGGAACTCCATTTAGAGATACGACTTTTTCTACATATAACTTTGCCAGTCTTTCCATGCTAAAGGTTTCTTTCATAGGTAGGAAATGAGCAGATTTGGTTAATCGATCCACAATTACCCAAATCGCATCATTACCTTTTCTGGTTTTGGGTAACTTAGTAACAAAATCCATTGTTATGAGTTCCCATTTCCATACTGGCATTTCTAATTGTTGGAGTAGACCTGAAGGTTTCTGATGTTCTGCCTTAACTTGTGAACAAGTAAGACACTTAGAAACATATCTAGCTATATCCTTCTTCATGCCAATCCACCAAAAATTCTTTCTTAAATCTTGGTACATCTTATTGTTTCCAGGGTGTATGGTATACCTAGATTTATGAGCTTCCTCTAAAATCTTATTTCTTAATTCTCCTGCTTTGGCACCCAAATTTTGTTTTTGTGGAATCTCCAAATTCCATCAGCTCCTTGCTCTAATTCTTTTATTCGTCCTATCATTCCTTCAGCAACATTCTCTATTGCTATTTCTTGAAAATGCTTCAGTTGTTCCATTAAATCTAACTGTAGATTTAATCTGAGAGCACGAACCCGTCGTTGTTTCTCATGATACTTACGACTTAAGGCATCTGCAACTACATTTGCCTTTCCTTCGTGATACTGAATATCACAGTCGTAATCACTTAGGATTTCCATCCATCTTCTTTGTCTCATGTTTAATTCTTTTTGCCCAAAAATATATTTTAAACTTTTGTGGTCTGTATAGACAGTAAATTTACTTCCGTAAAGATAATGTCTCCAAATCTTAAGGGTAAAAATTACATCTCCTAATTCTAAATCATGAGTTGTATAGTTCTCTTCGTGCTTTTTCAATTGCCTTGAAGCATACGCAATTACTTTCTTGCGTTGCATTAGCACACATCCTAATCCTAGTTTTGAAGCATCACAGTAAACTTCAAAATCTTCAGTCCCTTCTGGTAAAGCTAGGATTGGAGCATTTGTTAATTTCTGCTTTAATATTCTAAAGGTTTCTTCTTGTTTAGGTCCCCATTCAAACTTAATGGCTTTACAGGTTAGCTTAGTTAATGGTACAGCTATTTTGGAAAAATCCTTAATAAACCGTCTATAATACCCAGCCAAACCTATAAAACTTCTAATTTCCATTGCGGTTTGCGGAACCTTCCAATTGGTAATTGCCTCTATCTTAGCAGGATCTACATGAATACCTGCATGATTCACCATGTGTCCTAAAAATTGCACTTCCTTTAGCCAAAATTCACACTTCGAGAATTTGGCATAAAGCTTTTCTTTTCTTAACAAAGTTAAGAGTGTATGTAAGTGCTCACAATGTTCATCCTGACTTTTTGAATAAATAAGTATATCGTCTATGAAGACAATTACAAATTTATCCAAATACGGTTTACATATTCTATTCATCATGTCCATGAATGCGGCAGGTGCATTTGTTAATCCAAAGGGCATGGTTGTAAACTCGTAATGACCATACCTAGTTCTGAAAGCAGTCTTAGGTATGTCTTCTTCTTGTACCTTCAATTGATGATATCCGGAACGTAAGTCGATCTTAGAAAAATATCTAGCTCCTTGAAGTTGATCGAAAAGATCATCAATCCTAGGTAATGGGTATCGATTCTTAATTGTAACCTTATTCAGTTCTCTATAATCAATACACATTCTCATCGAACCATCCTTCTTCTTTACAAACAACACTGGCGCTCCCGAAGGGGACGAGCTAGGTTGTATGAATCCTTTACTTAGTAATTCATCTAATTGCGTTTTCAGTTCTAACATTTCTGTGGGTGCTAACCGATAAGGTGCCTTGGCTATCGGTATAGTTCCGGGAAGTAGATGAATCCTAAATTCTACCTTCCTATCTGGTGGTAATTCTGGTAACTCTTCTGGGAATACATCTGGGTATTCTGAGACTACAGGGATCTCCTTAAGTTCTTTGTTCTTAGTACTAATGATTACTGAAATCATATATACTATTCCTTGCTTTCGTTCATAACTAGCAACTTTCATTACTGATATGAACTTCATGGGTTTACGTGGCTTATCTCCTGTAATCATGATTATTTCTCCAGTAGGTGCCTGAATTTCTACAGAATTTTTATCACAAAGGATTCGAGCATGGTTGGCTATTAACCAATCCATTCCTAACACAACATCAAATTCAGCTAATTTCATAGGTAACAGATTTGCAGAAAATTTATGACCTGAAAGTTCTATTTCTACTTTTTGCAAAACCTGATCTATTTTAACTGAATCCCATCTGCGGTTTCGACTGTAAAAATATGCCTAATGTTGGTTAAAGGTAACTTAAGAGCTTGACAGAATAAAGTATTTATAAAACTTTGGTTTGCACCAGAGTCAAATAATACTTTTACATATACGTTGTGAACTAGGAACGTACCAGCTATCACATCTGGAATAAGTTCTGCTTCTTGAGTGGTCAGCTGGAATGCTTTAACATTCTTTTTAGTGGCTCCGTCGACTGTTTTGGCTTTGTTGTCTGCTGGTTTGACCACTTTAGGACATTCTGTTTTGAAATGTCCTGCTTCTCCACAATTATAACAAATTATGGATTTCTTCCTGCAATTTTCTTCACGATGTCCTACAGTTTTGCAAAAATTGCAATATACCTTGCATCTTGCAAAATGTTTCTTTTTGCAATTTTGACAGAACGGAAAAGTTGAAGATTGCCCGGTTCCTTTTCTCTTGAAGCTGTTATTATTACCCGTACGAAATCCTTGGGTAATTTTCTGAGCTAGTTCCTTTTTCTTATTATCATCTCTTGTGCGTACCAGTTCATCAGTTAGGGTGTTGGCTAATTCCACTGCATCGTCAATAGTGCGAGGTCTCGCAGCTTTAACGATATTGCGGATTTCACCAATCAATCCCCAAATATAGCGAGAAATGAGTACCGGTTCTGGTGAAGCCAGTGTTGGTACCACTCTAGCATATTCGAAGAATGTCGAAGTATAACCGCGACAATCTACACCCATCATTCTATGGTTTAAGAACTTATTTGCCATTTGATCTTTTTCATACTCAGGACAGAATTTTCTTTCTACAAGATTCTTAAATTCTTCCCAATTAATGGCATAAGCTATCATTCTTCCTTTTGCTTGTAACACCGTGTTCCACCATTCTAGCGCCCCTTCTTTAAAAAGATTTGACGCGTACATGACCTGATCATCCTGGGCACATTTACTTGTGGTAATCACTGCCTCGGTTTTCTCTAACCAACGCAGTGCCGCAGTCGCTCCTTCATTGCCTGCAAATTCAGTGGGTTTGCAAGCAAGAAATTCTTTGTAAGTGCAACCAGGTGTTGCAGCTTTCATTTTCTTATGGAGCGGAGCTTGCAGTGGTTCATTATTATGATTTGTATGATTACCGCCTCCGTTTATGCTATTACTGAAGTTATCTTCAGAAATGCGTATTCTTGGAATGATTGGTTGAGGCTCGATTGGATTTCTAACAGCAGCAACTATTGCTGGAATTGCATTAGCTATTCCTTGAGCAACAATATTTTCTATATCCTGTCTAGTCATATATTGATCCCCCGGGTGTTGCTCAGATTGATTAACCTCATTAACTGGTTCGTTATTAGCGTTTTCCATCTGATAATTAATTTATAGATAAATAATTAGTATAAAAGAAATAATCTAATGTCACAATTAATTAAACATAATCACGTAAACGAATATACAAACAAAATTGTAAATTTTCTAAAAGTTCATTTGTTTTATAGATTACATCATGCTTCTATATACAATCGTTTTATTATTTATTTTACACATACTGATTTTATTATTACTATTACTCAACAACAGTTTCATAAACCTACTATCTTTCGTCATTTGCTTTCCTAAAAACGAAGCTCCCTTTCATCATACTTCCATGCAATTTGTACTCCTATCTCCCGGATTCTATTTCCCGCATCCAATAACTCTTCGCCAAAATGGCGAAGTTCTGCTAAATTCTCGTTACTCATGGGTGGATTTGGTAATGGTTCCGGGTCGAACTGAGGAAGAAAGGAATTAGAACTGTTGAGCAGGTTTTGGAATTGCCAGTCATTTGTCCACCGTTCGTCCATTCCTAAAGGTTGGGTATGGACTATAGGTTCTGGGATTGCTGGTTCTAAGTTTATAGGAAGTTGAGTTTCAATAGGACGAGTAAAAACATTTGTATTAACAGGCTGAATAGTATCACAGCTTGCCAATATAAAATCTAGCTCTTCCTGCAATGTCATTTCCTGAGTTTGTTTAGAACTTTCTCCAACTTCTACCTGAGAACTTCCTCCAACCTCCATTTCTATTCGCTTAGAATATTTATCAAACTCTAATCCCATCTGCCTAGACTCTTCCCCGGCTTCAATTTCCTTCCCTTTATCTAAAGGATTTTCAATTTTAGGCATCTTTCTAGTGACGGGCTTCCTCCTACGCACACGCCTCCATCCTACAAATCTCCTTCTTTTCTTGGGCTTGGGTTTCTCTGGAGGTGGTGAAGCATTAAATTCAATAGGTTTTTCTATGTCTGGTATATACCTATTGAAATCCCTGGAAACCTCTATTTTTACCGGATAGAGATTTAAGTTTTGAAGGGCGTCAGATAAGTCACTCATGCTGTTTAGCAAAATACACATAATTAGAAATTTTATAACAAAATTTTATAGATAACCTTTAAATATTATTTCATACTGGTTAACAACAAAACAACTAAAAATTAACACACACAAAGGTTTATTGTAAATTATTTATTTACTGGGTAAAGTTTCTAGACTGTAGGTGATCTGGATACTAAAACTTGAGTCAGATTATTTTAAAGATTTGTATTAACTGCTACAGTAGCTAGCATATATAGATCCACCCATTTTTCGTCTAACTTGTCTTCCCAAGGTGATTTACTGGTTAACTCCTGGGTTTCCTGTTTAATCTTCTTTTCTCGGATTTTCCTTATTTCCTCCTGACTTTTCCTAATAATCAAACTTCTTTTATTAGGAGAAAGTGGTTTCTCATAATGTGCCTTTCTCACAAATATTCCTTCTTCAAGAATTATAGAGTGATTTGATGATTTGGGTTGGGATGAACTTCCCTTCTCGTTGGATGACCTATCTAATTTAAGATAGATGTTTGACAGCTTTTGTTTACCCATACTGTAACTACCAAATAGTCAGTTAATAACACACATAATCACATAATAGCAATTAGTGAAATTAAGTATTTCTAAATACTTAATTGGCTTAAATCAGTGGCTCTGATACCACCTTTTTCTGTCACGGCCCCCGACCCGGTTTGACCCGTTTCAGGAGCCGCGAGACAGAAATCCCGTGGTATTAATTTAATTGAGTTTAACAGCGGAAGTTTATCATCAGGATCTTTTTAAAACTGAAATATTTCCCGATTATTTTATTTCACAACTCGGGATAAAACCCGGTAATTTACAATCTTGACATTTCACGGAGAAATATTTTATTTTACAAAACATGTTTCTTTATTTTTATACTGAGCCACTTCCTTAAGCTTGTAGTGCTTCTCGGCACTTTTCTTGGATCACAACAGATCACCTGAAACATGTTTGAAAAAGGTTTTGTCAGCGGGAAATACTGAGTGAGTTCATTCATTTTTACTAAAACGACCTGTTTGTTATAATTTACAATATTAAGAGCGATTACAATGTCTCTATCTTTTGAATTAACTGACCCAGTTGTCACTTGACCGGACTTGTGACTGTGGAAATATCACTTGCTGGGTCCTTTCACCCACAAGTGATAAATAATTAGTAGCTATGTGCACATCCCCCCACATACTGGCAGTAATTTCATATAACAAGACTTAATCCCTGTAATTATAACTTTTGAAATAAATAAGGTTTTGTAAAGTAAATTAATAAAAAGAGAATGACTCACATTGTAGGTTTAATTGAGCAGAGCCTAGCCTACTGATTAGCCTTTTAACCTAAATTTAAATAACAAGCACACAATTCGGTTAGTAACTTAATACAACATTTACGATAACTCACGAGATTAAAACCTTCACAACGAATGACAAAGTGCGATACTTAAACATTCATCGAATTAACGACGAATGACAAAGCATAAACCCTAATGTGGGCAGCAATTAAACATCCATTGGATAGTTTAATCGATCGGACATTAAATCGTATCAGCGATCGAGTTATTACCCTGTATTGCGGCGGCGATTAGTGATCCGTGTGTGTTGTGGGACTGTTTATGCTATAACTCAACGTACAATTCGAATTTGAACGTCGAACGAACACTCAATTGCATGAAACAGACTGTTCTATTTATACTTGAAAAACCGTCCCCTCGCGCCACGCGAAATGTTCCCTTGCGCGCGTCGTGTGGCGCGAGAGACCCTAGTCTACCATAGGCTTGCTTTGTGTCCCAGTAGCTCAGCTGAGTTGGCCGCTCGATCAATTTCGTAATACACATAAAACTGTGTGGATATTACCGATTAGGGTTTACCCCCCCTGAGTTTTAGGGGCCCTGATCCTGATTCTGATTGTTCTGAAATTTTTAGGGTTTGTGCAGAATCACTTGGGTGTCTCAATTAGGGTTTCCTATTGGATAAAATAATAAAATAAATAGGACTTTTTAATGAGAGTTGTTACAATTTGCTTGCTGATCTGGAATTGGAGAACCATTGTGTATTTGAATCAGGTTCTCAAACAAACACTACTAAAGATAAGTTGTTATTGAACCAAGAATATGAAGATCACGGTGCAGACATGGGGGAAGAGTATGTTGTTCCAAGATCAATTCCAATTGTAGTTTTAATCATGTGTCATATGGTAACAATAGTATGTTGTTCCAAGATCAATTCCAATTGCAGTTTTTTCAACTCTCCTGTTCCAAATGCCGCTGATGAAACCGGAGCTGTTATCTTGGTTGTTCAGTACTTTCGTGATAAATACAATGTTATTACATCCGAGATAATTCAAGTGAGTCCTATGAAGCAAGCGTCGGTCTATTCAATTGAGAGAAATCATTGCATTACATCCCTGTTGAAAAATAGAATCGATAAATTTAGGGAAAATGGGGTTGAAAGATGATAACCCAACAATGGAGGATCTCATTCTACAGCTTCGATAAATTCAGGGTATTCTCAAATAATGTTTCCTAGATATTTGAAGACCGACAAATGTTCAAAGTGCTGCTTCTTCGTTCGCGTGACGGAAAGCTACCACTTGACAGGGAAGCTACCTTGCAAAAATTAAAAAATTAAATCGACACCCTCAATACGCATCGTATAGGCCTATACGATGCATATTACTTTTTGGTAGGGGACAATGGCAGCCTTTGGCAGACATAGAAGTTTGAACCCACCTCAATACGCATCGTATAGGCCTATACGATGCGTATTGAGGGTGCCGATTTAATCCCCCAAGGTGTGCCAATAATATGACCCTTATTTATATCGACTATCATTCAAAAACTATATATTCAATCGATTTTCCATAAAACGGGTTACAATGTCAATGAAGAAAAAAAAATATAGAATCAAGGTACACTTAAAAATGGAAGTGTCCCTATAATTGGACCTAGTTGCATGTAACACATGTAAGGTTTTGTATGTCAAAGACCCTTCGCAAATCCCAAATGAAATTTCCATCAAGGCTTGGAGCAAGCTTAGGAATTTTTTGGAGGCTTTACATAGTGACAAAAAGTCGCTTTGGTTATATAAAAACAACTATTGCTTACGCAACTACTTTTATTGGACTAAGATAGAAGGTCTCTTAGTTATTTGCTCCCACATATGTGAATGATAATAAACAACAATGAATCCACTTTCACAAACGACATTCCCACCCACATAACTTTCTATTCCCCACCTCACCTAATCCTTATTCGTGTATCTGTATCATCCCTTTTACCACCAACGCTAGTGGGTCCTACAACATTTACATTTGTTATCAACCATGTGACTTCACTCGCACTCCCTGTTCATAGTTTCTCCCACTTGATTAAGTAAATATTGTCTTCCTCCATCAGGGCCGGTCATGAGAATTCTTATATCCTGTTTGAGCTCAAAAAAACATGCTATTAGGTCTTAACTAAATAAAAAAAATTTAAACTAGTTCGAGCTCGAAAAAACGTGCCCTTAGGAGCCACTAACGCCTAAATAATCAACAAAGTTTGTATCAAATTAAGTTAATGCCTAAAAAATGATCGACAACATAAGTTAACTGAATTTGACATAAGTTAATTGAATTTGACATAATAACTGAAATCGTAAATCATAAGTTCACTGTGAATCCTAAATCATAAGTTAACTGAATTCGACAATTGATGTTTACCTGTGAACTGTGAACTGATCCGAGATCGAAGGTTGTGACTGTGAAATCGAAGGCATGCTGTTGCTGTGAACTGTGGGTTGATGAGTGAAATCAAAGGTTGTTGCTGTGAACTGCAGAATGATCACTGTCTGTGAAATCGAAGGCATGCTCCTCTGATCTCTCCGACTCCTATCCAGCGACGTTTCAATACCCACGGAGAAAATAAGTTGCCGCCCAACAATGGATTTCTTTTTATTATTAGTTTTTAGAGTTATTTGGGTATTGGGCTCACTAACCTAATGGGCTAAATAGTTTAAACAATATGTTTTTTTAAGTGGGCCTATGTTAATATTTGTTTGGTTATACCCTATTAATTTTTTTTTACATATATAATATCGGATTTTTTAAAAAATTACGTACCCTACGAAATCACGGGCCCTAGCAAGTTGTCCTCTCCACCCTCATTCAGGGCCGGCCCTGTCCTTCATCCATCGATGTCTTTCCACAAAACAAAAATTTTAGTTATTAGTATTTTTTTCATGGTGAATGTCACCTTTGTCCTCAAGGCATCAATTACATACGCTCCAATATTTATGTTTCTAATGACGCGTCGCAAAATGACGAGGGCCGATAAGAACAATCAATATAACAAACATTATATCGCTTTCCTTTGAGGATTAGTTTTTTCTTTGTTAGTTGTTCGTGAATTTAGGGTTATCAAAATTATTTTAGAATAATTGTATTTGCCTAAGACCGATGGTAAATAAAAATAAATCATGATACGAGTTATCATGTATGGAGTAAAGGCATACATGTTATTCATTACTCATTTTATTTAGAGTAAACTTCTGTTTTCTCCTTGTGGTTTGATCGTTTTAACGGTTTTGACCAAAACCTTTAAAAATAGTCATTTTACTTCCTGATTTATAAAGCTTATCTCTATTTCACTCCTCGCCCCTAACGCCATCCAATTCAACTGTTAAATCCTGATCATATGCCCCTCACATGAGGGGCATTTTAGTCTTTTCCCACTCAAACTTTTTAATTTCCCCTTTTTAATTTTGACACACTTTCTCTCTCTCTATACACCATTCCACTTCATCTCTCTCTGTATTGTAACAACCCCAAGACACCACCCCCAACCCACCGAACAACCACCACCCCCTTCCACCATCTCCATGCGACAACTACCAGCACCACCCTGGAACGGATCAATACACAGCCAAGATTGGTGATTTGGGGTTGGCAAAGAGGGCAAAACAGAACAAAAGGGGGGAGTTGATTGTACCTTATTGGAGGGGCACACTGATGTATTTTTCGCCTGAAGTTGTGATTGATGGTGTGCAAGAAGCTCCGTCTGATATTTGGGCGGTTGGGCGTATTGTGCTTGAAATGTTAACTACGAACCCACCTTGGGGTCCGAAAGGAGATACGAATAGTGATGAGACTATTACTCGAATTGGGGAGCTTAATGAGTCTCCGGTGATTGTAAGCAATTTGTCGAGATTATTACTCGTTAATCATTCCTGAAAATGAAGACGGTGAGGCGATTAGTTTTTCATTATTTTCAGATGGTTAATGTTCTTGGTCAGAAGAAGATGTTGATGGTATCGAAATCGACATTAATTCTTGTTATTTTGTAGAAGAAGAAACAGGTGCCAATGCCCCATTGAATGAAGTACACCAATACCTTATTACTTTCAGTGTTGTGTATGGGAATTTATATAATGTTTTGTGAGATTGAAGTTACAATCATACCTATGTTCTTTAGTCATGTTTAAGGTACAGAGTATATGTTTTGTGAAATTTGATTCATTCTTTGTGTTACTGCTATTGAAGTATAACAGAGAATTACATTAGTGTGACATCTGTGTCTCTTCAACCATCAAACAAATACCAAGTCAGTGAAATATTATGTTTCATACTTGGGATTTGTATAAATATGTGAATCATTGACACATATCAATTCTTGTTCGATTTCGAGCTTTAAATCGCTTTCTGGAAGGTTATACGCAAACTGATGCGTAAACGTAATCAGTTTAACGCGACAAACACTCTGGAACAGTGACATAAGCTTAACATACCTTAAAAAACCTTTACATAACTTAGAAATGAGTTTTGGAGGGTTTGGTGTGTCGAAATCAAGTTTATTCGATCACAGGTACTATTAGCGTCAAACTGCAAAAGTCTACCGATTTGTATGCTATCAAACATTCCGGAACTTGATCATAAGTTAAATATGCCCAAAATATCCTTTACATAGCTTAGAAATATGCTTTGAGGTGTTTGGTGCGCAAAAATAAACTTTTTGATCAATAGGGACTAAAAGCGTTAAAAAGTGCATAAGTTTGCATTTTCGCGCATATCTTACATTCTGAATATATCCGGACATCCAAAATTTTATGTAATCATTAAAATATTTTATTTAGTGATAGGCATGATAAAATTCCATTCGTCGCGTAATTTGGATCGTTTTTCGCGTCCGTTCGTGTTTCGTCGTAATTAACCGAACAACGCAATCGTACGGCCAAACGAACCGACATCCGAGATGCTTTTGAGCATATGTTAAGTTCCCTATACTTTAACATCATTTTAGAGCTTTGAAATGGGGTTAACGGGGCTTAAACGTGTCAAATATGCATCGAAAACCAAGTTTTGGGCTTGCAGGGGCCAAAAGTGTAAATCTCTCAAAGATCTCAGGAGGGGCGCGTAAGCCTGCTATGGGTTTTACACGGGGCGCGACAGACCTTTCGACAGAAACATTGCATCTGGTCATTTGGGCTGGTTTTGATGGTTTTTAACCCCAAATTTTGCACTCTATGGGCTAGATTTTGATGGTTTTTAATGTCCCCTTGTTTTGCAAAACCATGTGCCCACATGTATGGCCAAGATTCAAGCACGAATTGCGAGGAACGATCCTAACGGTTGTGGGATTTCTATAAATACCCAACACTTTCATTTCTTGCAACTCACAAATCTGATTCAATTACTCTAAGTTGGGGTTTAGCACTTCATACATGAGCAACTTGAATCAAGTTCTTCCTAGCTTAGACCCTTTGTAAGTTTCTTTCGTGCTTTTATCGCTTTTCAAGCAGGAAAGTCAAACAGTGTTTGACTTTCTGCTTTGACCAGTCAATGGTTAACACGAAGTTCGTTTGAACTTCGCAACGTGAGCGTAATCACGATGGTCATAGTCCCTTGTGACTATACCTACTGATTACCACATTGATTAGGTATAGTGACGAGTCATAGTTTCGGTCAAAATGCGTATTCATGCGTATTTTGAAACCAAACTATTCTTGGGTATCAAAACCCTTTGTTTTGATTTCAAACTTCGTTAAACATGTTTTAACATGTTTAACTCGTCACTTTTAGTTTAGTGTTTATATAGGGTCGTAAGATAAGCGGTCTAAACAACCGCTTAGACTTTCGAACCCGACCCGTTTGGTCGATCATTAGGATCCAACCAAACATGTTTTGTGACCATAGTTGTATAGGGAATAACCTTCCGAGGTTATACCTTATGGTCACTTCGTTTAGTTAGTTGTATGATATGTAGTTTATATGCCTTAGGAAAATGACCAAAATGCCCTTTTACGCATAAATTCATTTTAAGCATATGTAGCCTAAATTTTTACATCTAAACTAATTAGGTAACATTATTAGACATGTTAAGGCATATAATACTTGTCATAGGACTAGTTAGGCGGTCCAAAGGCGTTTTACGCGAACGACGCGTTAAAGTAGCGTAAGCTACCTAAACGAGTCGTAATGGGTCGTAAGCACTTAGATTAGGTTTCGATTTAGAATGTTGGCTTTGTTAAACCACATTGCATGTGTCCCTATACTCATTTGGTTTACGAAACCTCATCCTATCTGATCTTCCGATTTAGGTCCGGTTATTAATGTAGTTATCTATATTAGGTGCCGATTGATTTCCGTGATCCTTCTAGCTTTGTTTGGTTGTTATTCAAGACTTCTAAGCATCCTCAAGTGAGTACATAGTCCCCTCTTTTACTGTTTTCAAACATTTTGGGGTGAAGCACATGTGCCTACTTGTTACTTTCATGCTTTTCATGCTTTTATATCATATACTTGCTATGTTCCTTAGTACGCATATAGTACATGATTTCATTATGTTTTGCTATGTATGTTCACTTAGCATGCTAGCACATTGATTTTCATATATTACATTTTGTTGCATATGTTCATCCAGCATATGGACACATTGTTTTACATTTTGAACTGTTTGAACCGTTTGGAACTGTTTGATCTATCTGAATTATTTGAACTGTTTGAGTCGTTTGGAACTGTTTGATCTATATGAACCATTTGGGACTGTTTGATCTATGTGAACCGTTTGGAACTGTTTGATCTATGTGAACCATTTGGAACTGTTTGAACCATTGGGTTAGGGAAGTGATTAGGTAACGGGGCGGGTGTAATGTGATAAAATCATGGTGGATACGCCGCTGGTACTTCCTATATATAAGTGTTTTTAACACATTATATATCGTTGCGTTATCTAGATCACTTGGGCAAAGGTTATCAAAACGAAGTTATATTACAAGGTTTTTCTAACAATATAAACCATTCGAGTTTTATTACAAAAACAATTTATGATCTGGGTTTACTTAAACAAATGTTTTGAGTTAAGATTCATGGCATCGAGGTTTTATAAAATATAACTAATCTGTTTTGACTTGGTTATTTCAATTTACATTACAAACATTTTACAAAACTAGGTTTTATAATATCAATTAATGAAGTTGTTCAAGTTATTTCAAAATATAAACGAGCTATGAATCTGACACTCACATAAAACCTATGTACTCGCCGACACTTTTATGCTGACGTATTTTCACATTTGTTTCAGGTACCATAATTGATGATATTTGATGATGATATTGGTGCATGCTCACATAGGAATGGATGAGGCCTTAGTGACTTAATAACAATGGAAGTTAATTTGTTCATGTTTTGTTTCTAGTTTCAATACGATGTAATAAACTTAATTCAATAAAACAGAACTTTTATCCATGTGTTGTGAAACAATGATTCTGTTCCGACACTCCCCGACGTTTCCGCCGCGGTTTGTTGTTTTAACGCGGTTGGGGTGTGACAATTAGGGTTTAAGAGTTGGGGATGATAAAGGTGTGGAGAATGGTGTAGATAGAGAGATGCAGGGGAATGGTGTAGGGAGAGAGAAAGTTTGTGAAAATTAAAAAGGAAAATTAATAAGTTTGAGTGGGAAAAGACTAAAATGCCCCTCATGTGAGGGGCATGTGATCAGGATTTAACAGTTGAATTAGATGGCGTTAGGGCGGGGAGTGAAATAGAGATAAGCTTTATAGATCAGGGAGTAAAATGACTAATTTTAAAGGTTTGGGGCAAAACCATTAAAACGACCAAACCACAGGGAGTAAAATGGAAGTTTACTCTTTTATTTAATACACCAACTATTATTCATTACATATTTTATTTAATACACCAACTTAACCGTGTGATCAGATTCAAAGTTTCAGATTATAGTTGATCCAAGTTCGATCAGATTATAAAACTTTCAAACTTCCAATATATTAAAGTTCGATCAGATTCAAATAATCAGTCAATAAAACAATTATATCAGAAACCAAACTTTCAGAATCAATATATCAATAGGATGTTCATTCGGAAATTCAGATTAAACTTTCAATTCAAAGCACTAATTCAAAGTTTCAGATTATATATATCAATCGGAAATTCAGAATCAATATATCAATCGGAAATTCGGAATCAAAGTTTCAATATATCAATCGGAAATTCAAAGTTTCAATCAGAAGTTCACCTGGAATCATCTCCTGATGTTCGTCCGTTCAGTTTCCTGCGTGGCTAGCCGCTGCGTATTTCTTTTCTTTTTTTTAGTCATATTAGTATTGGATTAGGCCCAATAAACCTATTGTTAAGTTAGGTAAATTATAAAGAATACAAATGCATTAGACAATGGGCCTTTATATTGGATTTGTTATGTGTGTACAATTTTTTTAAAATAACATATATATATATATATATATAGGGGATGGTTCAAATGAAAACCACTTTTATTGTGAAAACTCGAAAACTAACTAAAAAAAGCCTAAAAAACACACAAATTTTTTTTTTTCAATTTTTTTTATAAATTTCGCTGGTTTTTATATATGAAAAAAAAAATTTCAAAAAAAAAAAAAAAATTTTTTTTGGTTGTACTGCACATGTGAGTACACTAATACGGAAAGCCTAAACCACTTAACCCACCCCCCACCGACACCCCCCAAAAACCTAAACCCCCCACCCCCCAAAAACCTAAATTCACCCTCCCACCAAAAGCCTAACCCCCCACCCCCCAAAAACCTAAACCCCCCCCCCACCCCCACCCTCCCGAAAACCTAAAACTAAACCCTAAACATAAACCCGAAAAAAACCTAAACCCCCCACCCCCACCCCCCAAAAACCTAAACCCCCCCTCCCCCCACACCCAAAAAGCTAATCCTAATCCTCCAAAAAAACTAACCCTAAAAGCTAAACTAGACTCAAAAAGCTAATTTTAAGCATGTAATGCAATTGTAGTACATGTTATATTGCACATGTGCACTACTATAATAATAGTATTGAAAACAAGACGACACCAAAAATCTTTTTTTATGTCATAAAAATATGCTCGAATATACTTGAATGAAAGATACAAAAATTTGTGATCTTATGGTGCCATTTTTGTTTTAAAATGATAACATATGGAGAAATGGGAAATGTTTGAAAAGTTATATTTTTTTTCCAATTTTACCCCTCCTTCATTAAAAGTCTCCCCCCTCCTTTTTAGTGGTTTTTAATTAGTTTTCGAGTTTTCACAATAACTAGTGGTTTTCATTTGAACCTTCCCATATATATATATATATATATATATGGGAGGGTTATCTTGAGAACGCTAAATATTGCGAGAACCGTGAGAACGAATGAAAAAACCAATCAAAACCAATTTTTTTTTAATACAAAACTTATTGTAATTAAGATACAACATCAAAAAAATAATTTACAACATCAAATAATTCATTTCTCATTTCAAAATCACTCTTTTTAGATTTTTTACACATGTGTAAATATAACAGATTTACACATGTGTAAATGCCAAAAACTTACACATGTGTAAATTTTATTTATTTACGAATTCACGTAAATTTATACGTGTAAATTAAATTTCTAACATTGTATTCGAATAATAATGATAAGTGTAGAAAAAAATTTTGAATTTGAATTGTTTTTGACCAAGTTCTTGCGATTTTTTCATTTGTTCTCACGGTTCTCACAATATTTAGCGTTCTCATTTAAACCTTCCCCTATATATATATATATATATATATATATCGAATTTTAAAAAAAATTCTCGTGCCCCTTGAAAAAACGGGTCTTGTGCGGAAGTCCTCCCCGCACACCTAAAGAGCCGCCCATGGTTCAAGTGGGGCGGCACTCCTTGGTGGAAACCGAAATTAGTCTCATGTGTTTTCGTATATATGTAGTTATATACTCCTTGATTGAACAACCATTAATTGGTTGTTGAAGCACATAAGAAATGGTAGAGTAATCCGACCAAATTTTAATGGAAACGTCATTGAAGGCAAATGCACGAATGGAAAGTTTGTTTTGTGAACAAATTGTCGTCCTTCAAACATGGCTTTATGTTCCCCACTAGAGTCCTTTCTTCTCCAAAGTTTCTTCCTACCACTGAAAATGCTTTCCGCCCAACTTTGCTAGACAAGTGTTTCTGTTAGCCTTTAAACGAAATATGTCAGCATCTAGAACATGGGTGCAGTGTATGATTCATGCCAAGAAAACTATGCCCATGATGCATGACCTAATGAAGCAAGCCACAGTGATTTTATAGGCCCAAGCCCTAATGACTAGCCCAAATTCAATAAAGAAAAAAATATAGATGGATTACATATTGATTTAAGCTTCTGAAGGCAAGTATTTTCTAGTTGAGTAGTGACATGATTATGTAATTAGTCATGTATTAGCCATGTATTTTCCATACATAAAATATTCAATGTTTACATCAAATTATACGAATATGTCAAAAGTTACCTTTTTGCGTAATTTAGTAAATATTGCAAGATACATAGATAAAATCATTCAAGTTGACCCTATTTTCAAATAACTTAATTTCATAAAAGAAACTCAACATACCATCTTTTTAACTTTGTTTTCCATAAATTTTATTAACTGCACCTCCTTCACTCAGCTCGTTTTTTACCCATATCACTACAAGAAAACGTTGCAATAGCGGCGGCAAATGTTGCCGCTAATGATACTGACCTGCAGCGCTAAAGGTTTTAGTATTAAACTGGCACCCTTGAGTGCTTTACCAAACAATGACTGATCACTCGCTATCGTCATAGGCATATATAGCTAATATATCCTATACTTAAATACAACTCTTTGGATTAAAATGGGTAATTTCCCCGTGATATGAAGACGATACTAAACATGATATATTAAGGCGATACGATATATTGTGTTATAAAAGTGGAAACATGAAATTTAATATGTGATATGTTAGACAAGAGATATTAAGACAATCTGATATATTGGATCATACAGTGGAAGTTTGAAATTTAATCCTCCGTCATTCTAACCTAAAGACCGATCACCTCCTTCTCTTTAATGTAGCGGTTCTTTAACCTCCTAATAATCAACGCCTTCATCTTATTTTATTTTTCATTTTTTGAACCTTATTTAAATTTTATTATTGTAGTGATAATAACAACTCCACCGCATCACGCGGGTTACCTCTAGTCTAATAAATGACTAAGGACTTCTTAATTCAATGAATATCTAGCTCAAATGTCTATCAAATACTAATGATTCTCAGCCCAGGTACATAGTTTAGCAGCTCCAAGTCCAACTAGCAATTGATTCTCTTTTATCGGCTCAAACAAAAAAATTCTCACCGACCCAATTACACAAAAACATTAAATTTCTTTATTTTTGTCTGCCATTTTCCATTATATTCTAATCGGCTCAAACACAAAATTGTCACCGGCCCAATTACACAAAAACATAAAAACATTATATTTCTTTATTTTTGTCTGCCATTTTCCATTATAATCTAATATGCCTCTCATCTACAAATACATAAGATTACTAGATTACCAATAAAAAATCTAATATGCCTCTCAGCTACAAATACACAAGGATAACTAGATTATCCGAGTAGAATCAAATACAAACTACATTTTGTGTAGAAACTTTACGAATCATTTAAAATGTGTCATATGACATCCAACCAATTATAGTTAAATGGTAAATAATAACCTAAATAATATCAATTATATTGAATTCCCGATAATTATGTTAACAAGAATTAATTTCTTTATTTGGATCTTTTTTTTTTCAATGTGCTGATATAATTCTTTATAAAAAAGTGCTAATATCGTTCATATATGTGCTAAAATCAATTATCTTCATTAATTTTCATGTGCTAATATAATTCAAAAGTGCTATTTATATATGTATTGTTTTAGTATGTGCTAATTATGGTTTATACCGTATCCAACCCCCTCAATAGCAATTGATTTATAATGAACGAAACATATATAAATTCTCATATGATATTACCCTTACACACATAGATAAGTTACTTTTAAAGCACCTTGTACACTTTGGTAATATGTGAAATTAATTAGTAAATCTTAATGATGATATAAAAATTAAATATGTTTCCCAACAACTACGGTGGCTGTCGAGTAATATTCTGTGCAACTTTGCATAATGCAATATAACAATTTCTGGTAATCATCTATGTTTTGTGATCTTTCTTTCACTTTCTCAAGGAGATTAGTGGTCTTTCTTTCACTTTCTCAAGGAGATTAATCCCTTTACACACATACTACCCCCTAAACAATTTACATGAAAGATTCTACTTTAAGTTGGCCTAGTAATTGTAATTCGTTCACCGTGAATTATAAACTTGACCCGTTTACTAAAAATGAAATGTTCTGTATACTAAAACAACACTTTTGAGGCATTTACTACAGATGTTGAGTTCTTTCAAGTGCCAATATAAGCATGCATTCATCAGATATTCTAATGTTTCCTTGCTTCCATGCAGTAGAGCAGCCCTTTTCATATAACAAACAAAAAAGACTAATGGTATACAAAACAGTTGCTTATTCACAGCCTACATGTTTGTAAAAAAGTAACATGTTTAGACGTAAGTGTTTAACTTCAATCCAATCCGTTTAGATCCACACAAAACATGGCATGTTACTCAACTCGCTTGACGCATCCATTCTGCCCTTTATTAAGAATCAATGAAAAAGTAAGTGTTGATGCAGGATGAAGAAAAGGACCAAATTAAGAGTAAATGGTTCATGGAGTCTTGAAACGAAGACGACTCAGTTGACAAACATAACTGATGGGGCATTCGAAATGTTGACTTGTCAAGGGAACGTCCCAGTCCTTAATTCAAATCCAAAGTGAGTTGTTCCACCTTCCAAGGGCTTCAGGCAATACAAGAATCACCTTTTTGTAGGTCTAACCAGTCTCTTCAAAGAATGCAGCTCGAGTCATATATCCTAGGGATGAGCAATTCGTTGCCGGTACCGGTACCGAATTTACCGAACCGGGTACTTTTTCGGTACCGATTCGGTACCGACTTTTAGCATTTTCGGTACCGGTCCGGTATGGTACCGGTATTTACCGGTTTTTACCCTTAAATACCGGTACCGAACCGTACCGAACCGGGTATATTCGGTACCGGTACCGGTACCCACTTTTGATGATTTTCGGTACCGGTACCGGTTCGGTAACGTGTATCTTACCCTTTGGAATTGATTTGATTGCTGACTCAAGCTCTGAATTACACATTTCCTCTAGGCTTCTGAGCTGATCTCCGTTGATCTCCCGGATGTAAAATTCCTTCAAACGACACAAGTATAACAATATGAATTTCGGATACGACAAAAACAAACACATAATCGGTAGTTTGGGTTCGGTCTAAACGGGTCGAGTCAGTTTTGGGTCAAACCATGAACACATTTAGCAAAATCCATAGTGTTCGTGTCAATTCGAGGGGTTCATGGGTTCACCCAGTTAACCATTTATTTATTATTATTTATTTTGAATATGTGTCTGTAGAAACTTAACCTAAATGTTAAATGCCAAAAAAAAATCTAATTGGTAATTAAACAATACCCATTAAACATGGTTACTGACAAGGACTTGTAATGGTTATTACCTAAAATAACTCGATATCATTTTTTTTAAATGATGCATATTATCCCTCTATAATTTAGCAAAATACTCTTCCCTCACACATTTACTGTTTAATTTTCTTTCATCCCATTTGTCCAGTTGTCGGTAATTCATAGATGCATTCAACTTTCTTTTAAACTTCGAACACATTGTACACATAATCAAAGAGAAGATGGTACAACTTCACTCAAACACCAAAACCACCACCACCACAGTTGATTAAAGAGAGTTGAAAAAGAGGAATAAAGTTGAGAGAGAGAGAGAGAGACACGAGGTAAGGGTTTTGCACCGGTC
Source organism: Helianthus tuberosus (assembly GCA_030545235.1). Taxonomy (NCBI): domain Eukaryota; kingdom Viridiplantae; phylum Streptophyta; class Magnoliopsida; order Asterales; family Asteraceae; genus Helianthus; species Helianthus tuberosus. The sequence goes on from CM060415.1 coordinate 81,519,504, forward strand.
AGCGGCGGCGTTTGATGAGAAGATCGGTGATGGTGGTTGAGACGTGTGTCGGAGGAGATGAGAGAGAGATGAGAGCAAATGCATTGGAGAGATGTTTATGGCGAGGGAAACAATGGTTGAAGGTGGCCAGGTGGGTAGAATCGGTGGGAACAAAAGGGGTGGAGATTACAGTCGGTGGCGGTGTGGGGTGGTGGGGTTGCTATCGGTGATGGTGTTGAGTGGTGGGATTCCCGGTCAGATCGGACCGGCTGGTCGATCCTGCCGGATCAGGAACCGTGCACCATGCCAGTTCGGCTGAGCATCTCTGAGGAAATTAACCCAAACGACCACGAGATCATCACACATACTACCACCCTCCGTCAGAATTGTTGAGAGAGACCGAGAACACAAGATGAAAGCAGAGAGCACAAACACATGGATCTGATGGACGGCCGGAATGTGGCAGCGCAATTGGTTATGGTAGGGGGAGGTGGAGGTAGATAGGGCTAAGGTTGAAGAGGAAGAAAGGGAGTGAACGGTCGCGATTGCTGTTGTGTTGGGGTACAGATCTAGTTGATATCATATATAGAGTATTAGCGGAGGAGGGGTGGTTCACTAGTGATAGTTTCTATCACTCCCATCATCCAATCAAATCATGCCATGTCAGCACCCAATATTCTATTAGAGTAAATTTCAAAGTTCGTCCTTTATGTATGTCTAAAATATCAAAGTATGTCCTTTGTCTTTAATAACCTCAGAAAACATCCTTAATGTTTGAAAAACCAATCAGGTTATGTCCTTTAGTCATAACACAATTAGTTTTCATGGTTAAAGTTGACTAAGTCAATCCCACACAAGGGTATTTTAGTCATTTTATCCTAAATATTATAATAAAAATCATAAAAAACAATAAATAATTTCTTTGTTTAAATATACATGTATCTATATATCTAAATATATATATACATACAGACACATATACACACTCTATCTCTATCATCTCAAACTCTCTCTCTCTCTCTACCGGACTCCCACCACCACCACCGGAGCCGACTTCACCGGAGCCGAATGTTCTTTCCGGCGGTACTTCACCGGAGCCGAATCGCTCAAATCGAAGCGAGAAACAAGTGCCAAAACATTGTGTTTGAATCAGATCTGTAAAATTGTGTTTGAATCCTCTCACCTCGCGTTTAATCAAATCTGTAAAATCGCGTTTGCGTCATCTCACCTAGCGTTTGTATAAGATATGTGAAATCGCAGATCTGTTGGGAAAGAGGATAGGCGTCACCGGATACGAACTGGACAAATCAACTAGTAAATTCAAAGTGTTCTTCAACGACACCTGTAGCTTCTGGTTAGAAGGTAGCGTATGATCTGGAATATAAATCGACTATCGGAGGAACCATTTCGAAAGGTAGGTTGATGGATCTTGCTGGAGTTAGTGTGGAGGTGTTGTTCCTTTGGCTGAATATTGTTGAGTTTTATGTTAGTGATTGTGAGCTATGGTTTTCGGCTGGAATTGCTTCTGATAGTTTTCCGATTCGGAATTTTGAAATGTGTCCGCAGTGTGGGTGTGGGATGGATTGTGATGGTGTTGTTGGTAGTGATCGGGGTGAGGGAGTAGATGGATTGATGCTGATGATGGTTGACGGTTTATGGTGTAGATGGTTGTAGAAGAGGGATGTAAAGAAATATAGGTAGAGAGTGGGTTCTAGAAGAGGGATGTTCAGAGAGAGAGAGAGAGAGAGAGAGATCTGCGTTCAGAGAGAGAGAGAGAGAGATATCTGAATTTTTTATAATTTTTTTAGTATTTAGGGTAAAATGACCAATATACCCTCATGTGCTTCTCACATGACCTGAATTAACTGGGAAAACAAACTAGGTTTAGGGTAAAGGACATAACCTGATTGGTTTTTCAAACATTAAGGATGTTTTCTGAGGTTATTAAAGACAAAGGACATACTTTGATATTTTAGACATACATAAAGGACGAACTTTGAAATTTACTCATTCTATTACTAGTGATAGAAATGTAGGGGGGTAGTATCACTAGTGATGGAATTCTATCACTCCCAAATTTTATTAATTTTCATTTTAAAATTAGAAATTAAACACTAAATTATAAATTTCACTAATTTTTTTATTTTAAAGGTTCGTCACACTAAAATTATAAAGGTTCGTCAAACACTAAAAAAAGCCCAAAAGCCCAGCCCAATTAAAGGTTCGTCAAACTTAAAAAAAAAAGTAATTGAGGGTTCGTCTAAGTGAAAGGTTCGTCAAGGTTCGTCAAGTAATTCACAAAATGTGAAAGGTTCGTCAAGTAATTCAAACTTTTCAACGCGTGATGTGTTTAACGCGTTTAAAATATAACGCGTTTTTTTTTGTTCGGCGGCGGTGTTCCGTTTTCGTTTAACGCGTTATAGGGGTGGTATAACGGACCACCCCGTGTGCTCTTAAAATCATACCTTTGAAGCAATACTTAAGAACTATAGCCATTACATGAATATTTCAAAACAATCAATCAAAATTAATCAAAGCGTACACAAGTTATAGCCATTACATGAATACTTCATAAGAACTCAAGCAAAATGAATTACCAAAAACGCATGAGAAGCTGTTTATGAATTAATTTGAGAAATTCGACCTGTTTAACACGATTAATACTACTTGGCCCGACCCGACCCAACCCATTTAAGTTTAACATGATTAACAAATAAAAAATAGATACAACAACAACAACAACCATACCCAGTAAATCCCACAAATAACAAAGCTACTTATAGGGTCTGGGGAGGGTGGGATGTAGACATACCTTGCCTCTATCCCCAGGGATAGAGAGGCTGCTTCCAGAGAGACCCTCGGCTCCAAAACGAACAACATGCCACCACACCAAGTCAAACAATATAGAAATAGCATACAACATCATTTGGACATAATATAATGTAAATAGGAAGCCACCAATACCAAGAAAGTGATCAGAGTGACACAATATAATATAAATCATGTATAATACCATACGACATCGTTTGGACATAAACACCAGAAGACAATCACTGGTAAAGTCACTTTAAGAATAAGAAAGACCTATATCACTAAAAAAAACACCTAAGACCTTACTGCCATATCCTCTAGAAGTCCTTAACCCTAATCCTACGCCTCCATGAAGTCCTATCTTGGACCATGTCCTCAGAAAGATGCAACTCTAGTAAATCATGCCTAATCTGCTCATCCCAAGTCAGTTTGGGTCTGCCTCTTCTTCTCCTCCCCTCCACAGTAAGAGTTTCCACTACTCTAACTGGTGCCGTCGTTTGCCTCCGCTTCACATGACTAAACCATCTCAATCTCCCCTCCTTAATCTTATCTGATATACTAGCCACTCCTAATCTTTCCCTAAAAACCTCATTTCTTATCCGATCTAACCTCGTGTGTCCACACATCCACCTCAGCATCCTCATCTCCGCTACCTCCATCTTGCGCACTTGTGACTTCTTGATAGCCCAACAGTCTGTTCCATATAGCATAGCGGGCCTAACTGCTACCCTGTAAAATTTCCCCTTTAGTTTCGTTGGGAACCTCCTATCGCACAATACCCCACTGGCTGCCCTCCATCTACACCAGCCATCTTGTATGCGGTGGGTTACATCACTATCTATGTCCCCATCACTTTGTACAAACGACCCCAAATACTTAAATTTAGTTGCCTGCGGGACCAATTGATCCTCAATGGTGATTTGGGTGTCATCGTCATCGGCTGCACCACTTAAATCACAGTGTAGATACTCAGTCTTAGATCGACTAATCCTTAGGCCCTTGCCCTCTAAAGCTACGCGCCACTCCTCTACCCTCGCGTTCAGGCTCTCTGCAATCAGCACAATATCGTCTGCAAAAAGCATGCACCAGGGAACCGTCTCCTGAATCAACTTGGACAACTCATCCAAGACAACCGCAAAAAGAAAAGGGCTCAACGCTGACCCTTGGTGGAGTCCTACATCCACAGGAAAAAAAATTTGTATCCCCTACAGGCGCGCGGACCCTAGTTTCCGTTCTATCGTATGTGTCCTTAATTATGTCTATATACTTCCCAGGTATACCTCGACCCTCCAAACTATCCCAAATCAGTTGCCGTGGGACAGTGTCATATGCCTTTTCAAGGTCGATAAACACCATATGTAAATCTTTCTTCTTCGCTCTGTATTTTTCCATCAATCTCCTTAGAATATGTATCGCTTCTGTAGTTGACCTCCCTTTCATGAATCCAAATTGATTTACTGAAACCTGAGTTTCTCTTCTAATTCTAGTTTCCATTACCCTCTCCCAGAGCTTCATAGTGTGACTTAGCAGTTTGATTCCTCTGTAGTTCCCACAACACTGAGCGTCTCCTTTATTCTTGTATAAAGGCACCACTACACTACTCCTCCACTGATCTGGCATTTTTCCAGTCTTGAAAATACGATTGAACAAAAGTGTTAACCATCGGACTCCTTCTTCCCCCAAACACTTCCACACCTCAATTGGTATGTTGTCCAAACCCACTGCCTTGCCTCTTCCCATCTTCCTAAGTGTCATCCTTACCTCTTCATGTGTGATCCTCCTGCAGTAGCAATTATTTTGTTGTCGCATTTGAGTCATGGGATTGCTGCTAACTTGTTGGTATGCCCTACCGTCGTTGAAAATATTATGGAAGTAGGTTTGCCATCTCAACTTAATGTCATGTTCCTTGACTAAAACACGTCCATCCTCTCCTTTGATAAACTTTACTACTCCTAGATCTTGTCTTCTTCGCTCCCTAGCTTTGGAAATCTTGAACATATCATGCTCCCCCTCTTTTGTTTCCAAACGTTCATACATTTGTTTGTAGGCTGTGTTTTTTGCCTCGGTCACCGCCTTTTTCGCTTCCCTTTTTGCCTTCTTGTAAATCTCCTTCACCCTCAGTCGCTCCTCCTCATCTGTGCGCCTCAAAAGATCTCTAAAACTTTGTTGCTTATCCTTAATTTTGGTATGCACGTCTTCGTTCCACCACTAGGACTCCTTATGCCCACTAGTCTTTCCTGTTGTGACCCCCAGCGTCTCATTCGCCACTGTAGTGATCGTAGTCGCCATAGCCTCCCACATCCGGTTTGCGTCGTCACCTAGTTGCATCGGTGTCATCGAGTTGACTTTATCTCTAAACAACATAATTTTTTCTCCCTTCAAGTTTCCCCAACGGATCCTAGGTCGGGTTTTCCTCACCCCGTAAGTTAGCCTTACTTTGAAGGCTAAATCCGCTACCAGCAAATGGTGTTGAGCCGCTGCAGTCTCCTTTGGTATAACCTTGCAGTCCATCCACATCCTCCGATCTTCCTGCCTTATCAAAAGATAGTCGATTTGCGTGTTACGTCCTCCGCTACTAAAAGTGATCAAATGAGAATCCCTCTTCCTAAAGAACGAGTTTATAATACTTATTATTAGTATTGTTATTATTATTATTAGTATTGTTGAGGACTAATAGCATATAATGTTTATTTTAGTAACAAAAGCACCCACGTAAAACTAAAAAAATATGTTATTATGTTGAGGAATGAGTGCACCTGGACCGGAAATACGAGAAAGAAGCCTCTGCAGATGTCTAGCCGCCTCACAGGAAGAACAACAACCCAAAAAAAGTGGTGGTCGGAGTGGTCGTAGCTGGTCACTCTTCTCCGGCAAGCAGGAAGAACAGCAACACGTGTATGCAGTGGGTATTATAAACTCGTTCTTTAGGAAGAGGGATTCTCTTTTGATCACTTTTAGTAGCGGAGGACCTTGGACGTAGGAACTCTTAGTAGTAAATTGTTGGAAGTGATAGACGCACTTAAAAGACGTAGGGTACAGATAGCGTGCCTTCAGGAGACTAGGTGGAAAGGACATAGAGCAGAAGAGCGCAATGGGTATAAGTTGTTGTATTCCGGGTCTGATGGGGCCAAGAACGGAGTAGGTTTTTTGGTGTCTACAGAATTGCATAAGAATGTAATTGAGGTGATACGACACAACGATAGAATTATGGTGTTAAGGTTAGTATTAGGTGAGCAAGTAGTGACAGTGGTATGCGCAAGGTCACTAAATATTACAATCCATAATAAGAGTGACGAGTTTAACCCACTTATTAAAGTAGCTCATCATTAAAATTATAATTTAAACCTGTCCACTAAAAATGATGAGTTTGACCTGCTTATTAAAGTAGTTCATTTTGACTTGTTTATTAGAAATCGTAAATTTGACCCGTTTACTAAAAATAATGCTAAAAGTGACTTTGTTGAACCGTTTATTAACGTAGCTCATTTTTTAGCTCTTTACTAAAAATGGTACCTTGTTTACTAAAAATGGTGATCCGACCCGGTTCCTAAAAAAATGATAATTTGATCCGGTTTACTAATAAGGGTACATTTATTAAAAAAGTTTGACCTTGACCCGCTTAAAAGCATCATCGTCTGGAAGAGGCATAATCATTCACCAATTTAGATGGTATTAAGGCTGTTTCAAACAAAGCACAGCCTTACAAATTGTAGAAAGTAAGTAATCGACTTTTCAATCTCTTGTGCTTGATATCAGTTTTGTTAAGATACAAGGAAACGTCATCTTTGGAACAAATTTGTGTCAACTAAGGGGAGTGGGGGTGGTCACTAGTGATAGAATTCTATCACTCACAATATCCAATCAACTCCTGCCATGTCATCAGCCACTATTCTATCACTCACAAACATTTTGTAGTGGCGGTGGTCATCACTAGTGATAGAATTCCATCACTTACAATTTTTTTTATTTTTTTTATTTTAAATTAGAAATTAACAATAAAACACTAAAATTATAAATTTCATTAAAATTAAAACATACTAGTTCAATTTAACATACTAGAAATATTTTAGGCTACAATTTAAAAAAAAAAAACCTACTCCTCGTCCGACTCATGAAACTCCAAACCTAAAGAACCTACTAGTTCGATTAAATCGTATCTCAACGGAAAGTGAGTTTCTTCATTACACAATTCTTGTTGGATATTTTGTGGAACTTGAAATTGTGTAGGAGGATCCGACACCCAACCAGGGGATATTGCACGTCCCTCTTCTTTGATTATCATATTGTGCAATATGATAAATGCATACACTATGCTATGTATTGCTTTCTTGTTCATTGCACGAACCGGTCGGTGTAGTATACCCCATCTACCCTTTAAAACACCAAATGCCCTCTCACCATCTTTTCTTGCCGATTCTTGCAATTTTTTGAACACGATTTCTTTAGCCTCGACAGGAAATGAGGGAGCTTTCACAAAAACAGACCATGACGGGTAGATACCATCCACAAGAAAAAAGCCTCGTTTGTAATGTCGTCCGTTAACATAGAACGAGGAGGAAGGTGCGGTACCATCCGTTACGGTTTGAAACAACGATGACGTGTGCAACACATTGATGTCGTTGTTTGAACCTGGAACACCGAAATACGAATGCCAAATCCATAAATCATTCGACGCCACCGCTTCTAGTATGATGGTTGGTCTTTTGATGTCACCCCTAACATATGCCCCTCGCAACTCTCTTGGACAATTTTTCCACTCGATATGTGTACAATCGATGCTACCGAGCATCCCAGGAAAATGCCATCTAGCCTCATGTGCGGCGTAAATACGTGAGATGTCGTGGCTCGTCGGTTTACGTAAAAACTCTTTACCATACAACTTAATGGCCGCGTTGCAAAAAAATTGCAAACATTCACATGAAGTTCTGGACGCCATAGCTAGGTATTCATCATATTGATCGGGAGGGTTACCTGTCGCTAGTTGGCGAATGGCGGACGTGCATTTTTGTATCGGTGTGAAACTTGGTTTGCCTCTCGCATCGTAACGTTCTTGAAACCATTCATCGCTTGCTTCGATGTCTCCAACAATCTTTAAAAATAATTCTTTGGGTAAACGAAACCGATCTCTAAACGTTTCAGCATTGTAGAGCGGATTTTCCACAAAATAATTGTTCATTAACACTTCGTTGGTACGTATACGATCACGGTCTACCATCTTCTTCTTTAGGCGGGACGAACTAGTATGAAGTTCGTTATACACCGACACAAAATATTTTAGCATCTCATTGTCGGAAGACGACTCGATATCGCTATCGCTAGGCATCGGAAACGTCGAATCCGTAGGGAACTACATTTGAGAAAGATGTAGATTGTGTGAAATGGGTTTATGTTTTGGTGTGTGTAAAATGGTTTAAAATGGAGATATACATAGATAAAAGGTTTAAAGGTTATTTTTTTTATTGAAGTTTACCGTTGAATAACGGTCCAAAACACAACCCAACGTTCGAAATTTGGAAACTTCAACGCGTGATTGTTTCAACGCGTTAAATATACAACGCGTGATCATGGAGGTGGCGGCGGTGTTCGTTATATTTCAACGCGTGGTGGGACATCCATAACGGACCGCCCCCACTCCCCTAATTAACTATTAATTTGCATTTTGTCATTTTTTTCAATATGCATTTTGTCAATTACTTGCAAAGAAGTAACTTCAATTTGATAAAAAAAAAAAAAGAGAACATAATAAAGATGAAACAAAATGTAAAGGGCCCTGCTTGTTAGGGGAATGTAAAGGAAATCACCAACAATAAATTATAATAAAAATTTATTAAAAAGGCATTTTGATGCAGCGTGTGAACTGATAACAAAGATTTGATCACGTTGATTCTGAGAATGTCTGTTACAGTCTTTCCAAAACCACCCAAATTCGTCCCAAAGGACAAAGAATTTGAAGTGAAATGATATTCTTATTGCAAACTTGGTGAACGATCATCCATATTATTGTATGAGAATGTTCTTATTTCTGGGGAAAAATATTGTTGATGCACTTAGTGTGGATGCCGCTAGTGACGTTTGAGACCGTTCAAGTCACGACCGAAGTCGACGGCGTTCTTCCGTCGATTCGACTCGACGTACAAGATCAAGTGACGACGATACGATACGACGCGAGAATGACATCATCATTATATCATGATGACATCATGATGATGATGTCATGCTAGTGTAAACTATGCATACAACACATGAAATATGATTTGTATTTACACACACGAAATAATCTTAATTAATTGCATATGTACACGAAATATGTGTTTCTTGTTATAGCAAATATGTGTTTCGTGTATCAATACATATGCCACGAAATCCATATATTTCGTGCCTGTTTCGTGCAGTTTCGTGTGATGTGTTTCAGCAGGTTAGGTTTCAGTCTGTAAGAATGCCTTTTGAGATAGTTTTGCAGCTTATTCTGGATATTTTTACTGATACTTTTGAGTGATTTGCTTGTTTTTGATTGATTGTGCTCTTGCTTGGTTGTATGTAAATCAGGGATTCCACACATGTGTTTAGGCATTTGATAACTTGAAATTACCTTGTTCTTGGATCCTTTCAGGGACCTACAAATATAATTACTGTTTAAAGGTGAAAAATGTAACTAATTACCTATAGTTTTATTAAAACTCAGTGATTTAAGTGTAATAAGATGGGGGGAAAATGTAACTAACTACCAATTTACCCTTAGTTTAGAGATATGTTTATAAATTAAAAGGGAAAAATTCTTATTTTTTGGATATCTTAAAAGGTGTGACGCGTGTCAACGCACCAGAAATATCTCATCCAAGGATGAAATGCCTCAAAACCCAATCTAGGTTGATGTTTGGGGGAATTGATTTCATGGGACCGTTCCTCGTCTGTAGTGGGAATCGGTACATTCTCGTGCCCATTGATTATGTTTCTAAGTGGGTGGAGGCCCAAGCTATACCTACAAATGATGCCCAAGTGGTGGTGAGATTCCCTAAAAGGTTGTTTACCCGATTTGGTACTCCCAAAGCCCTCATAAGTGACCATGGCACTCACTTTTGCAACGCCGTGAGAAAAAGGCGTTAGCATGTTACGAGTCACTCACCATTTGTCCACCATTTACCATCCTCAAACAAGAACTCAAGTGGAGAATGCAAATCGAGGAGTGAAGAGGATCCTAGAGAAAACCATATGGAAGAGTCAGAAAGATTCGTCCGACAAGTTGGATGATGCGTTGTGGGCGTTTCGAACCGCATACAAAATCTTGATGTACTAAAAGTAGTTTAATAAATATTAACTAAATTACCCTAATCTATACACTAAGTTAAACTCTAGACTCTCTAAAACTAGACTAAACTACTAACCGAAAAGTGAACCGATCGACTCTAGAATAGCTAAGTATGTCCGGATATCGAACCCACGTACAAGGTTCTATTAATTACGTTAACTAGACTCACTAGACGTATCTACTGACATAACTACACTGTTTTTATATTTCTTTTTTTTTTGGGGGGGGGGGGTTCTAATAAGCTAATTTGCAATTAACTAAAGACTAACTACTTAATTGGACTAAGACGCAAACTGGGATTCTGGATTTCACTCAGATGATGATAAAGATACTGCCTAGGCTAGAATCCTACACATTATTGTCTATCTTTCTATCTGACTTTAACTGTTGTGGAGCCGGGATCCTAAAGTACTAAACCTACCGGGTAACCGAACAGGACACTCGACCATTCTCGAGAAAACGCCTATGGGAACCTAATAAGCTGTTAAATTACTGGTTTTAGTAGACTCCCTTATGGGCATTATAACTATACCAATAAAGTTCCCTAAATGATAATCTACCTCACAACGCGAAAGTCAAAGGTAACATGGAAACCGAATTCGACTCGATAAGCAAGAATTGGAAGGGAAACTAAGGCGATCTTCTCAAAAATCACCTAAACCTAGTAATCTACAAACCGAGACATACCGATAATCTCGCACCTCATGGATATTAAGATTAGCATAACACCTAGACTTACTTGATTCATGAATATTACTTCTACAGTATTTTGGCCAATTAACAACAAATTAATAAAGAACACACAGTTAATGATCTAACATGAACATATCATATGAACGACATTCAACAAGGTAGCATGTGAAGCAATAACATGAATTCAAGCAAGTAAAGGTATGCATATACACCGAATCAATGAAACGAAGTTTGTTACTTTATTAGAAAATCCATAAAACAAGTTCAATATACGATAAAACAAGTTCTATATTCATATTGACCAAGGTAGCATATAAGAATTTAGCCAAGTATCATTGTAAAATAAAAAAAACAAAACAGAGTTTAGAAGGAGAGAACATGGTTTGAACCATATAAAACAAGAAACTAGTGAAAATCGGAAGTGTGAACCAGATTATCTTTGTTGATGCATCTCTTGTGGATGCGGCTCGACTCGGTTTACCCGTGTTACGGAATGAAGACCAAAGCCGATATCCTCCATCGAGTTTCGGTTCAATCATGTTGCAGATTTGTCTGTTTGCTGCTGTTTGCGACGAAGAACCAGCACCTTGTCACATGACGAAAAACCCCTTGATGAAAGACATTTTTCGTTATGCATGGATAGTGATGAAAGACCTGTTGTTTTTCGTTATCTATGGTCTTTCGTCGAGGTTCTTTGTGGACTGAAGTCTTTCGTCGGCGCCATGATCTTTCGTCAACATGTTTCGTCGCTGCAGGTCTTTCGTCGACCTGCAGCCTATGTAAACAGCAGAACTGAAGACATAAGAGAACAGAGAGACACGAGAGAATTGAGAATGTTTGTGAGAGCTTTATCTTTTGTAATCAGTGTAAACAAACTTTCGAGTGTTAATACAGTTGATATTTCAAACGTTGAATCTTTGTGTCTTGTGTTTATCTCGATCTCGGTTTACTTTCCTGGTTGGATTCCGCACAACCGGGTTTGTTCGTATCACAAGGATTAGGCGACTAGATCCTCCGCTAGTGGACCTACAAGTGGTATCAGAGCCAAGGCTCTCTTCCTTGTTAAAACCGAGTCGATTTCTTGTGTTTTTATAAGATTTTCATGCGTTTTCCAGAATTTGTTCTTGAGTTTTAGTGTTTTGAAAGTCATATTTTCTGGAAAAATAGTTTGAGATCCTAGAAAATCTTGGTATTTTGTTTTTAGTTCATACAAAACCTTGTTTAAAACTCATTTATACATGTTGTGTTAAGGCTTTTATTGAAGTCTCTTGCAAAATTTGAGTTCGGAAAATTCCTTCGGCACCAGAATCATCATCAACTCATCGGAGTTCATCATTCATCTTCATAGTTTCTGGGTTTTGGTTTCATTTGAAAATTATTAAAATAGATTTTTCTTTTTCAAAAAGTTGGTGAACTAAAGTATGGATTTTGGTGTGTAAAAGTTGTTTACTGAAAATCATAAAATATAATTGTTTGACAAATTTGGCCATTCAAATGATGACTTGTTGACAAAGAGGGCTTAAAGATAAGGTGTGTTCAAAAGTTGGTTTACCAACCTTCTGTGTGTCAGAAGAGATAAGTCTTGTTTGGTTTTGGGAAAATATCTATCACTGTTAGTCAACGAAAAACCTATTTTTCATTGGATGTGTCTTTGATGAAAAACCCATTTTTCGTCATAATTGGTCTAGATGAAAAACCTTATTTTTCATCACTTTGTCTTTTACGAAAAACTAGTATTTCGTCAGTTAAGGTCTTTCGCCAAGAACCAAGTCTTTCGTGGGTCACTCTTGTCAATTTTTAACAGAAGCTTTCAAAAATTGTCTTAACGGATTGTTTTAAGTGATTTAAGCAGGGATTCATTATTATATATCCAAAATGAGTTAAGATTGGTGGGGTATTCTATCCAATACGGAGAGCAAGTATAGAAGCACGGGCTTGTCGCCATCATGGGCCGAATCTCCCGCACCCGCATCTTCGTCTATTCCATCACAAGCGAATCAAATTTTGACAAGTCAAAGGGCGTTCGTTTTAAATCATACTCAAAGTATTCAAAGTATACTTTTAAGAGAAAGTGAAACCGGAAGCATCAATCATCCACCGAAGCTAATGCACATGAATGAATATCCTGGATGGGAACAAAGATTCCATACGTATGTCCTTGGGCAAAACACGGAATTGTGGTTATGTTTTACTACAGATTTCGATCAAGCTCTTGATGTTGCCGCTTCAACTGCCACGACATTTGCAGATCTTATGGCAGACGAGAAAAAGGCATATGATTTAGAAAAGAAAGCATATTCTATTCTAACTCAAGCGTTGAGCAAGGATATATATCATCAGTTTGTCAGCTTCAAGACGTCAAAGCGGTTATGGGATGCATTGAAGACGAGAGGTCTAGGAAATGAAGCGTCACGCAAATTGCGACATGATCTACTCAAGAAGGAGTTTGATGGCTTCACATATATGGAAAGGGAATCTTTGGGAGATTTGACAAGTCGATTTTATCACTTGTTGACTGAATTGAATAGTTATGGAGTAGTAGTGACTCCAGAAGAAGTTGTTATCAAGTTTGCCGACGCATTACCAGCTCAATGGAATTGTTTCTTGGAAATATTGAAATACAATGGCACTTTGGCTGCGACAAACATCAATGATTTCATTCAGCTCTTGGAGAACAAAGATCAAGAAGAAATCCGGAAGGCCAAAAGGATTCCAGTGCAACAGAATCCTGATATGTATTATGGAAACTGTGGAAGTTCTAGCACTGCTGCAAGACCTGCTCCACATGCTCAGCTTCAAACGGCCTTTGTATCAAGAGATATGTACGGAAATCCACTACCAGTTTCCTTAACTCAAATGGCTTTTGTCTCAAGCACTGACATGTACGGAAATCCACAACCAGAAGCCTCAAAGCAAAGCTATCAATCTACCGGAGCAAGAGATATGATGGAAATCCATTACCAGTTCCACAACAAGCTTTTTATGGAAGCACCTCTTCTGCCGGTCAGCCATCTAATCCAAATACAGTTCGGCTCGACACTTCAAATTTCTCGAAAGTAAGTGTTGAAGTAGCTAAAGATCATATGGAGCTATTAAACACATTGGTGAGCGCGTATTGTGGGTTAATAGCAGGTCAGATTGGAAACATCAATCTGACACAAGAAGATTATCAGCAGATTGATAAGGAGGAAATGGATATGATGGACATCAAATGGGCTTTCGCTAGTGCTGTTAGGCGAGCTAAGGACTTCATGGAAAGGACTGGTAGAACCAGCTTGGAAAGCAAAGAAAGAAGTTGCACCCGTCAAAGAAAATCAACACCGTGGCAGTTCCGCTTGAACGTTTGCACATGGATTTTTTCTGTCCTGTCACGCATAAAAGCATCAGGAATGATCAGTACTGCCTCGTGGTGACTGATGATTATTCATGATTTTCTTGGGTGGCGTTCATGGCATACAAGAGTGATACTTTCGGAATTATCAAAAACTTGATCACAACGATTGAGAATTTGTATACTTTGAAAGTTAGACGGATACGCAGCGACAATGGAACCGAGTTTAAGAATCATGCCATGGAGGAGTTCTGTAGATCCAAAGGTATTCTTCACGAATTCAGTGCAAGTTACACTCCTCAACAGAATGGCGTCGTTGAGCGTAAGAACCGTACATTGATCGAAACTGCTAGGACTATGTTGGTAGAGTCCCAGTTTCCCATTCCATTATGGAGTGAAGTTGTGGCCTCTGCTTGTTATACGATGAACCGAGTCCTTACAGTTAAAAGACACAACAAGACCTGCTTTGAGCTTCTTCACAAACGGAAACCAGATTTACAATATCTTGAACCGTTTGGAGCTCCTTTCACAATGATCGATCCTAATGGAAAGTTTGGGGAAAACGCAATTGAAGGATACTTTCTTGGGTATGCCACCCCGAACTTAAGAGTCTGGAATCTAGAGACAAAAAGGGTCGAGGAATGGTCTGAAGTCAGAGTACAAAGGCACACATTGCCAGTCAAATGTCCTGGTCAGCCTTGGATGTTTGAGTATGATGACTTTTTCAATTCGATCAATCTTGAAGAAGTTGAAGAAAGTGTTGCGGCAAAGATGTTTTTTGAGAGTGACAATGCAACAGATTCACCGTTGGTTCGGCCAATTATTGTCAACAATCCAGAACCATCTTCAGTGAACAATAATACTCTCGACAATGAGGATTTTCACGATGCTAACAAACTGAATGAATCTTCAGAGGATGATGAATTTCTCGATGCAGACCAAGAAGTTGTTCATGGTACTTCAGAGGCTACACCTCCAGTGGACGCCCCCAAAATAGCTGAAGCTACTGCATCATCCTCTTCGCCAGTTCAGGGTATTGATTTGGTTGTTGATCTCAACTTCAACAATCTGGGTACAAATATTCCTGTTCCAGATAATCCAGAAACAAGAATTCACAATACCCATCCTCAACAAAACATCATTGGAAATGTACAAAGTGGCGTTCAAATGAGAAACCAGTTGCGAAACAACATCAATGCAGGCTTGTATGCGGCGATTCGAGAATCTGGTCAACAAAACGATTGGTCCTTCGTGTGTTATGTATCACAGGAAGAACCAAAATCTTGGAAACAAGCTTTGAAAGATAATTCTTGGGTAGAAGCTATGCAGGAGGAACTGCAGCAATTCCAGAAGCTAGGTGTCTGGAAACTCGTTGATAAACCTGAAGATTACAAGAAGATTGGTACCCGTTGGGTGTATAAGTGCATAAAGGATGACCGTGGAGTAGTCATTCGAAACAAAGCGAGATTAGTCGTTCAAGGTTTTCATCAGATTGAAGGGATAGACTACAATGAAGTTTATGCACCGTTTGCACGTCTAGAAGCTATTCGGATCTTCCTAGCCTATGCGTCCTTCAAAGGATTCAAGGTCTACCAGATGGACGTGAAAAGTGCATTCTTACATGGTGTGGTTGAAGAAGAGGTGTACGTCGAACAGCCTCCAGGTTTTGAAGATCCTATTCACCCTGATCGGGTTTGGTTGCTGAATAAAGCTCTCTATGGTCTACATCAAGCACCGCGGGCTTGGTATGCAACCTTATCTAATTATCTGCTGGAGAATGGATTTCACAGAGGTCTTATCGACTGAACTCTTTTCATCAAAGAACAGGATGTAGATCTTCTATTGGTACAGGTATACGTAGATGATATTATTTTTGGTTCTACTAACGATGTTTTGTGTAGGAATTTCGAGCGTGTTATGCAGGAGAAATTTGAAATGAGCGCTATGGGGGAGATAACTTTCTTTTTTGGCTTACAAGTGCAACAAACGAAGTCTGGGATATTCATCCATCAGACTAAGTATGTCAATGACATCCTTAACCGATTTCAGATGTCTGACACATCGCCCATTGGTACCCCACTTCCGCAGAATCATGGAATTCATCCTGACTTGAAGGGTGAAGTTGTTAGCTCTTCTTATTACCGCGCTATGATCGGATCTCTTATGTACCTAACAGCATCAAGACCAGATATAATGTACCCAACGTGCCTGCTTGCCAGATATCAAGTCAACCCGAAGGCCTCACATCTTGCAGCTGTTAAAAGGATATTCCGTTATTTGAAGGGATGCCCAGACACCGGTCTTTGGTACCCTAGGGATAATAGCTTCGACTTGATCGCTTTCAGTGATTCTGATTTTGGCGGATGCAAAATCGACGACAAATCCACAACGGCTAGATGTCAGTTTTTGGGAAATCGCCTAGTCACATGGCAGTGCAAGAAGCTGACTTGTGTCGCTACGTCAACATGCGAAGCTGAATACATTGCTGCCTCAAGTTGTTGCTCCCAAGTCCTGTGGATTCAACAACAAACGCGCGACTACGACTTTGAATTCCTAACTACTCCTATTTTCGTTGATAATTTTGCTGCCTTACAGATCACTAGAAATCCTGTGCAGCATTCAAATACCAAACACATCGAAATTAAGTATCACTTCATACGTGATTGCTTTGATAAAAGGCTTATCGATGTTGTTAAGGTCCACACCGATGACCAATGTGCCGTCCTTTTTACCAAAGCATTTGACAAATCACGATTTGACTTTTTATTATTGGTAAACAACATTAAGGTCAAGCAAGAGTAAAACCGACATCGGAAAATCGTTTTTGTAAATATCTTTGTGTTTTTAATTTATCATAGTTTTTACATTTTAGGGGGAGTAAATCCAAAATTTGAAAATTCAAACACATCAAAAAATTTCAAAAAAGCACAAAAACAATAGAAAAGCAAAAATGAGTTTCCTGGCGAGAAAAAGAGAAAATGATAGTACATCAGTGGTCTGTCCAAACCTCTTTAAAACTTAAATGAAAAATGATAAGCAACTCTATATAAGATGTATCGGTAGGCTCACAATCATTTTAAAGTGTGCAGGATGATATAAACTTTAATCGACTGAAGACCAGGTGGGAACCGCTCATTGGCATATGGTCTTAGTACCAAAATTTTGTTTGAGAGATTGTCGAGGTTCTGAGATATACGGTCTTTATGCCGTCTTACAAGGCCGGCCCTGAGCAAGTGCTGGGTGGGCGTCCGCTCAGGGCCAAAATCGTAAAAGGGCCCGAAATTTTTAAAAATGTTATATACTTTATTTATATAAATTATATATACTACATGAAACAAACAAAGATTGTAAAATCCATCTGTCCGAGTGGGCTTTTTTAGGGATCATAATCCATTTGATTGACTGGTTGCAGGATCGATACCTGCTGTGGGCAACTTTTGATTTACATTTTTATTTTCATTTGGATTTCATTTGCAAATTAAAGTTCACGTAATAAAGTTCACCTCACAGGTAGCGGTAGCGGGCGGGATTTATTTTCTTTCTTATATCTATCACTTTTTTTTTATTTAATTCAAAATTAAACCTAATGAAATCATTCATTGTTTTGAGTTAAATAAAAAAAATCAACAAATCGAGCACGTGTTGATATCCTTTTGGCAATATTACGACTTTATTTTGTATGTGTTTTCTCTTTTGGTTGCTATAGCGATAGTGGTACTATACGTGTACCTTATCAATCCCTTACTAAATTGAGCTTATAGCCGACCAAGTTCCCGCTGTATCTCGGTCGCAGCGCTCGGGATAACTAATTTTAAAACATTATTTTGGCTTAGGCTCACTCTCTCATTAACATCTGATTTATTTTAGGCGCGCTATACATTTAAACCATGTTTTAGTTAAACTCATTTCCATTTACCATTTTCCCAATTATACAATAGTCTATTTAATTTATAATTTTAAACCAATTAAAAAAACAAATCAAAGGTGCGCCAATGCATTACGCTAGAAGTTGGAATTTTTTGGGGCCCGATTCTAATACTCGCCCAGGGCCAAAAATAATTTTAGTATTCTCCGAGACGGCCCTGCCGTCTTATCATCTGGGTATCATGGTTGTATCTTTTACCGAAAAATAACGGAGATAAAGTCTAGATCTTCCATGATACTATACATACGTGTACATATTGCATTCGACCTCAATAAGTGATCAACAATCACATGTCCAATCAAAATAAGTGATAATATATCACATTTATCCGGGAGTCAAGTTCGTCTCTTTGCTGTACGTTAGTACTGACCTGTTCACGGACTTGCTCCTGTGCCCTCATGCATCTGAAAATCAAGTTCCTCATCAATAAGTGATTCTATCATATAGGGCTTGTTTTCAATAAAAATAAGTGAGTTTCCCACATCTTTTATACGGTCAAACAGATGATAAACGGTATACTCACCGGTAAGATGATCTCTCGTGCATACCTTGATACGGGAATGTGTCGTGAGTGGATGAACACCGACTTGTAAGTATAACCCTTACCGTAAATCGTATCTCCTAATTATGATTACATCAGATCAGTCTGAGCTTATGTGGACAACAATACCAATAATCGTTATAGGATGCTTATCTAAAGGTTCACTAATTGAACAACAAGAGCGTTTTGGCGTGACCGTACACTGATATGATTCTCTTACCCTCGAAACACGCAAAAAGAATGTCTGTAAATATTTATTTACTGCTTTCAGTTCCTGCATCTCTGTATATATTTATTTACTGCTTTCCGTCTTTACATTTGAAATATTGAAAAAAATACCAAAAAGATTTTAGGTGTGTTTTAATATAAACTTTATAAAAGCCAAAAAGATTTTATTTCTATCTTCTTTTGATTACCCGATGTTGGAACTCGAGTCTTCGACACCTGAAATCTGATTGAAAACCAAAAAAACTAAATCTTCATAAACGGTCGAAATTTGCAAGTTTTGAAAATTAAAGACCAAAATTGAACAATTTGTTAAACTTTCAAACTGTCGGATGGTAGTTGATTGAAAACTGGTCACATGTGTGTCGTTTGTTTATTTTAGTTATATTCCAAGCAGTTGTTCTCATTACGTGTTTAGCTTTCTTGTATGTGTAGATGCTACATTCAAACCAGCTAAAGGCGAAGTGAGCGTGTTAGAATACTAGCTTCGGAATGAAGACACGACGTGGAGGCACTCAAAAAATGAAGATGATCGAGTTGCCGCTGACCAATCATCAACACCACAAGGATCTAAAGAATTGAAGATCAAAAGATTCACGAGCATAACTCAGGGGAGAGTTTATTTTAAGGGGGAGTTTGTTAACACACTTCCTAAATAAAAAAGGGGAGTTTGTTGATACACTTTCTACTAACGTCAAGTGAAGACATCTCAAGATCCGACAACTATGTGAAGAAAGAACCATCCTGAGCAGCATCCAAGGGGGAGTTTGTTGATGCATCTCTTGTGGATGTGTTTCAACTCGGTTCGCCCGTGTTACGGAATGAAGACCAAAGCCGATATCCTCCATCGAGTTTCGGTTCAATCATGTTGCAGATTTGTCTCTTTGCTGTTCTATTTGCAGCTGTTTGCGACGAAGAACCAGCACCTTGTCACATGACGAAAAACCCCTTGATGAAAGACATTTTTCGTCATGCATGGATAGTGACGAAAGACCTGTTGTTTTTCGTCATCTATGGTCTTTTGTCGAGGTTCTTTGTGGACTGAAGTCTTTCGTCAGCGCCATGATCTTTCGTCAACATGTTTCGTCGCTGCAGGTCTTTCGTCGACCTGCAGCCTATATAAACAACAGAACTGAAGACAGAAGAGAACAGAGAGACACGAGAGAACTGAGAAAGTTTGTGAGAGCTTTATCTTTTGTAATCAGTGTAAACAAACTTTCGAGTGTTAATACAGTTGATATTTCAAACGTTGAATCTTTGTGTCTTGTGTTTATCTCGATCTCGGTTTGCTTTCCCGGTTGGATTCCGCACAACCAGGTTTGTTCGTATCACAAGGATTAGGCGACTAGATCCTCCGCTAGTGGACCTACAATCTTCAATCTCAGGCCTTGAATCTCCAACCTTGATGAATCGGGGTGATTTTTTCTACAAATTCTTGATATTTCTCTCTCAAAATCGCCTTAGGGTTATGCCAAATTCGTCCAAGAATGATAATGATTTGTTTTGAGATTAAAATTTCTTTTTATAACGTGCAAATCTTGAACAAATCTCGAAACATTCTGTGATTTTAAGCCCCACGCGTCGCGCGAGGGGTATAAGCTCAAGAGGTCGACCGAGAAGAGCCTCTACAAGTCAACACCGGTCAAATTCCCTCCTTGCGTCATGAGAGGAAGTTTCCTCTTACCTGTCGCATAAAGCGACAGGGAGTAATTCTTCGAATTTTGTGTCATTTCACTTCTCGATCTCCCGACGTGTTCTAAGGCTTGGTTTTCTCAATACTTGGCTCGTTTTACTGCCTTTTCAGCTACTTTTCTCACCCGAGACCTGGAAATTGAAAACGAATAAGTAATATACAAATTCTACCTAAAAGCAACTAACAAGGACTCGAAAATTGTACAAACTGTACACGAAAACTGGATGTATTTTGCAATACATCTCCGAACTTTCTAATGTCTCACTGTGACATTACCTCGTGCCATCACCGCCTACCCCATCCTTAATAGCATCATCTCTGCTATCATTAATTAACCGTTATTGTTAGTTACCAGCACTGTATGCTTAACTCTTCGACAAACCTGATAACTGTCACCCACTAGGATGTCATTGTCATGTGAAATCCGATGTTGTGGTCTCGGTCCTTTTTGTCAAGAAGAAAGATAGGACTTTCAATATATGTATTAACCATCGGGAATTAAATAAAGTAACTATCAAGAACCGGTATCCACTTCCGCACATTGATGATCTATTCGACCAACTTCAGGGGTCCATTTTTTATTCAAAAATTGATATGAGATTGGACTATCCTCAGTTGAGAGTCGAGACGAAGATATTTCCAAGACTGCTTTTAGAACCCAGTATGGTTACTACGTGTTTTTGGTCATGCCATTTGGATTAACCAATGCACCCGCAGTTATCTTGGATCTCATGAACCGAGTGTGCAAACCATACCTTGATAAATTCGTAATCGTTTTCATTGATGATATTCTTATATACTCTAAGAACGAGGAGGAGCACGAAGAACCGTTGTGCATTATCTTAGAAATTCTAAAAAGAGAACAAATTTACACTAAGTTCTCTAAATGTGACCTCTTGATTCGCAAAGTCCATTTTCTCGAAAACATGTAGACAACGAAGCTCGGATACTTTTCGATCCAACAAAAATATATTCCGTCAAGAATTTGGCTGCACCTAAAACACCTACTGAGGTGTGGAAATTTCTTGACCTCGCAGGGTATTATTGTAGATTCATTGAGGGATTCTCAAAGATCGCTCAACCTCTTATCGCTTTGACTCATAAGGGCATTGTTTACAAATGGGGTGATACCTAAGAACCTGCTTTTTAGTTGTTGAAGCAAAAACTTTGCAATGTTCCTATTTTATCCTTACCCGGAGGAACAAATGATTTCGTTGTATACTACAGTGCTTCAATTCAAGGTCTCGGTTGTGTTCTGATGCAACGCGAGAAAGTCATCGCTTAAGCCTCTCTCAAACTAAAAATGCATGAGAAGAACTGCATGACTCACGACTTAGGGTTGGGAGTCGTGGTATTTGCCCTCAAAATCTGGAGACATTACTTGTACGGTACCAAATGATCTATTTACACCGATCACAAGAGTCTCCAGCACATTTTAGAACATAAGGAGTTAAACACGCGACAACGTCATTTGGTTAAACTCCTAAATGATTACGACTATGTTATCAGGTACCATATGGGCAAACCTAACGTTGTAGCTGATTCCCTCAACCGTGAAGAATTAAACTCAAACGTGTCCGAGCTTTGCAACTCACAATTCACTCTGGATTACTCGATCAAATCCATTCTGCCCATGTTAAAGCCTTGAAAGAGGAAAATCTTCTAGTTGTATCTATGCGTGGCATATAAAAACAACTTGAAACTAAATCGGACGGTATTCGCTATTTCATGGAGCGAATATGGGTCCCTCTACACGGGGATCTGAGAGATCTTGTGGTGGATGAAGCACATGAGTCTCGATTTCCATCCATCTCGGTTCTGATAAAATGTACCAAGACCTAAAAGCCCTATAATGTTGACCAAACTTGAAAGCTAAAATAGCCACACATGTAATGAGTGATTGACCTGTGCTAGATTCAAGATCGAGTAACAAAAGCCGTCTAGTTTGCTCCAACAACCAGAAGTACTAATGTGGAAATGAGAGCATATTTCCGTGGATTTTATTACCAGATTACCCAAGTCTCCAGGCGGAATCGACACCATCTGGGTGATCGTGGACCACCTAACCAAATCAACTTACTTCCTCGCAATCAATGTAACGGACAAGTTTGTCTCTCGGCACGGAGTTCCAATTTCTATTATCTCTGATCGAGACCCTCGTTTTGCATCTCACTCTAGCGATCAATGCAGACACCTTTAGGCTCATGCTTGGATGTGAGCACTGCGTAGCATCCCCAAATGGATGGTCAGAGTGAGCGTACCTTCTAGACTCGTGATTACATGCTTCGAAGATGTGTTATTGACTTTGGTAACAGTTGCGAAAGACACCTACCCCGGTGGAATTCTCCTACATTAATAGTTACCATTCTAGCATCCATCCACGTTTGAAGCGTTGTACAGACGGAAATACCGATGTCCTCTCTGTTCGGCTGAAGTTAGTGACAACCAAATCTCAGGTCCCGAACTCGTGCTCGACCTCTAAGATGATTGTTCAGATCAGAAATCGCATGGGGCAGCTCCTAAACGTCAGAAAATTTATGCTGATAAACACAGGCCAAGCAAACTTTAATTAATTTTCGTGGCCCACAGAATCTTTTAAATCTAAATTATAACTAGCAACCTACAATTTAAATTCTTGATACCAGGGCCAAATGAAAATTCGAGCATCCCAATGTTGATTCAAAGATACACGTAACCTCTTTAGTAACAATGATACATGTTTCAATCGGCCTAACCAAATCAATTATACTTCATCAGCCCACTTTTAATATCCTTCTAATGCAACCAGTCCATTGCTTAACTAGTCTACAAAACTTTTATAATAAATTCTTTGTCTAGTTCAATTAAATGTTAACGAGCCCAATAAAAATTGTTGTATCTAACTCCGTTTTGTTTAATCTCTTTAATTGCACCCGTAGTCCAATACTAATGATTATCCGCCCACGTACATAGTTTAGCAGCCCCAAGACCAACTAACGATTATTTCCATTTTTATGGGCTCAAACAAAAAACTTGTCTCCGACCCAAACAAAATATACTGGTCCAAATCAAATCCGACTTCCGATTTCAAATCAACATTAAATGGATTTCAAAGCTTATTTTCCTTTTTTTAGCTGTTAATTTCATTAAAACCGACATTAGCAAGACGCTAGAGCCAAAAACAAATACGCTGAAGAAAAATTACATCAATCCTTCCATAATAATCGCTAATGACCTTTTGTGTTGAATTTCAAGCCACGAGGTTGTGTGACGAATACAGTTCACGTCTAATGACTTTCCCATTTCACTTATTAGACAAATACATACTAGTTTAATCTTTAAAAAAAATGTAAGCATAGGTTAATATAAACCCAACTATAAACTAAATTCAAACAACTTCTAACCTACATAAATATAAATCCTATAATTTATTACTCAAAAGAATGAACTGCCAGTCAAATATCTGTGCATCCTTTATGTTAGTAGTTTGGTTGTTATACCTTAGAAAACCAACTACTGAGCATTTCCTGGCTTCTTAACTTTTGAGCAATGGGTTTCTTTCAAAAAAGTTCACAGGTCGTAGCTCGAATCCGTTAGTAAGTGCCATCACTGGGAAATCTTCTTGGCAGGGGTTGTGATGAAAGCCTACAGTGTACCACAAAACTATATCTCTGTTCATAATAGATCTGTTCCTGCAACCACCCAAAACAAAATACAATGACTAGTTAGAGAAACTTATGTTTAATTTAAATATGCAAATTGGGTTGGCTAAACATAACCTACTTTCTAGATTTCTCATCATACTCCCCTTTTAAATGCCAAATCAAGGAAATCTTTTTTTATCTTTTAAAGTGAGAAGGTTATATTAGCGATTTTGACAACTTGAAAGGGGTACAACAAGTAAAAATAGAGGTGGTAGAGTACGTATGGACAACCATATTCAAATTCATCCAAAATTATTACAGAATACAAACCTGTGACTCCAAATGGCCAGTCCATCTTTTCCTGTACTCCTGTCAACATAAAAGCCAGCAGCCCATCTCTCAGACTTGTTATAGGCAGTCACCCACACTTGATATTTGGTGTACGAAGCTCGTATCTGCGGGTAATCGTCATCCACCAGGAGCGAAACAGCCGGTTGCCCTATCATCAATTGATAACCAACATTATTTCCCAGCTTTGTCTTCT
This sequence comes from Helianthus tuberosus, assembly GCA_030545235.1. NCBI lineage: Eukaryota > Viridiplantae > Streptophyta > Magnoliopsida > Asterales > Asteraceae > Helianthus > Helianthus tuberosus. The sequence goes on from CM060415.1 coordinate 81,544,175, forward strand.
TATTTGGGTTCACCAGGAACATCTCTGACGCCTTCATCCCAAACCTCAGCCTCGCGTCATCTTCGGTTTTCGCAGTCTCTTTAACGACCGTCCAGTAACTCTTCCTTGGAGATGCTTTGGCTTTGTTGACTTTTAAGTTTGCTTGCACAAAAGAGTTGTCTTCACCATCAATATCCAGGTCGAGGTAGTATGTGATGAAGTGATCATGGTTGTTCCCTATTCTATTCTCTGCTATCAAGGGTCCATAGGTTTCTTCTTTGATCTGGTCAGCTTTCGTTTGTGTTGTAGGCTTCATTTCTAGAACACCACTTAGCCCCACCTGCATGAAAATCGGGGATTTAAACTAGAGGTGTAAACCGCAGATTAACTTGTTAAAAGCTGGAATCGAGCCGAACTTAAATAGCTCGAGGATGAGCTTGAGCCAAAAATATGTTGGGAGTAATTCGGATTAGTTTACAAAAAGAGAAAGGAGGAATCACATTTTATGATGATAATTATTGGAAAAGAAGATGTATTATAAGGTTTGTTTAATTTTGTATATTGGAATCTTTTGGTTTACTAAGTTTGTTCATTTGATTATTTATAAAATAGAATTTGAAGTGAGAATTAGTATAGGTCTAGTATTATACTAGTGGGTTAATGTAATGTTTTATGTGTGTGTGGACTTCTATTAATAAAGTGAAAGTGACAATTATCAAGTGGTTACTCAAATCCCTTATGTTCCTATTCATTGATTGTAAAGCCTGGGCCATCAATTGGTACCAAAACCAAAAACTCACAACCAAGGATCATCGAGCAGCAAGTTGAAACTAGTAGTTTCAAGGGGCTATGGAAGAGCAGAACAACTGATATGAGATCAGATCGATCCATAGCAGCAAGAAGAAGATCATAAGCAAAGAAAAGCCCGTGGACATTAGAGTGATGTATCACACGGGTTTCATTGAAGAAAATAAACGAAAAAAAAGTAATTCTCCAGGATTGGTTTCCCGGTTTTTTATAATCACAAAACAGGTTAGTGACATAATAGGTTTTTTTTTTGTTGGATGTGTTCGATCAACACCAATTAAGGAAATTGTAAAACAATGAAGAAGAGAATTTCAAGATTTGTGACTGGCTGGATGGATTTGTCAGTAGCAACAACTATGGTGAAGTTTAAGAGAAGTAACAGATTCATTTACTAGAATGGATTGTTGTATTGTGTACATGAGGAGCAATACATATATATATATATATATATATATATAACAATCTCACAACAACAACTAACTGCCCTGTCATAACAAACTCAACCCACTAACTCTAACAAACTAACTATCTCAATATACTCTAATATGCCCCCTCAAGCTGAACTGGAGGTACCGACATGAAGCTTGGACCGCAGAGTGTCAAACCGAGAAGAAGACAACCCTTTGGTCAAAATATCAGTGATCTGAACAGTAGTAGGAACATATCTCACAGATAAAACACGATCCAATACCATATCTCGAACAAAATGCAAGTCAACCTCAAGGTGTTTGGTGCGCTGATGAAACACCGGGTTGACTGCAAGATATGTAGCGCCAATATTGTCACACCAAAGAGTAGGTGGACATGATGAATCAATATGTAGCTCATGTAAAAGAGATAAAATCCAACGAACCTCGGCAACAGTATGAGCTAAGGCGCGATACTCAGCCTCTGTACTAGATCGAGCAACCGTATGTTGTTTCTTGGAACTCCAACTAATGAGGTTGGGTCCAAGAAAAATACAAAAACCAGTAGTAGATCATCGATCATCAGGGCATCCAGCCCAATCAGCATCAGAATAAGCATGTATATCTCTACAATCAGACCGTCGAATACTCAAACCATGAGAAACCGTGCCCCGAAGATATCTCTGAATACGCTTGACTGCGACCCAATGACGATCGGTAGGTGTCTGTAGAAACTGTGACACCTTACTGACCGCATAAGCAATCTCGGGTCGAGTTAAGACCAAATACTGTAAGGCACCAACTGTACTCCGATATAAAGTAGGATCAGCCAAAGGAATACCTGTATGTCAAGAAAGCTGGCGTCCAGAAGAAACTGGAGTAGACAAGGGCCGACACTCAGCAAGACCTGTGCGCTGTAATAAATCAAGTAGATAGCGCTGCTGGGAAAGCTGTAAAACATCTTCAGAGAAAGTCGTCTGTATACTTAAAAAATAGGACAACACACCTAAATCTTTGAGCACGAACTGTGAATGTAAGAGCTCAATCAAGTCAGTAACAAACTCCGGAGAGCTCCCAGTAATAATAATGTCATCCACATAAACCAAGACATAACATGTGATCGAATCTCGTCTATAAACAAATAGAGAAGTATCAGAAAGACACTGAGAAAATCCACTAGAAACAAGAGCAGTGATAGCTTGGAAAACCAAGCTCTGGGTGCCTGCTTCAGGCCATAAAGTGTCTTCTGCAGTAAACAAACATGATGTGGGTGAGAAGAGTCAACAAAGCCTGGAGGTTGTGACATATACACAGTCTCAGATAGATCACCATGAAGAAAGGCATTGTTGACATCTACCTGTCTAATGACCCATCCACGAGAGAAAGCAACAGAAAGAACAAGCCGAATAGTAGTGGGTTTAACCACCGGGCTGAATGTATCGGTATAATCAACACCCTCAGTCTGATGAAAGCCCTTAGCAACAAGCTGGGCTTTGTATCGACTCACAGAACCATCAGGTTATGCTTAATCCTATAAACCCACTTGCAACCAACAATGTTTGCATCAGTGGGAGCTGGAACCAAACGGTAAGTTTGGTTAGCATGTAAAGCACCAATCTCAACACGCATTTCATCCCACCAAACAGACCACTGTTGAGCCTGTCTAAAAGTAGATGGTTCAGTGGTAGGAGCAGTAGAAGCATGAAAAAGAACATGATCAGGAAACTGACGTGGCTGTCGTGTGTGATCATGAGAATGAGTGATCATCTGATGAGTCGGAACAGTAGGAGGAGGAGGAGCAACAGGAGGAGAAGGGGGTGTCGAGGAAGAAGAAGAAGAGTGAGAAAAAGTAGGAGTAGAAGAAGTAGAAGTAGAAACAGAATTAGGAGGAATAGGAATTGGAGGAGGAGGAGAAGGAACAAACAAATGAGGAGAAAGAATAGAGAATGAAGAAGTAGGAATAGAAGTAGTAGGTACAGAAGTGGAAGAATCGGGAATATAAAAATGGTCTCATGAAAACGAACATGTCGAGACGTATAAGTACGAAAGGTATGAGGATCATAACAGAGATAACCAAGATGATCAGGAGCATAGCCAACAAAGATGCATGGAGTTGATTTGGGTGAAAGTTTATCCGTTCGGGTATCACCAAGAAACGGATAATACAAACACCCAATTGTGCGGAGAATAGAGTAATCAGGTCGAGAACCAAAAAAAATCTCATATGGAGAAGAATGTTGAAGAACCGGTGATGGTAACCGGTTGATAAGAAAAGCAGCAGTGGCATACGCATCATACCAGAATTTCTTTGGTAACCGAGCATGAAACAATAATGCTCGAGCTATCTCAGAAATATGGCGTTTTTTCCGCTCTGCAACCCCATTCTGTTGGGGAGTATAAGGGCATGAGATTCTGTAAGCAATACCAGAATCTGAAAGAAATCGAGCCATAGAACCATGAATGAGCTCAGGAGCACCATCGCACTGAAGATGTTTGATGGTACAAGAGAAAAGGTTCTCAACTAGTGGTTTGAAATGTCGAAAGCAATCAACCGCTTGAGAACGATGAGTCAAAGGATACAACCATGTAAATCGACTAAAATCATCAATGAAAGTAATGAAATATAGGTAACCATCTCTAGATATAGTTGGGGAAGCACCCCAAATATCACAATGTATAATATGTAAAGGCACAGTCGAATGTGATACAATAGATGTGAAAGGTAGTCTAGTGGATTTAGAAATACTACAAGCAGTACAATGATTATTTTTGGTTTTATTTTCCAAATGTAAAAACGAACAACGCGACATAACATCATCAGAAGGATGCCCCTGCCGAGAGTGCCAGGTCTCTCGAGAGACAGATGCAACAGCATATAGAGAGTATAGCTGATGTGAACTACCACACGTGTGGTGGAGCAGCTGTCCACCCAAAGTCTGAATAGATAAACCACAATATGAGAAAGTAATAGAAACAGGGTGATCAATAACCAATTCTGTAATAGACAAAAGGTTCTTGGCTAAACCAGGAACAACAAGTACATGCTTGAGTAAAAGACTAGCACTAGACAAACGAAGTAAGGCAGTGCCAATATGAGAGATAGAAAGAGATGTACCGTTACCGACAATCACACTTTCAGAACCAGTGTATGGTGTAACATCAAAGACTAAAGAGGAGTCAGCGGTCATGTGAGCAGTCGCGCCTGAATCAGGAATCCAAGAGTCAACCTTCTCGCACACGCTAGCTAAATCCGCAAAAAGCCCAAAATGAGAAGAAGGTTGTCCAAAGTGAGGCGAGCCACGATGACTGGCCCATGCAGCAAAATGTTCAGGCCCAAACTGATAAGCAGGCCTAGTTTGAGAACTAGGGCCATAATGAGTGGTAGTTGGATTAGACTGGGCATTCTGATTAGTATTATTTGTAGGAAAATTGGGTTGTGAATGCATTTGTGAAGGACCTGGGCCCAAAATAGAAGAATTAGGCCCACCAAACATGCGCCCATCATATTGTGGATTTGAGTCAGCCGTTGACGAATTACCAGCTCCAAACCCTAGAATGCGTGAATCATACGCAGGTGCGTGTACAAACCCTAGATCAGCAACATGAGCAGAAAATTTGTTGCCTCCGGTGGTTGACCATTGTTGACTAACGGAGAAATTAGCACCATGGAATCCACCACCTCGGTTACCATAACCACCACGATTTCCACCAAAACGACCGCCATTACGACCGCCGGAGTTTCTACCTCGCCAACGTCCTCCAGAATTTCGACCACGACTCGACGAATCTGTTGGAGTGAATCTGAAATAACAGGTTGCAGCAGTGTGACCTGTTTTAGCACAAATTTGACAAATCGGTGAAGGTTGAGATTCATGATGTGGTGGTTTGATACTAAGAGCAGCCATGGCAACATGTGGAACCGATGTTGAGGAACATTGTGTTAATCGTGCCTCAAAAGTTAACAATCGTGCACGAAGCTGATGGAAATTTGGTCTCACTTCATGATTCTCAATATTCAAACGAAAAAGTTTATAATCATTATTAAGACCGTCAAGTATTTGTTGAACAAGTGACTGATCTGTAATAGGATCACCAACAGCATCCAGAGCATCATCAAGCTCTTTTGCACAGCTCAAGTAATCAGAAATAGACTTTGATTCCTGTCTCAATAGATGAAACTGAGTTCGGTATTGATTCTGTTTTGCAAATGATTGTTGACTGAACGAATCTTCTATGTTCTTCCATAGTTCAGAAGACGTTTGTGTTCCTCTTGCTAGATACAAGAAGGATTCATTTACTAGAATGGATTGTTGTATTGTGTACATGAGGAGCAATGCATATATATATATATAACAATCTCACAACAACAACTAACTACCAACTGTCATAACAAACTCAACCCACTAACTCTAACAAACTAACTATCTCAATATACTCTAATAAAGTTTGATATGAGCAATTTGCTTGTGTTTTGCAGATCAAATGATGTGAATCGCAGTCAAGCGCATGGTTATGCGAGTTCATACGGTCAAGAGAAAAGAATGAGACATGGATAAGCCAGATGTAGACAAAAAGACCATCTGTTGTGGATATCCTCGGAGATGAGTTAAGTGTATTTATTTCAAAACTAAAGGTTGATTGTAATTTAGATTAGTTTCTAAAGAAAAAGGAAGAACGGATCTTAATATGGGGATGAATATAGGAAAAGATGATAAATTATAAGATTTAATAAAATGGTTTATTTTAATTCCTTTGGTTTATCAAGTTTTTTTATTTGTTTAATTAAATAAAATTTGAAGTGTTTGAGAACTTGCATAGATATATTATAAATAGTGGGTTATTGCAAATGTATCTTGTTTTATTAACAAGTTGAAAGACACAATTGAGAAAACAAAGTGAAAGATACAATTACGAAGTTGGATCAAATATGTTATTTTATATTCTTTGATAAGTTTGTTTAGCAAACAAGCCACATGATCTTTAGTTGTTGAATTCGACTAGGCTTTTAATTATAAACGGTACTATTATTTATATATATTTTATATAATATATGAAATATATATTTATATAATTTTTAATATTAACATATAAATTAAGGGTGGAGTTCCTCTACAAAGTGTGTTTTGTCTAAAAAGTGTAAGAAGTGATTATGACCATTAGATTAGGTAATTGATGGATGAGATTACATGAGTAGCAATATTGTAATATTTATTTTAATTAAATTGATTGATTAATTGAATTAAGGATACAAAAGTAAATTTTGTATGTCTTAAATTTAGGAATCACATGCAACTCACATGTAACTTCCCTTCATCTTTTTAAAACGTCAATAATTTTTATACATAATTTTTTTTAAATATACCATAATAATGAGCGTTTTTTATCTTTCATATGAGTACCATATTGCTACATATCTAAAAAATTACGATTCAAGTAATTCAGACACTAGTGTGTTTTATATAGTGTCTGCATGTTTTATATTGTAAATTTCAGACACTATTGTGTTTTATAAGTTAGGGTTGTGTTTAATTGTGAAAATTGGTATAACACGGTGTGAAGAAATCGTAAACTGATAAAACACAACGTCAAGAAATAATGAATGTCTTTTATATTTTGAAATATATGAGGGGTGTGTTAAATTGATATAACACGGTGTGAAGAAATCGTAAACTGATAAAACACAATATTAAGAAATGATGAATTTGTTTTATGTTTCGAACTTCGGATGAATTAATCATGGATACAATGGTGTAACTGCCAATTTTGAATAACTAATAGACATAAGTTTCCATAAAAATAGCATTTTATTGTTATGATATAAAATATTTCATAAATTGTTGTAATTATTCAATTACCTTAATGCCCTATAGTAAAATAATACTAGATGCCACATGTCACAAGGAGATTACTTCCTACACTTTGTAGGAAAAGTAGGCTTTGTAGCCAACTCCTACCCTATAAATTAATATATGATAGTAGAGCAAGTGAATGAATAGTGATTTGAGGGCATTTTAGGCATTTTTTTTATTTTTTTAATTATGATAAAAACAAATAAATAATATATTTTATGGTATACATAAGAATTATATTTAAAAGCGTGTATATCTACAACTATAAATGTATATAATTTACTTAGTAAATCAATAATAAACATTCCAAGCTCTAACATGACAATTATAGCTCAAAACGAGCTGAGCTTGGGTCGGCTCGCTTGTTTACACCAACACTTTGAATATCCATGTAAAACAACGTAATATCCAGCTAAATCTTAGATCGATTTCTTACCTTAACTTTTATGGAACCAGTTTGTTTGAATTCCCAATCGAGTATATAATCATAATTTCCTACCGTAGCAACCATTCTAACAACCAGATTAACTTCTGATTCTCCGGTTGTTATTTGCACATATGAGTATCATGTTAATAGAGTATGAATGTTGACTATTCGAGGTGATTGACAATTACATTGTCCTCACTTATACACATAAAATTCGAGGGATGACAAAATTACCTGAGCCTGACGGGTATATCCGAAATTAGACGGGTATTCCTGATACCCAACGGGTATTGGGCCGGGTTTGGAATTAGTTTTAAAAATTTTCGCAGGGATGAGTCGGGTATGGGATTAGGTGATACCCGACACGATTACTCGAAACTACATACCCGTTTACCCGAACTATATACTAGATCATATACCCGAATTTTTTAATATATATTTATATTTTCCATTAACACTTGTCTATTAGTGATTTATTTTAGTATGTTCAGTGAAAAAATAAATTTTCTTTTAGTATATGTATTTGATAATAATATTTATATTTTGGATGTTATGAAGTATATACACATAAATGTATAAGTATTATAAAGTTATTATTAATTTATGAAAAAACTTATATTATGTAATGTACGTTTTTAATTTATAATCGTTGTTATATAAATAAAATATATAATAATTATAATAGTAAAAAAAATGCATTTGAAAACCCCAATGTATATTTTTAACAAATTAATGGGTATGCCCGATGCCCGTGGGTGTACTCGATAACCGACGGATAATTACCCGACAAATACCCGATGTGTATTGGGTCGGGTATAGGACACGATTTTATAAACCGGTATGGTTATGTGATTACCAATATCCGACTTGAACCCGACCAATTGCACCCCAACTTATCATAAGTGTGCACAAAAATAAAAATGGGGAAAACATTCACGCCTGTTTTTATAAAAAGATGTTCGCTAAATGCTGAGAAATGATATAAATTTGTTCCATCCCTCCTTTAACTTGTAAAATCAGTAAACTTCACCAGTTTTTCACACTTAAATACAAAAAAATAAAAAAATAAAAACATTTTGATGTGATATTATAAAGAACCGTTAACCTTTTAAATCATTTTTTTAAATATATAAATTACATTAGAGATCATATATGGTTTATCTAATCATATTTAATGTGTTATAAAAGTTTTAAAACTTTCTACAAAAGGTCTTTAGTCCACCAATACCAAAAATACTCATTTTAACCCTTTATTTAAAAACCTACAATAAAGAAATTTACCAAAATATACACACTTGACCAAAAATTTTTCAACATAGACAATGATTTTCAGACTTCTACAAATTAGTCTTAGCCTACATTCAAAAGGGGGGGGGGGGGGGGGGGGGGGGGGGGGCTGCTTAGTAGTCTCAGTCTTCTGAAAAAAAGTGTAAGCTTAACTGTACTAGCCACCTCACAAAAGGTGTAGCTAAATCTTAGCCATCTTAGCTGCTGGAGCTTAATCGATGGCAATGAAGTTAACTAGTTTAATGAAGGCTAAACTTCCACCTCTATATTGGGAAACAAAATTTCAGGTCTAACATGTGTATTTAGATAATTTCCCATTTTATTTATAAAATAGTTGCTAAATTAATATAACATGGCAAAACTGGTGACGCTTACCACTTTTCCTGGAATACCAACTTCAGTATGCCTCCAAGCTATATCTCCGGTATATCGCTTGAAAATGCAAATGGCCCTTGGTACCTTTTGCGGCAACCCATCTCCCCCAGCCATATAACCATCCAAATAAGCTGCATTGCTTGGACAGTCTATCAAAGGCACAAGTGTTACAGCAGATCTACCAAACCCAAACTCACCCACATCAAAAAATGTCCTGTAGTACCATTCATTACTAGGATCCATATAAGGAACAAATGTTTCCGATATGTGCCCTCGGTACAACACCCTACGCCATTCTTGTTTTCCAGAATCAAAGATCGACGTGGTCTATATGATTACGCCAGCACGTGCGTTGAATCCCACATGAAATCTCCAATTCTTCCAGTTAATATTATGACCATTAATGGTGAATGATCTGTTGTTAATAGGATCTGGTCTGTCAGCAAAAGACGAAACACTACTAAACAATTGAGTACCATCAGCTTCAGGTAAAGTAGTTTTTCCCCTCTTTGATATAATATTCGTGATTTGCATCGATTCAATGTTTACTAGAATGGTTAAACCTTCTATCGGCATTGAGAAAACATTATTGGTTCGTTCGCGATAGAAGCATGATAGTTTAACCGCTCTTCGAGTGATGGATTCTCCAAACCATCCTATAGTGAAAGGAAAGCATGTGATTCCTGAAATGTTCAAGCCCCTTCTTGCAACCAAATCTTTAAACTTTGAACTGTTGAAGGGTAACCTTGCTGCTTGCACTAGCTCGGTTAAAGTAAGTGGAGGGTAACCGTCACCGTTATAAACATGGTCCGATGTGATTGAGCCATCGGTCAAATCCACAATGATTTCATGGGTTTTTCCGCCACCACGAACCACCACCTTGGCTTGACGATGAGGGAAAGATTGGTTTTGCTTCTCAGAAGATAGCCATTTGATAACTTCTTTTTTGTCTGGTTCGTCGAGGTCAACAAAATGAAAGTTTAGATTTGGAAGAGAAGAAAGGTGAGAGGTTGTGATAATTTGTTGAATCTTGGATATTTCACTAGGATTTAGAGGATCCAAAGGATGATGATGGCTGCCAGTGAACAGAAACTGAAATGTTAGAACTAGAATTGTAATGAGAATATTCATGAATCTTTCCATTGGACTGAGATTAATTTTTTGCAGTGTTGGGGCTGCTGAACAAGGGGTTGGAAAATGGTTGACTAGTTGGCCATGTTACCAGGTAACATGTTGTGATTGGTTCGTTTATGTTGCTTGCGTTGTAAGGAAAGATGAGTTGATATTCGGATGCTTTTGCTTTATTGCTTACTTTTTAGCTTCAGATAGATAGATTGAACTTAAAGTAGAAGCTAAGATTGTAATTATAGTTTTAATGATAACAATAACAAAAATAAGAGTAAATTACAACTTTTGTTCTTTATGTTTGACGTATCTTTTAGTGGAAAATTTGACAAGTTCTGTACTTAATTTTCTTAAAGTAGAAGTTAAGATTGTAATTATAGTTTTAATGATAACAATAACAATAACAAAAATAAGAGTAAATTACAAGTTTTGTTCTTTATGTTTACACTAAATTATAGGCGTGTCTTTTAGTGGAAAAGTTGACAAGTTCTGTATTTAATGTTATAAAATCTTGCATATTATGTCCTTTACGCCAAGCTCAGTTAGATTTTTTAGTTAAATCAAATTAGAAAAGGGCATTTTAGTCTTTTTTTCCCATTTATTTAATATTGTTTAAAAAATTAAACTATTATTATTATTATTATTATTATTATTATTATTATTATTATTATTATTATTATTATTATTATTATTATTATTATAACTCTCTCTCCCACTACCACCACCATCAAACCATCACCTGCCAACCCACCACCACCTGCCAACAACCCATTCCCGCCACCACTGCCACCACCCTTCATCTTCTACAATCACCATCACGACTACCCTCCACCTCCACCACCCACACCACCAATAGGCCCCACCGCACGTACCTAGCCACCACACACCCCAAATCAACAAACAAAACCTTCATAAACTTGTGATGTTGGTGTCGTTTCTATCATGGCTCCAACTTAGAAATAATGTCACTATAAATATACCATTTTGTGCAGAATTGCATCAAACTCTTATCACTAGATATTCTTTTTATTCACTTTCTTGATTATCATTCATTAAGAAACATTGCATTAAAGTCTATCACTAGATCCATTCTTCTTTCACTTTCTTCATTATCATTCAATAAACAGTAAGCACCCAAAATCAAATTCGATATTTATAAAAATTTTCTTCAATCATGAAACAATAATCAAAACAAAATTTTTCTAAAACCAAAAAAAAACCGTCTAGTTCTTTTCTATTTTGAACTTCAAACAAAACGAGACTGAACAATTTTGGATCCGGTGCTTAGGAGATAATCACATGATAACAAACGAAGTCGATTGCAGATTATAAACACGTGTGTGCAGTATAAACATCTTCGACATAAAATCACACCTAAAAATGGGGAGACAATTTAGGGTTTCACAAAATCCCCAAATCGTTCAACCATCTCATCCATGAGATTGAAGAACTTATTTCACCGGAAAAAGAAATCCGGCCTCGATAACTGCCACAACGACGTCGTTTCATCGTCCTTCAACTCCATTAAGAACATCCGTAGCCACATCGACGCTGGTGATACTTGACGGACAGCGTCTGGATACCCGGTTGGTGGGGATGTGCTAGTGGTGGTTGTGGGGGCGATGTAGTGTAGAGAGTGTAGGTTCGTGATTCGGACTGTGACCCGTGATTAGTTTGTGATTATGTTCAAGATGTGAGAGATTAGAGACGGATAAACAAAACTTCCTTGTATTAATTCGGTTGCATAACATTACAAAGCGACCCGATTACAAGCTAACCGAACCATACCAAAGGAGCATACATCCGGGGAGAGACCAAGTGGTGATCTCTGATCTCTCCCCCAAAGTCTAAAACCTTCATGAAATTGCAAATGACCAAGTGGTGGTATTTATAGACACACCACATTCACTTGCAAACACACACGGTCAAACAAATAACCCTCTTGTTTAACCACTATAAACAAGCGGGTCAATACACATTCGTTTGACCGTTTCACTAACTATTACATAATCAACATAAAATAATTCTAATCTATTCGAACAACATCGGACACAAAAACTACACCAACAAATTCCCCCTTGTCTGTTGCTGTCGAATGCTGAAAATGCAACTTCAATCGATCTTTAGTCAAGTATTTGTTGATGTCATCTTCTCTGTGTTAACAAATTCCCCCTTGACAGATGATCCAGGTAAGTAGTATCTTGACTTGAGTCTTCATAGCAATACCAAACCCTTGAAGCTTCTCGTATAGTCTTTCCCCCTCAAAGTACGCGGTATCCGGTTGGGTGTTGTGCAATTTCCTCGCAAGACTAAATTGACCGATCTTCCGCTGATCTTCCAATACTCCAACCTTCATTTGATAAGGGTTCCATTCTTTAAAAACTGCATCAAGTCTTGATCTTGTCATAAGAACTCTATTTCATTCAAGCATACTACATTGGTAGATTTTCTGGTGAACTGTATTCTGTAAACCATCTTTCTGGAATCGACCAAGTAATGCACTTTGATCATCAGCATCAACACTCAGGAAGTCACCTAGACCGAGTATATCACTTGCAAGCTCAACCAGCATGCTTAGTTGAACTACATCCTGATCTCATTGTCTCGCCTCTGTGAAGTTGACCACGTAATGCACTACAGATCTTCAGCATCAGTACTCAGGATGTCAGCTTGATCAAGTACATCGTTTGCGAACTCAACGAATTAAATTATACCAAGATAGGGCTATAAACGAACCGAACGAACATGAATAAGGTCTTGTTCATGTTCATTCGTTAAGGAAATAAATGTGTTCAGGAACGTTTACCGAACAAAATATTAGGTTCGTGTTCGTTCATTAAGGAAATGAGTGTGTTCATGAAAGGTTCACGAACACAAATAAATTTGGCGAACGTGACGAAGGATAAAGGTGGATGGACCCTTATTATGGAACGGAGGTTGATCGTATTCATCGATTTAAATAATAAGAAATAAAAGGGAAATGCTGCATAAACAAAGGAAATAGGGTTTCCTAATTTAATTGTTAGGGTAATAAATTAAATAAAGGTTTAATGGTAATAAAATAAATAAAAGTTTAATAATATAAAAAGTATAGATAAAATATATGAAAATTAAAACACAAACATATGAACATAAACGAACGCAAATGAATGAATGTTCATGAACACGTTCACGAACAGGAACACGTTCACGAACTCCTTACCGAACGTGCACGAACACAATTGAACGAACGAGACCTCTGTTCATGTTCGTTCATTTAACTAATCGAACGAAATTTCTTGTTAATGTTCGTTCGTTTATTAAACGAACGGACATAAACGAACTTCCCGCCGAACGGTTCACGAACTTTTCGATGAACGTTCGGTTCCTTTACAGCCCTACACCCAGATCCCTGTAAAATCTCATAAAGATTCCCCAGGTCTTCAGTGAACAGCGTTTTGAAACTACTTTAGACTTTAGATACCTTTATGTTTCGGTGCAAAACCCTTCACGCTAGCTGGAGAATTAATTAAAATCCTCAAATATGTGTCTGTGCAAAACATTCCACGCAGAACCTTTGGTATCTCCAGAAAATCACAAACTCTACCACCTGTGATTGCGTTTAGAAATTTACCGAAGAAATTCCAAAACATATGAAAATTTTAATCCCCCCATTTCTTTGGTAAAATCTCTAAACCTTATCAAATTCCCTCCTCTGAGCGGAATCTTTCAAATGTTTTCGGGTTTTCTAAAAATCACGAAAGCGACTTTCTTCTTTGCATATTCTAGTTGATAACGTAAGTCCCCTAGCCTCGTAGGACCCGACTTGTATCCCCCCAAAGTTCTGCTAACACATAATCCGAAAACCTTCCATCATAGGCATAACTCTTCGACTTTGTGAACTCGTTAGGACCGGTCTTGGCTCTCTAGGTTCCATCAATCTTTACCAAATGCGAGAATATGACAATTAACAAAATTATTTCGAGCATTTACGAACTGTACGTCCCGAAATCTGAGGATCGATAACGAAAATCAAACCCTTGTTTATAACAAACAATGTCACGGGTGCGGAATCCCCGTAACTATGCTAAACCAAACACAGATAGTAACAAAACGGAATAACCAATGAAACACAATCTATTAATTAAACGGGATGAGAACCAAGAACAACTGATACACACAAAATTTTACAGAATAACTCTCAGGGTATGCTCTCAACTAGTTTCAAAGTGAAACTAGAAAGTGTTTATATAGCAGCCTGGGCCTTAACTACGACGAAACACAAAAGGGCTCGACGAAACAACATTGGGCGAGACATTGGGCCTGACTAAGCCCAGCATACGACGAAACAGGAGAGTTTCGTCATGCTTTTGTCCTGTAGCATGATGAAACACTTTGTTTCATCATGGTTTTGTCCTGTAGTGTGATGAAACACTTTGTGTTTCATCATGTGAGTTTCGTCAGTAGGAGTTTTGGCCCAAGGAAATCAAGGCCCAAAGAAGGTTTTGCCCCAAAGACTATATAAACACACATACAGACAACTAATAATCTAAATGCCACATGCATTGTTCGTTTAACGTTACAAAACAAATGAGATAAAGTTGTCGGACCCAAGTGGGATATGAGGATATCCGACTTGGTCTTCATGCTGTTTAAAGGCTCGAACCGAACGTGTCGCGTCCACACAAAAGTGTATCAACAAACTCCCCCTTGGACGCTGCTGTGATGGTTCGACTTCCATGTCTTTCATGTCGGGGGATCTTCAAAGTCTTCACGCTTCATAAGAAGAAAGTGTATCAACAAACTCCCCTTTTCATTTAGGAAGTGTGTTAACAAACCCCCCTTTAGATTGAACTCTCCATTGAGTCATGCTCCTGAATCATTTGATTTGTCAATTCTTCAGATCCTTGTGGTGTTGATGAAGGGTCAACTGCAACCCGATCATCTTGATCTTCTGATTGCATCAACGTCGTGTCTTCACTTTACGGCTTGTCATCTGACACGTTCTCTTCTCCTTTAGCTGATTCTGATGTCACATCTGCACATACAAGAAAGCTAAACACGTAATGAGAACAACCGCTTGGAATATAGACAAATTAAACAAACGACACATATGAGATCAAATCTCAATCAAACACCGACCGACAACAGTTTGAAAGTTTACAAAATGTATCAATTTTAATCTTTTAACTTTCTAAACTTGTTAACTTCGACCATTTATCAAGATGCAATTGTTTTCCGGCTTACAATCAGGATTTTGGGTAGGATAGACTCGAGTTCCAACATCGGTCAATCTAAAATGAAATGGAAATAAAATCTTTTGGGATTTTATAAAGTTTAAAATAAAACACACCTAAAATCTTTTTGGAATTTTCATTATTCAAATTGTAAAGACGGAAAGCAATAAATAAATATATACAGAGATGCAGAAACTGAAAGCAGTAAATAAATATTACAGACGTTCTTTTTGCGAGTTTCGAGGGTAAGAGAATCATATCAGTGTACGGTCACGCCAAAACGCTCTTTTTGTTCAATTAGTTAACATTTAGATAAGCATCCTATAAAAATTATCGGTATTGTTGTCCACTTAAGTGTAACACCTCGAAAATTCGTGTTAAATAAAATAACGACACGTGTCGTGTAAGACAAAAAGCGTTATAAACTCGGATTTATTAAAAAAATGTTTGACAGGATTTAGAAGTGTCGTTATGTTAACTTTTGCACCTCTGAACAACCTCGTTATAAATCCCAAGACTCAAAACATATTAAAAACATGTAGTATATGTTCAAGTTCAGTGAATTATAGCAATGAATGATTCATAATTTAATTGGTGGACTCCTACGAAGAAATTTTCATGGTAAACCTTATTGTTCGGCACTTTCTAAAAGACTCCAGGACTTTCACACAACATAACATGGTGGTGCATACTATACATGACCCAAATTTGAGGCCCCATATTGATAAAAAACGGCCAAGAATCGTTTATACTCAGTTGCCCCTTCAAATAATTGAAAAGCCAACATTTTGGTCCCTGATGAATTGTTGCGCACCGCAACAAATATTTGTTACGGTGCGCAAGCAACTGCCAGCAACAGAAAACCGGCTGTTGCCAGTTTAAACGCGATTCTGACCTCTTAAACGAGTTTCCTCTTACCCCTTGGCCCCTAAACACTCCCTAAACATGTAGGACACATGTAGGAATGTTTTGGGCAGTAGTAGACCTTGTTGTCAATGCATTGTGGTGAGTAAATCCACTATATAAGGGCCTTTAGTTGCAAACAATTCATCACATCTTCATCTGCATTCTTGGAGCACTTCTGGAACTCAAAACCTTCTCTCAAGTGTTCCCTAATCAAGCTTAGGACCTTTGTAAGTTGCCTAACCTTCTCTAAATAACTTTAGCTTAGTTATTTAGCTAAAAGTCAAACCGACGTAATTACGGTTTGACTTCGAGATTAAGTATTAATGGCTCAGTCATATCTCGAATCAAAAGTAGTTATGAGTTGGTATTTATGTGGGTAATAAAACCTCAAAAGGGTTTCCCCTGATCATCACTCTAACCAGGTCAAAAGTCGGGTCAAACTTATATTTAAAAAGTCAACAGGAAGCTTAAAATGCTATTTATGCATAATTAACATTGTAGATCATATGCAACCTGTTGGATCATTGTTATAACTTGGTAATAAGTGTAAGAACATGTCTAAACATGTTCAACCCGACAATTTCCTGTTTAGACCCGGTTCGGAGCCGAAAGTCGCATAGTTTGACTTTCACTTTGACTTTCAGTTCTGACCCGTTTAGGCATGTTTTAGAAATGCCTCAGAGCTTTAATTGGATTAGGTTACTTGTTAGTACAGCCCTCTGTGATTATACACCTTGGTTCATTAGTTATCCAATTAATATGCATGTTTCCGTTAATTGCTCATATGTTGACCATTATGCCCTTATTACCTTAAAAGGTGATTTATGAAAATGTAAAAGTGTAGAAACCTTAGTTACTGATATATAAACTTGTATGCAAAGTTTGACATCAGTTTGACTTGAAGATTAAGAGTTATGCTCATTATCGCAAATTTAAAGCTTTATGTTAATAAAATGGCGTAATTAGCGTATAGCCTAGTTAAGCCTACTTTTTGGTACCAAACTTAATACCCACTGATATAATATATTATTTTGGGATTTTTAAAGATTTTTAATTAATTTTAGGTTGAGCATAACTAGTAGTCGTAGGCTTAATCCGGTAATTGTCGATTTTGCCCTTACGGGCCATAAAATGAGTTTTACCGATCTAAACGACTCCAAACCTTTTGCCACTGATCACATATGTTAAATAAGTTATTTTAAGCCGGCTGGAAATATAAAAATATCAGATTTAAGTATCGAACCCGGAAATGGCCTTTAATCGCCTTATTTAGCGTTTTTAACGCATAGTATGTATTAAAATCATATTGAACATACCCGGGTTGATACCTACTGATATATGAGGCAAATTATAATATTTTAACAGTAAGCAAAGGTTGTTAAACTCAGACTTCATTTTTGAGCTTTTCGGCTTATGTGAAATTACCAAAATGCCCCTTCGGTGCATAGTTTGGTTATAATTGATAAATTTGACATATATACTTTATCCTACTGTTATAACTTATCAAAATAAGTATTTTTACTGATTATACCAGACCTGTAACTCAGGTAAACACTTAAACTCTTTTATAACCTTTTAAATGACCAAACTACCCCTACGAGGCCTAGTTTGTGTTTAAATACGTTTTGGGCATAATAAAAGACAACTTACTGATGTCACAACATATTAGGAGCATATTAACTTAGGAAACCTGTAAATGGCTCATATGAATAACCGTTACGCTTATTACGCGTTCGGTTCGGTTTATGTAACTAGTTTGCATAAATTAGCCAAAACGGGTCAAACGTTATCGTTTTTATCTCAAAATCCAGAATGTGTTTAGTTTACCCATATTATACAAGTCTCCAAACTTGTCGGGTCTAAATCACATCCTATCCCGGTCTTCGCTTAATCATGCGTTTTGAACCGTAAACCTTTCCTTAAAACTAACCGGTCTAAGTTACGACTTAAATAAGACCCGTTAGGAATTTAATAGGTTAATAAAACCTTCGTTCCAGATTGAGAGCCCCAGTAGAAGTACTTGTGCTTGCTGATTAGGATATACGGCTGAGTATAAATTGCATTGCTAGCTCAGGTAAATACTTTTAACTTATTTTCCCTTATACGGGCTTGGGATACGGTATTATAAATATACCGCTTGGTCGGGTGTAGAAACCTTTTAATCGGAGATGATTAAATTGCATAATCCCGTTTTAATCTGTATTGATTGATAACAAATAACATTGGGGGTTAATGATCGTGTCCTGGATATCCTTGGCTCATTTTAAAAAGTGAATGGCCACGACGTAAGCACAAGGTGTAGGCAAAACACCTCCTGTTGCATATGTATAACGTATACTCACTCGTAAGGGTATCTTCTTGTGAGATTATATTTGTGGTGTGTCGATTAATCTTGTCCGGCTTGTATTGTATAATCACCGGCCCTAAATGTTGGACAACCATGTAAATCGGATACAAGATTTTTATTAATAAAATTGTCCCAAGTATAAAAGATTAATTTTGCCTCTGTGCATTTTAATCCAGTTATAAAAGATATTTTGTGCCTCGTGCATTCAAATCAATTTTTAAACTCTTTTCCAAAATGAGTCAGTTAATTGTATTTACCAGTGTAAACTGACGTATTTTCCAAAAGGTTAAGTGACAGGTACTATGCGTAATTGGCTGGGAGCTCAGGGCGTCACTAGGGAATCTTGCAAGTTCTAGATGTCTAAAGTCTGTTGAACAGTTTTCTTTTATTGATCCGCCTGTGGATCCTTTACCTTCCGTTGTAATACTTTGACATTACTTATACTCGGAATGTAATATATTTATCTTTTGCTTCCGCTGTGCATTTATATATTGTGTTGTTTGACTATGATGATCTCAACTACGTCACGATACTCCCCACCGGGCCCACCGGTGACACGTGGAAATCGGGGTGTGACAGGTTGGTATCAGAGCCAACATTGAGTGAATTTAACACTAGCCTTTTGTGTTTAATCTCAATGACACATTAGCACATTCCTTGACCTTCTGAGTCTAGACTTAACATAGGAATACTCTCAATCCTAATCTGGAAATTTTTACTTCCAAAATTTTATATATATTGGATATGTCGCCAAGCGAAGAAGCTGTATTAGAAATTCTCCACAATCTGGAGCCCTGAAATGCTGAGCTTCGTACCGCGGCTAGAATGAAACGAGCATCCAAGGAGAAAGCATTCAGAAATAACTTGAAGAAGAAACTCCTTTTGCTGAAGATCGTTTCCTTAATAGTCCTCATAAGGACATATTTATCTTTCAGTCCCTTTAAGGACACATTATTCCTTTTAAAGACACGCTTAGGGCAACTCTGTACTTTTATTTTCATATAATGGATTGATTAAATTAAGTTTTCATTCTAAACATGAAATATGAAATAAATGGAAAATAACATCCCTTAGAAGGGAAGTGCCTACGGGCTATAATTAACGTCCTCTGAGACTAAAGACGGTGGTAGCCTACAACTCTCTGTCAAGGAGAGTATTGAACTTGGATTCACACCTAAATGCCTCGATCCCAGACGATCATGGCTTATAAATTAAACTTGTCCACGTGACTAACCCTTTTGTGCTATTACTAAATGCCTCGATCCCAAACGATCATGGCTTATAAATTAAACTTGTCCACGTGACTATGCCTTTTGTGCTATTACTAAATGCCTCGATCCCAAACGATCATGGCTTATAAATTAAACTTGTCTACGCGACTAGGCCATTTGTGCTATTATTAACTTATAAATTAGGATTTATGATCAAAATCCTGAATAAAATAAATATCCTTCCTTCCCTGCCAGTAGGCATTTTAAAAAGAATCTTAAAGGTGAAACCTAGCCTACGCGGCCAAGATGGTGAAACCTACCCAAGGGATTTAGATCCATGTTAACACCTAAGAACGTGTTAGCACTCCTGACAAATGTGATTCGATAAAATCACAACAGTCGTCCTTATATTGGATTCTTCCAATTTTCTTATCTAGTCTAGTGATCTAGAAATCATGGCTTGTGTCATCCTATAAGATGATCACATTATAAACATCCGATAGTGATGAAGTGCCTACGGGCTAAACTTGTTGTCCGATAAGACAACGACAGTGGTGGTCTGTGACCTTCTGTCTAAAAGTGTTGGACCAGGTCCAAGCATAATAGTCGGTAGGATCCATACGATCTCGACTAATAGCATCTGAGAAGATGATCATATTATAACCATCCCTCAGAAGGGAAATGCCCACGGGCTATATCTATTGTCCTAAAAGACAAAAGACAGTTGAAGTCTACAACTCCCTGTCAAGAGAAGGTAATGAACGTGATTTAAACCTTAATGCCTCGATTCTCTGAAATCATGGCTTATAAAATTTAGAACTGTCCTTGTGACTAGGCCTTTTTACGCCACTTTAATATCCTTAATGTTTTATAACTAGGATAAATTATAATGGAAAATACTAATTAAATATAACTAACAAGTTAACCAATATGGTTTATATTACCATGGTTGATAAATCGTCAAAGATGATGATTCCATAATAATCTCTGAATAAATCATTGTTAATATTTATGTAGCAATCAAGCTACATGGCTGGATTAGATGAAGTTAACAGTCACTTGAAGGAGAGCAATGATACTACCAGAATTAATGTAACTGGAGCAGAACTGCAGGCAATAATAGATTGTGCTGTTACTCGAGCTCTTAATCGACAGTATGATGAATCAAATGATACCCACTCCAAGACTCTATCTATGGCTCGTAGTAAGCCCCCTCCTAAAACACATGAGTCAAGGGAGGACGATGTTCATGACTTGTCAAATCAAAGGAGTATTCCGTCTAGACAAGTTGTGTTTCATCAAGAGGCATCAGTTAAGACCTGTTCATATAAATATTTTGTCTCCTGCAAGCCCAGAGACTTTACAGGAGAAAATGGGGCCATCGATTGCATGACATGGCTCGATGAGATGGACGCTGTTGTTGACATCAGCGGTTGTGCGGAGCAAGATGTTGTGAAATTTGTTTCACAATCATTCAAAGGAGAAGCGTTGGCATGGTGGAGATCATTGCTCCAAGCCCCGGGAAAAGTTCTACTCTACAACTTATCTTGGGATCAATTTGTTGCATTAGTCAAAGAAAACTATTGCCCCCAGCATGAGGTAGAAAATATAGAATCAGACTTCTTGACTCTAGTCATGGAGGATTTGGATTGTCAGGCGTATGTGACAAGTTTCAACACTATGTCCCGCCTAGTTCCTTATTTAGTCACCCCTGAACCTAAACGCATAGCGCGTTTCATTGGAGGCCTAGCACCAGAAATAAAAGGAAGTGTTAAAGCATCTAGGCCAACCACATATAGGTCCGCGGTGGACTTATCCTTATCTCTCACCTTAGATGCAATCAGAATTAAGTCGGTTAAGGCTTCTGGCGAGGGAAGAAGAGAAAGAGAGGAGGAAAACTCTCATCGATATAACAAGAAGAAGAAGGCAAATTCTGAGCGCGGGAAGGATTCCGAGTTTAGGAAGAACTCGAGTCAGTCTGATAACAGACCCAAATGCAGTAACTGCAAAAAGCAACATTTTGGAAAATGTACAATCGACCCACGTGCTAAATTGTGTGGAATTTGCAAAACCAAGGGTCACAAAACCTTAGATTGCAAGGGGTTAAAGAACGCCACATGTTACAATTGTAACGAGGAAGGGCACATCAAAATCAACTGCCCAGAGCTTATAAAGAAGCCGGGAAAGGCCAGGAAAATAAACGCATGAGCCTTCCGGATGAACGCCAGGAAATGGTGCAGAAGGATAACTATATAGCAGGTACCTTTCCTTATCAAGCAGTTTATGCAGAAATTTACTTGATACTAGCACATATGATTCAATATTGAACAATAACTATAGAGAACTGTTGCCTCCGCCTGATTAGGACTTCGGTCATTTAATACGAGGTAGAAATTGGCCGATGATACTTTAGAAAATGCTCCAACAAACCTTAGATGGATATTTTATATCTAATAGGAATCACTCTTTTCTGATATTCCTAAGGCAAGCTTTCAAGCTACCTAAATTCTTTAATATAATAAAGACAGATGTGACGTTTTGATCCTCTGTCAGAAAAGTGACGGACTAGGTCCAAATCTTTAATACCATTGATGGTCTTTTGTGACCTAGGCTAAGTAATATTAAAATATTTTAAATAACGTTCATTAAGAATGTTAGTGCTATAATCGCCTGTATAGGTTATTGACACCATGGTTAGTATATATTAAGGCCATCAGAGTGAAAAATAGCAGTTGTTGGATTTCAACTAAGAAATTGTTTTATTGGTATTAGGAACCAATATCGAGTATGGCAAACTCGGATAAGACAACAGTCAATCGCGCCATTGATGACGCGACGCATGCTAATGATGCTGAAATTGTAAACCTTAGAATTTCCAAAGATGTTCTTCAAACTATGATAGACGCAGCCGTTGGAAAAGCTGTGAAGAAGGCTGTGAAAAAGTTAAAGGAGCCCCATGCTGCTCGGTCCAAATTTTATCTAGGACCACATTTCCTTACTTTTAAGGAGAATCTCGTTCATGCCTCTGATGCAAAGGATGAACTAAAAAGGAAAAGGGAGGTAGATAACTCCCAGAGTTCTAAGAAAAAGAACAAACAAAAGTCCGACCAGAAACCAGTATGTGAGACCTGCAAGAAGCGCCATTATGGGAAATGCAGGTTCGAACCAAAATCCAAATCGCAGCCCAGGGCTTGTAGGATCTGCAAGTCTAAGGGACATAAAACATTGGACTGTAAGGACATGAAGAATGCAGTCTGTTTCGGCTGTAATGAGAAAGGCCACATCAAGACTACGTGCCCTAAATCTGTCAAAGGAAATGCGGCGGAGGAAGTAAAGCCTAAAAATTGAAAGCGCCTAAAATGCCTGAGCTAGTCCATAAATAATGGCATCAGGTACATTCCTTGGCATTTTATCAGTAATTTAAATGCTAAGAGTTTTTATTTTTGGTTCGGATACCAGTAAATCCTTCATAAAATATAAGTATAACAAGTTTTTAAAACTTTTCATAAGAACCCTATATATATTAAGTGTAAGGTAAAACTTACAGGTAGAAAATTCACCAGAACTATTCTTCTGTTCCTGTCCAAAATCTTCAGTCATAAAATTCCAATGTACTCTCTCTCCAGATAAATGCATTTAAATGAAATTGATATCTCTTTGATCTCTAAACGATTGCGAATACCAAATAGCATGATAAAAACGCCATATGGGGATTGGTATATCTTAATATGTTCCATAGATTGCTTCCATGCCTGATCAGTATGGAGGTTTAATGCATGGAACCCCTGAGATATCCCAATGGTCATATCGTACTAAAGGCGACTAGTAGTATTCAAAGAAGATATCCAATATAAAATGTCCCTATAAGTATCTCTACTTAGGACATCTTTGCGTTTGTAAAGAGAATGTGTCATATATCCGACACCGACATAGATAGATGAACCACAGCCTGAGAATACAGACATCTCTACATCTCTGTGTATGTCATGATTATCTTCTCTATAAGAATTACCATGTTTACCTTCTGAGAGGCAAGTGGATGTTAGGACGAACATCCCGCTTAGGGCTACAATTATTGTAAAAGCCTTATATCCGTTAGTATCAACGGAATAGGAAGAACTAAGAGCCAAATCGATAAGCTTTTAGAGAAGATTTCATAAAGCCAAAATTTGAAGCCCTAAGAACTCCGATTTATATAAATAAGAAAGACGGATCATCTTGCTTATGCATTGATTTCCGCAAACCTATATAGGCAACAATTAAGAATCGCTATTACCTGCCCAGGACCGTTGATTGGTTCGACTAGCTGTAAGGTTTAGCTATTCCTTGAGGTTAGTTAAGCAGTGGTTGGAATAACCATCTCACCTTAAGATAAGCTTTTCTATAATAGTTGATATGTAAGCATCAAGGCTGCTCCCTTGGAGACTTTGTAAAGGTGGAATGTTAAACATCTATTGTTAGGACAATAGATTGGTAAGTCCACTTATCAGGATCTGAAAGTTGTATTAGAAACAACGAATAAGATCATACAAACCCCTAATTATCTATAAGTTGCCATTATTTCGGCAGAAAAGCAAGGATTAATGAAGTTAGCAAACATCCTAAACTCTTGTTAAGGAATAAGTTCAACAAAAGATATCATCCAGGAAGGGTGTGCCAAATTTATTAAATTATCAGGCTAGTTAAGCCCTGAATATATAGAATCATTCGAAGGAAATCGAATGTATCAAGATCAAGTAGCCTTTAAGCTAAAACCTATTTAAAGGAGTTTGGCGGAGCTCGCAATACATTGCACACCAGTGACTGAAGGATGTGTTTCGCCAATAAATCGAAAAGCGCTATCACATAATGATATGCAGAACTACGAAAGTATGAGCAACCTGTGTCGATTAAGGATCGCCAGGGTTAGAAGCTCCAAAAAGATACATGTGCCTATTATAAAGGTAAACTGTAGTGCCTTAGAGGCTCAAAGGTACTGGGGAAGATTAAGCCCAATATAAGGCAGAAAATACTTCCTTACTTTAACAAATCTCGAGGTCGAGATTTCTTTTAAGGGGGTGAGGATGTAACACCTCGAAAATTCGTGTTAAATAAAATAACGACACGTGTCGTGTAAGACAAAAAGCGTTATAAACTCGGATTTATTAAAAAAAATGTTTGACATGATTTAGAAGTGTCGTTATGTTAACTTTTGCACCTCTGAACGACCTCGTTATAAATCCCAAGACTCAAAACATATTAAAAACATGTAGTATATGTTCAAGTTCAGTGAATTATAGCAATGAATGATTCATAATTTAATTGGTGGACTCCTACGAAGAAATTTGCACGGTAAACCTTATTGTTCGGCACTTTCTAAAAGACTCCAGGACTTTCACACAACATAACAAGGTGGTGCATACTATACATGACCCAAATTTGAGGCCCCATATTGATAAAAAATGGGCAAGAATCGTTTATACTCAGTTGCCCCTTCAAATCATTGAAAAGCCAACATTTTGGTCCCTGATGAATTGTTGCGCACCGCAACAAATATTTGTTACGGTGCGCAAGCAACTGTCAGCAACAGAAAACCGGCTGTTGCCAGTTTAAACGCGATTCTGACCTCTTAAACGAGTTTCCTCTTACCCCTTGGCCCCTAAACACTCCCTAAACATGTAGGACACATGTAGGAATGTTTTGGGCAGTAGTAGACCTTGTTGTCAATGCATTGTGGTGAGTAAATCCACTATATAAGGGCCTTTAGTTGCAAACAATTCATCACATCTTCATCTGCATTCTTGGAGCACTTCTGGAACTCAAAACCTTCTCTCAAGTGTTCCCTAATCAAGCTTAGGACCTTTGTAAGTTGCCTAACCTTCTCTAAATAACTTTAGCTTAGTTATTTAGCTAAAAGTCAAACCGACGTAATTACGGTTTGACTTCGAGATTAAGTATTAATGGCTCAGTCATATCTCGAATCAAAAGTAGTTATGAGTTGGTATTTATGTGGGTAATAAAACCTCAAAAGGGTTTCCCCTGATCATCACTCTAACAAGGTCAAAAGTCAGGTCAAACTTATATTTAAAAAGTCAACAGGAAGCTTAAAATGCTATTTATGCATAATTAACATTGTAGATCATATGCAACCTGTTGGATCATTGTTATAACTTGGTAATAAGTGTAAGAACATGTCTAAACATGTTCAACCCGACAATTTCCTGTTTAGACCCGGTTCGGAGCCGAAAGTCGCATAGTTTGACTTTCACTTTGACTTTCAGTTCTGACCCGTTTAGGCATGTTTTAGAAATGCCTCAGAGCTTTAATTGGATTAGGTTACTTGTTAGTACAGCCCTCTGTGATTATACACCTTGGTTCATTAGTTATCCAATTAATATGAATGTTTCCGTTAATTGCTCATATGTTGACCATTATGCCCTTATTACCTTAAAAGGTGATTTATGAAAATGTAAAAGTGTACAAACCTTAGTTACTGATATATAAACTTGTATGCAAAGTTTGACATCAGTTTGACTTGAAGATTAAGAGTTATGCTCATTATCGCAAATTTAAAGCTTTATGTTAATAAAATGGCGTAATTAGCGTATAGCCTAGTTAAGCCTACTTTTTGGTACCAAACTTAATACCCACTGATGTAATATATTATTTTGGGATTTTTAAAGATTTTTAATTAATTTTAGGTTGAGCATAACTAGTAGTCGTAGGCTTAATCCGGTAATTGTCGATTTTGCCCTTACGAGCCATAAAATGAGTTTTACCGATCTAAACGACTCCAAACCTTTTGCCACTGATCACATATGTTAAATAAGTTATTTTAAGCCGGCTGGAAATATAAAAATATCAGATTTAAGTATCGAACCCGGAAATGGCCTTTAATCGCCTTATTTAGAGTTTTTAACGCATAGTATGTATTAAAATCATATTGAACATACCCGGGTTGATACCTACTGATATATGAGGCAAATTATAATATTTTAACAGTAAGCAAAGGTTGTTAAACTCAGAATTCATTTTTGAGCTTTTCGGCTTATGTGAAATTACCAAAATGCCCCTTCGGTGCATAGTTTGGTTATAATTGATAAATTTCACATATATACTTTATCCTACTGTTATAACTTATCAAAATAAGTATTTTTACTGATTATACCAGACCTGTAACTCAGGTAAACACTTAAACTCTTTTATAACCTTTTAAATGACCAAACTACCCCTACGAGGCCTAGTTTGTGTTTAAATACGTTTTGGGCATAATAAAAGACAACTTACTGATGTCACAACATATTAGGAGCATATTAACTTAGGAAACCTGTAAATGGCTCATATGAATAACCGTTACGCTTATTACGCGTTCGGTTCGGTTTATGTAACTAGTTTGCATAAATTAGCCGAAATGGGTCAAACGTTATCGTTTTTATCTCAAAATCCAGAATGTGTTTAGTTTACCCATATTATACAAGTCTCCAAACTTGTCGGGTCTAAATCACATCCTATCCCGGTCTTCGCTTAATCATGCGTTTTGAACCGTAAACCTTTCCTTAAAACTAACCGGTCTAAGTTACGACTTAAATAAGACCCGTTAGGAATTTAATAGGTTAATAAAACCTTCGTTCCAGATTGAGAGCCCCAGTAGAAGTACTTGTGCTTGCTGATTAGGATATACGGCTGAGTATAAATTGCATTGCTAGCTCAGGTAAATACTTTTAACTTATTTTCCCTTATACGGGCTTGGGATACGGTATTATAAAAATACCGCTTGGTCGGGTGTAGAAACCTTTTAATCGGAGATGATTAAATTGCATAATCCCGTTTTAATCTGTATTGATTGATAACAAATAACATTGGGGGTTAATGACGGTGTCCTGGATATCCTTGGCTCATTTTAAAAAGTGAATGGCCACGACGTAAGCACAAGGTGTAGGCAAAACACCTCCTGTTGCATATGTATAACGTATACTCACTCGTAAGGGTATCTTCTTGTGAGATTATATTTGTGGTGTGTCGATTAATCTTGTCCGGCTTGTATTGTATAATCACCGGCCCTAAATGGTGGACAACCATGTAAATCGGATACAAGATTTTTATTAATAAAATTGTCCCAAGTATAAAAGATTAATTTTGCCTCTGTGCATTTTAATCCAGTTATAAAAGATATTTTGTGCCTCGTGCATTCAAATCAATTTTAAACTCTTTTCCAAAATGAGTCAGTTAATTGTATTTACCAGTGTAAACTGGCGTATTTTCCAAAAGGTTAAGTGGCAGGTACTATGCGTAATTGGCTGGGAGCTCAGGGCGTCACTAGGGAATCTTGCAAGTTCTAGATATCTAAAGTCTGTTGAACAGTTTTCTTTTATTGATCCGCCTTTGGATCCTTTACCTTCCATTGTAATACTTTGACGTTACTTATATTCGGAATGTAATATATTTATCTTTTGCTTCCGCTGTGCATTTATATATTGTGTTGTTTGACTATGATGATCTCAACTACGTCACGATACTCCCCACCGGGCCCACCGGTGACACGTGGAAATCGGGGTGTGACATTAAGCTCAACTTATCAGATGTAATCATGGCGAGGGGATACGATTAGTGTATGATTTATACTTACCGACCGGTGTTCATCCACACACGACACATTCCCGTCTCAAGGTATGCGCGAGAGTTCATCTTACCGGTGAGTATACCATTTATCATCTGTTTGACCGTATAAAAGATGTGAGAAACTCACTTATTTTGATTGAAAACAATCCCTATGTGATAAAATCACTTATTGATGAGGAACTTGATTTTCATATGCATGAGGGCACATGAGCAAGTCCGTGAACAGGTCAGTACTTTCGTACAACAAAGAGACGAACTTGACTCCCGCAAAGAATCTGTGATATATTATCACTTATTTTGATTTGGACATGTGATTGTTGATCACTTATTGAGGTCGTATGCAGTATGTACACGTATGTATGGTATCATGGAAGATCTAGACTTCGTCTCCGTTATATTTCGGTAAAAGATACAACCATGATACCCAGATGATAAAACAGCATAAAGACCGAATATCTCAGAACCTCGGCAATCAATCAAACGAAATTTCGGTACTAAGACCATATGCAAATGTGTGGTTCCTACCTGGTCTTCAGTCGATTAAGATTTATATCGTCCTGCACACTTTAAAATGATTGTGAGCCTACCGATACATCTTATATAGAGCTGCTTAACATATTTTTCATTTTGCATTTCAGTTTAAAGAGGTTTGGACAGACCACTGATGTCCTATCATTTTCTCTTTTTCTCGCCAGGAAACTCATTTTTGTTTTTCTATTGTTTTTGCGTTTTTGAAAATTTTTGATGTTTTTGAATTTTCAAATTTTGGATTTACTCCCCCTAAAATCAACAAACTAAGATAAATTTAAAAGACACAAAGGTATTTACAAAAACAATTTTCCGATGTCGGTTAACTCATGTTTTACCTCAATGCCGTTTAGCAAAATTAAGTTTTAATCAGAAAAGATTTATAGAATTTTGGAAAAATGAGTTGGCACGTCGGTAAGCGGTGCGGACCATGACAACATTGACGAGTTTCATAGTGAAACAATCACGTGTGAGGTGATATTCGAGTTCAACGTGTCTGGCCAAAGAGTGCTATACGAGATGATAATTATTCATAAAGCAACTTAAATACCGACAAGTATAGGAGAGATTAGAAAATCAAAACCGTAAACTGCAACGAATTCGTGCATTGCAAGGAATCTGAGTGCTCTCCCAAACTGGATTTCCACCCGGTGTGGATTTCAAAGTCGATTTTTCAGCTACTTCAATTAATCTGAGAAAACTCTTCACAACAACAAGATCATAAACCTCTTGGTCCGGCTGGTCTTCCATATTGCACCAGTGAAGGTCTTTGTCTTTCTCTTTCAAAAGTAGTGTGCGGTTGTTAAATCCACGCCAAGGCATCCGCACAACCGGTTGGTTTGTTCAACAAACACATTTTCTTCAATTACACCGCCAAGAAATGTACACTGCACATTCATCTTGTTGATTTTGAACTTCAGACGTGCTGCAGGTGCGTACATTTTGATTTGAATCTACCCCTGGGGACCCGATCAAAGCCTTGATCAATCAAACTCTTGGAATGATTTTCAATTTGTCAAAGCTTTCAATTTCTTTCGACAGACAATTCTGTCTTCTTTTCTTTTTCTCTCCATCAAAGGCAACAATTTCTTTTGTCGCCGATCTTGTGCATGAACATTCCACTATCAATAATCCTATGACTATCGAAAGTTCCTCCTGGAACATCCTGCACACTCACTCAGAGATTAGTTGGAGAGGGGGACCCAAGCCTTCACAGAATTGGGTCGTCCTTCATCATCGAGGATTGTGACTTCGATTTCCTGATGATTCGGAATGGATTGAGCTTCCCCTGAAACAGTTACCGATTTTGGTTTCCAAATCTGTTTTTGTTTTTCATTTTTAATTTCTAGCTTAACAGACTTCGTTTGTACAACCTTCGGTTTTAACGCCATTTCAACTTCTTTGACGTTTTGACGTCGTTGTTTTGTTTCTTTTTCTTTAACACTTCTTTTATCATGTTTTGGTGAAATAGGACGACGTTGTGGGTGAACCTTTTCAGGTGGTGACCTTTCAACAAATTTATCTTTGGGAGTATTTGTACAATTTTTAATGATATGTCCAAACTCCCCACACTTAAAACACGTTCTCCTTTCAACAAACTTAGGAGAATCTGATCGACTAACAGATGTCGAACCAGTAGAACCTGAGGTACTTGCTCTTTCATCACACCCATTTGTATGTTGAGTGTAATTGTTTTGACTGTTACGTTTTAAAATCTTGACTTGTTGGATAAAATCGGTGTTTGATTTGTTTTCAAAAGTCTCAATTTTATCAGTACCATTTGATGCTACAAATTTAACATCATTGCTTTTCTTCTGATAACGAGCTCTTTTTGTTTCATATTTTGATTTAGAAACGTTAGGCCTTTGAGCTCGTTGAACTGGTTGTTTGCCCTTAGGAGCAAAAGGTTGTTGCTTTGTTGGTGATTTTTGACTTCTAAATTGTTTTCTGACTTCGGATTTTGGAATGGGATCACATTGAGTTACAACAACTGCAGGGATCGTCTTTCCCAAAAATTTACTTGTATTATCTTAAAAAAATTTGTCAATTAAAGATGGATTGACGTTTTTAATTGGAAAGTCTTTGTCTGAATAAATTTTGGTATCACCAACCAAAGTGTACAACACATTGTTACTCTTAACGGTAGACACAAATTCTTTTACTTCCTTGACAGGATTAATCACTTCTTTGGCAACTTGTTGCACAACAGGAATAGGAGGATCACAAAGAATATGATTCTCAATTGGAAATTCTATTCCCTTCTTCTTATCAAGTGATTCATCCTGGTTATTCATATCTGATTCTGATTCATCATCAGACGACTCATAGTCCTCAATGATTGGAGGACTTTGTTTCGTAGATGTTGAAGTTTCTGTTTGCTCAGATGATGTACTTGAAGAACTGTCCGATTTGAACCCTAGGCCAGTAGTAACTTCCTCATAATCAAGAGGCACACTGGGTTCAAAACGAGGCATATCCTCTTCATCGGGCATTCTGGTATAGTTGTGTCTCAAAGGGGGCGGACACGACTTATACCCAACGCCTTTCACATTCCCTTTCAGCTTTTGAACATCTATGTGTGATCAAGCACATATCGGGAGTTAGAATAACTATCCAATTTGAGCTTGATCGCATCATGCTCGCATTTGGAAACGGCTAGCTCTTTCTTTTTTTCCTCAATGATATTAATGTAATTGTTAATACCAATTTGCTTATTGAAAATAATTTTTGTTAGCTCGGAAACACTTTTCTTTAAAGTTTCAATTACAGATTTAAAATCCTTTTCGTTTCTAGCTAAAGCCATATTTGCCTCTTTGCACTTTGACAGTTCAATAACTAAACTTTGATTGTGACTATGAACCTTTTCAGATTCCTCTTTCAATTCTGCACACATTTTACAAACACTAGGAGTAGGAGGATCAGAATTTACCTGACTTGTCGAGGCCGAGACATTTTCCATAAAGGCAGTCTGATAAGAAAAAGATCCATCTTCAGAATTATAATCTCCCATATTCGAGCTTTCTTCATCTGAACTCCCGCTATAACCCGAGCTATCATCACTTTCAGAAAATTCTTCCTTGTGAACATGCTTGATGTGATTGATGATTTTTGCATAGCATGCGGTTCCACCTCCTTGATCATTATCTCCGAATTGTACAGACCAATTACACCTTTCATCAGCTTGAATAACTAATGCTCTGTTGGTGTTTGAGGGTCCAGACTGGTTCTGGTTCTGATTGTTGTTCACCGCTACTATCCTTCGTTCACGATTGTCTTGATTTGCATTAGAAGTACTCGTCTGATTTCTGAACGGATTCTGATTGCCTTGTTTGCTTGGTCGGGTGCACTCACGTTTGAAGTGATCCTTTTCGCCATAATTGAAACATGTAACCGCATCTTTATCAAACCCGTACTTCGTATCATTTTTGCCTTCCAAGCTTGTTTTTCCAGTTCGAGTCATGAAATCCTTTGCCCTTCTAACGGCACTTGCAAACACCCACTTGATATCCATTAACTCCATTTCATCACGGTCTATCTGCTGATAATCTTCGTTGGTCATATTGATGTTTCCAATTTGACCTGTTACCAATCCACAGTAGGAACTGAACATTGTGTTGAGAAGTTCCAAATGTTCCTTTGCAACTTCTACACTGACTTTTGAAAGATTGGAAGTATCAACTCTGATAGTGTTGGTGTTTTGGGGTAAAGGATTGTTGGTATAATGTGCTTATTGTTGTTGTGGTTGGGCTTGAGGTTGGGGTATAGATTGTGAAAGATAAGCACTTTGATTGAACTGTGGAAACGGAGATGAGCTTGTATTGGACACAAACACCGTTTGAAGCTTCGGTTGCTGAACGGAACTAGAACTAGCTGAAGGAGCAAAACCAGGCAAATACATTTCTGGGTTCTGAGGAGCTGCAATCCTTTTAGCTTTCTGAATTTCCTCTTCGTTCTTTTGCTCCAACTTCTGAACGAATTCATAGATAGTGATATTGGCCGTATCCAGAGCGCCCGTATGCTTTAGAAGCTCAATGAATGGACTCCACTTAGGAGGTAGAGCATCAGCAAACCGTGCAACCATTTCCAGATGAGTTGCAGCAACATTATAAGAACTCATTTCACTAATCAAATGATAAAAACGAGAAGTCATATCATTTAGAGTTTCATTCTCCAAGAACTGAAACGATTCAAACTCTTTCTTCAATAGATCATGGCGTGTCTTTCTAGTAGCTGCATTTCCTTCTCCTCTCGCTACCAATGCATCCCATAAACCTTTCGTGTTCTTACAATAAGAGAATTGATGAAAGATGTCTTTGTGAAGTGCTTGAGTGAGAATAGCATACGCCTTCTTCTCCAGATCATATACCTTTTTGTCGGCTTCTTGCATATTATTGAAAGTTGTCGCATTTGATCCTGCTTCTTCAAGAGGTTGACTAAATTCAGAGGTGAAACACGTCCATAATTCTGTGTTTTGCCCTTGAACGTAATTATGGAAACGACCCTTCCATGATGGATAGTCGTTGATGTGATTTAACTTTGGCGGGCGATTGTTGCTACCCGTCTCACTCTCACTAAGCAATAGATTTTGAATGCTTTGATTTTGATTCGATACAAATGCCCATTGATTTGCACTTATTGACTGTTGTTGTTGAGGTATGGAATTCGCTAAATATGCGGCCATCGAAGTCTGATTTTGACTTGGTCGTGGGTCCGTACTCCAATCCCATGGGCTCGTACAACTCATGTTTGATATATGAAAGTGAAAAACTGGTCACTCACTTAATAACAAACTGTCAAAACAGTTTTGCAAGTCTTCTATTAAAAAATGACAAGTATCTCGACGAAACTCTTTTTGACAATGAACGACGAAACTCAGGTTGAACTATGGTCGACGAAACTGATTGTGTGTTGTAATGTCGACGAAACTCTGATAATGTTTGTGTGCGACGAAACAACTAGATGATTAATGTCAACGAAACTGAATGTGAACTTGATCGACGAAACTATTTTGTGATTTAGATCGACGAAACTGTGATGGAGCCCAATTCAGTTTGAAGCCCAATTTAATTTGAAGCCCAATTTATAATGCACGACGAAACCCTGAATGATCTTTGATCTGCGATGAAACTGATTTGAATAATTGAGTTCGACGAAACCTGTTGATAATTGTTATGCGACGAAACAGAAGGTGATATCAGACGACGAAACACAGATTAAAACTTTGACGACGAAACTCAAAAGGGTGATTATGTTGGCGACGAAACTCTATGGATCTTGATCGACGAAACGGAATGGATAAGGTTACAAGAGTTGGTGAGTTTGGTGAGATTTTTCCAAGAAAACTTATCCTCTTCTGACACAAGACAATCTTTTTCAAACTACACAGCATGTATATCTTACCAAACCGTATGGTGAAACAATATTTTAATCAAACCTTTTATCCTTTAATTTTTAATTCAACAAACAACTTGAACAGACACTTTGTTAAAGATAAAAAAGGTGGATAGTTTGAAGAACAGTTATGAACTTTATGAAGATTTGATGAACCTGATAAATTTTCGAACACGATTTTGCTTAAAACTTTTAACAGAAACCCACAATAACATACAAGCATGCAATAAAAAGGGTTTTTACTAAAACTTACAGCAAAAACAACACAATGTCAACTGATTTTTGAACTATTTTTCCAGAAAATATGAACTTTTCAAAACAACAGTTTCTACAAATCACTTAAAACAAGCTTGATAAAACACAACAATGTTTGGTTTTAAACAAGGAAAAGAGCCAAAGCTCTGATACCACTTGTAGGTCCCGAAATCTGAGGATCGGTAACGAAAACCAAACCCTTGTTTATAACAAACAATGTCACGGGTGCGGAATCCCCATAACTATGCCAAACCAAACACAAATAGTAACAAAACGGAATAACCAATGAAATACAATCTATTGATTAAACGGGATGAGAACCAAGAACAACTGATACACACACAGTTTTACAGAATAACTCTCAGGGTATGCTCTCATATAGTTTCAAAGGGAAACTAGAAAGTGTTTATATAGCAGCCTGGGCCTTAACTACGACGAAGCACAAAAGGGCTCGACGAAACAACATTGGGCCAGACATTGGGCCTGACTAAGCCCAGCATACGACGAAACAGGAGAGTTTCGTCATGCTTTTGTCCTGTAGCATGATGAAACACTTTGTTTCATCATGGTTTCGTCCTGTAGTGTGATGAAACACTTTGTGTTTCATCATGTGAGTTTCGTCAGTAGGAGTTTTGGCCCAAGGAAATCAAGGCCCAAAGAAGGTTTTGGCCCAAAGACTATATAAACACACATATAGACAACTAATAATCTAAATGCCACATGCATTGTTCGTTTAACGTTACAAAACAAATGAGATAAAGTTGTCGGACCCAAGTGGGATAGGAGGATATCCGACTTGGTCTTCATGCTGTTTAAAGGCTCGAACCGAACGTGCCGCGTCCACACAAAAGTGTATCAACACGAACACCGATAACAAAACACATTTTTCACGTGCGGAAATAAATATATCGTTTTTGGCCCATAATAGTCACGTCACCAATTTTGACATTTGCACTGGTAACCGTGACTACCCCACGCTAAAAAAATCATGTTTTCATCATGCCTCATCATCCCGCACGCTTTCGAATTCGTACGAATTTTGACGTTAAAGCTTGATTCAAATAAGCATCATGAACACCCAACCCCCACTTTGCAACTCACAAATAGAGACGGGTCCACGACTCCATGTCTCATCATTGTCAACACCCAAGAATAATAGGCCCAGTAAACTGCTACATCATGGCCCAAGAAGAGACATTAATTCAAGAATCCCAACTTTTATACCGCCTGACCCTTAGGAACAATCTAGGTTCGACGAACACTTATTTGGGCCGACGAAGACTCAATGATGGGCTAACACAGTTAAGCCCAAACCAAGACCCACGAACAATTAAACGGGTAAGTTGTAGGTCCAATGATGGGCCGACGAACAATTTGTGTTCGTTGCTTGGTTTAATTTATCGAAGACATTAAACAGGTAGACCCACGAACAATTAAAGTCTACGAAGAATGATTGCAAAGGAATAATTTATAGTAATTAAAGTGACAAAGATTTGGGCTCATCACACTAACCTAGCCCATGCGCATGTTCATCAGCAGCATACAACAAACCATATTGTTCGTTAGGTGTAAATTCTTTGTGGTCGTATGTATATGCAAACAAAACCAACGAAAAAATCAGATTCTTCGTCTAGTAAGGGTCTTCGTGAGAGGGATTCTTCGCCAGGGAGAGTCTTCGCCAAACAGTTCTTCGTCATAGAAAGTTCTTCGCAGGGGGTATTATCCGTCCCTGAGATTGTTTGTCCCTGAGATTGTTCGTCACAAACAAAACCAACGAAGAATGTTCTTCGGCAGGGAGATTCTTCGTCTTTTAGTTCTTTGTCAGTCATGGATTCTTCGTGGATGCAGATATGAATAAACCCTAGTGTTTCTTCAACAGCCGCCACCCCTCTTCAAGAACACCTCCACTGTTCGTTTGCAGATCTGATAAAAAAAACCTTCAAATGATGATGAAAACTTGATTTTCTGGTGTGAAATACAAAACCTAACCCTTTTGTAGCATCCGATTCATCTCAGATCCGTGTATTCGGGTCCAAATCTGGGTTTTTCTTCATGTTTCCACTGTTTTACATCTTGAACAAAACTCATAGATTTAGAGCACATGTGACTTAGCAAATTGTCAGATTCACTAAATCGGGTACCATGGCTCTGATACCAATTGTAGGTTCGTGATTCGGACCGTGACCCGTGAATAGTGTGTGATTATGTTCAAGACGGGAGAGATTAGAGACGGATAAACAAAACTTCCTTGTATTAATTCGGTTGCATAACATTACAAAGCGGCCCGATTACAAGCTAACCGAACCATACCAAAGGAGCATACATCCGGGGAGAGACCAAGTGGTGGTATTTATAGACACACCACATTCACTTGCAAACACACACGGTCAAACAAATAACCCTCTCGTTTGACCATTTCAAATGAGCGGGCCAATACACGTTCGTTTGACCATTTCACTAACTATTACATAATCAACATAAAATAATTCTAATCTATTCGAACATCATCGGACACAAAAAATACACCAACAGAGAGAAGAAGAGTGGCGGTGGAGGATGGTGGAGGAAGGTGGTGGTGGTGGAAGGAGGTGGTTGAAGGGGTAAAGAGATAGGGAGAGAGAGAGTTAGAAGTTGTAGTGAGAGAAGACGGTTTTGTTTAGATAGAGATGTGTTAATATATAATATTTTTATTTTTTGACAGATGAGTTAAAATATATTATTTTTAGGTTTTTTCTTTTTGATATTTTTTAAATAATAGGGTAAAATGTTAAAATACCCTCATGTGCCTTGCACATGACCTGTTTAACAGAAAAAATAACTGAGTTAGGGCCAAATGACAAAACATGCTGGATTTTGAAACGATAAGTACAAAACTTGTTAATTTTAAAGATAGAGGACACCGCTTATAATTTGGATTAACATAAAGGACAAAACTTGTATTTATTCTAAAAAAACTACTACTCCAAAAAAACTACTACTGCTGCTGCTACTAATACTACTACTAATAATTCTTCTTATTATTTTATAAATGCAATTAAATTATATATAATTATATGTAATTGTTGACGAGAGATGATTAATAGTAACTTTATTTTTATAGTAATATATATTTTTTTATTATTTTATTATTTAATATATTATAATAGTTTATTATTATATTTACTTTTAATTTAATAACATATTTTTCTTTTTTTTAAAACATATATTTCCTTTACCTTTTTTTAATAATTGTTTTTTTCTTTTTTTTGGACAAATATTAATTTATCGATTAATTTGATACTTGTTGGTGCATGTTATGTGATAACAGCTTTGGCTTGGTGTTTGGATATTTTACAAGGTTTGGATATGAAGACTTCAAGGAATTGTGTCTTTGTATTAGTCGAGTTCAAACTTTGTTATTATGTAATGTGGGTCTAGCCCAATTCGTATAGCATGGCCGTGGTATATAAACAACTTCATGCTTTAGGGTTTAGGTTAGACAGTTGAGAGAGTTATTGAGACAAGTTAGAGATTGAGAGAGAGTTAGAGAAAACACAGAGAAAGGCTATGAGTTCTTGTGATATTGAGTGGCTGTAAACTTTATGTTAGATAATCACAGAATATCAGTTTGGGAATTTGTTTCATGTTCTTCATCTTAATAATCTTGTTTCTGTATTCAACAATCTACCAAGGGGATTCCGCACCCTTGGTTGGTTATCAATCTTGTAACGATCCACGGAATAAGGTTCCTAGAATTGGTATCACAGCATATGCTCTTAATGTACGGTTCAAGACCGATTTGCATGAAACAAGTTTTTTTTGGTTGACGTTTTTTGGTGGTGCTTTCATAATTTTTACGAAGAACATGAAGAAACATTCAAGAACAGTTCAAATCTTCACGTTTTAATCTATTTTGAAGAGTTACAGTTTGTGTTTGCTGATTTTTAGGATTTATTGGTGGAAAGGATTTCCAAAGAAATTAATTTTCGAATTGGTTCCTTGATTTTTTGGATTGATTTATTGATTGGAATCAAAGGAGGAAACAGTGTACGGGATCCTAGTGTGTGAGAACTCAGTGTGCGATAGATCAAGTGTGCGACTCAAATTTGTCTGTGTATGGGAGACCAGTGTGCGATAGGATTAGTGTGCGGACTGGTTTATAGTGGTGTGCAAGTTGGTCAGTGTGCGGATTACTGTGTTCGAGTTTGTCAGTGTGCGGCTTGATGTGTGCGAGTTGGTTAGTCTGCAGCCCAGATTGGTGGTGTGCGACCTGATTAGTGTACGACCCAATTATCTAGTGTGCGATATATTAACTGAGGTATGCGGCCCAATCAACTGAAGTGTGCAGCCCAATTAAACTGTGTGAGGTCTGTTAACTTGTGTGCGGTTTACTTTGGAGTGTACGGTTGAACTAGTGTGCGGTTCAGTTAAAGGTGGAATTTTATTTGGCTGACGTATATGGAAATTAACGTTTTCATAAATAGAAAATCATCCGTAGACAATCTCAGCAAACCGTTTGCACGGAAATCCACCAGATCCTACTGCAGCGCTCGTGCAGGACCCTCCGGTGGATTTAGACGCTCTAGCGATGCCACACTCACCACCAACCCCCGGGGCGCCTCAGTTTCCATGTCACGTTATTCCAGGTCATGCCCCGGGAGCTTTAGTACATTCGTAGCTACGAGCCGAGCTTGACAGGGTCAACGATTTGATAGGTTGGTTGGTTTTGGCCGAGCAGGATAGACGAGAGAGAGGGGTTACCCCCATACCGCTTCCCCCACCTCGAGCACCACATCAGCAGCAGCTGCCATAGCAGCCAGATCCAGATTCGGACCCTGAGACATATACTAGCTACATGGATATATTTTGATATTTAGTGTTCAATTGTAGCTTTTATTTTTTTGTTATGGTTCTACAAAGTAATCTTATATACTTTTGTTATGGATTTACAAAAGTTATATTATATATGTCATATTTAAGTTTGTATTCAGTTATTCGGTTACTTAATGATTGTTTGTCTTAAATTGATATAATACGAAAACAATATATGTTTTGAATATAATACGGAAACAATATAATTTTCAAAATGTTAAATAATATTTAAATGAGATAATATTTTAATGGTAGGATAATATTTTAAACAATTAAATGTTAAAAACAATATAATATTTAAACGATCGAATATATTTAAAAAGCCGATCTCGAAAACCGTAAATTTTTTTATAGTGCAAAAAATAAAACTTTTTTTAAAAACACAATTTTTCACTAAAAAAAACATCACCTCCAAAAACTATCAAAATACCCCACTAAAACACCCCTTCTTTTAACCAAAAAACGCCCAACACCTGGACGCCTCGTATAGGCCTGTACGAGGCGTCTAGGTGTAACACCTTTGCTTGTTTAATACAATATTTTATATAAGTTTGGTAAAAAAGCATGTTTTTACGATTACACGTAAGTATGTCAGTACGAGTTTACTAAAAATTTTACAATTTAAAAGTTAATGAACAACTTAATGTAATTGAATTCGTCGTTTAAAAGATACGACGAAACGTCGCGCGGAAGCTTTTAACATTATCGTGTTCGGTTCTTCTTCGAGCTTGATCTTCATCTGGGCACTCTTGGCAATCACCTACGATCAAAACCAACTTAAAAGTTAGTTTTGATAGTTAAATAACAAGTTTAAACAAGTTATATGGGTCAAACAAACAAAATTAAACATTTTTCAAGTTCAGGGGGGGCTAGGCGTCACGCCTAGGGGCTAGACGCCCCACCTAGCCCCCTTTTTGGCAGACTGTTCATATTATGTTGCTGTACATACCCAGCATGACCTGATTTCACGGAAACGAGCATAACTCTCTCGTTTTAATCCGTTTTACCCGATTATTTTTCCTACGCGTCCGTAATTTAATTCTCCATCTAATGGAGTTAAAATCCAACATCCTACATAATAAAATTTCAGATTTTTAACTCTTCGGCTTATTACCATTTTTACCAACTTTTGACCCGTTCGTGATTTCATCTAACAAACTTGTTTGTGGCCCTTGTTTCTTTTGTAAACATATTATTATGATTATTTCCTATTGTACAAGGTTCAAATCACAGGTTATTACACATTCTTAACCCGTTTCGCTAATACTTCTATTTTGACCCATTAAGGGTATTTACGCATTTTAGTGTAGAACTTGTGCTTCTCTTTTGATGCTACAAAAATTCCATGTCTAATTAACTACAAATATTCCACCACAACTATTTTGTGGTGGATTTAACATATGAACCCCTTTTTCCCAATTTTACCCATCGGTTGGTCATTTTTCGCAATTGACTATTTCTAGGCGTTCGACCCACAAATGTTTTTTCCTAGAACTTTTATACACATCTAAGGGTTACAAACTCATAATATAAGTTTCTAAACAACCTCTAAGGGTCGTTTACACTGTTTACCTATTAAGGGCTCTTTGGTCACATTTAATCCTTCATTTTTGAAATGAAGGATTTCGGCTAGATATTTGACCATCTTTGCACTTTTAGCTATAAGTCCACATATGCGTACCTCGCTCGGGTCATAGCATTGATCCGTTTACATACCTCTTGCTTTAAATTTTCTAATTAAAGCAACGCAACACATGTTATTTCCTGTAATCACAAAACTCAACAAGT
Source organism: Helianthus tuberosus (assembly GCA_030545235.1). NCBI lineage: Eukaryota > Viridiplantae > Streptophyta > Magnoliopsida > Asterales > Asteraceae > Helianthus > Helianthus tuberosus. The sequence goes on from CM060415.1 coordinate 81,585,522, forward strand.
AGTCGACATGACCATTTATCAACGTTATTAACACACCATTTGACCCGTTTAGTCGACATGACCATTTATCAACGTATGATGGTATATTAATTTAATCATGCTCCTTGAACCAATTTCGGTTCGTGCCGTGAGTTTTACTACATAAAAGACATTTTCTTAATGTGTCCGACCCGTTATAACTTTTACCAAATGGTGTCTTTATTTTCTTTTGTTATCCCTATCATTTTAACTAATAATTTGACCCATTTGGTTGTCGAGTGAATTCCATCACCTCATTGATATACCAATTCAACCATTTTCGCTATATCACTTTAAACATATTTTAACTAAGCTTGTCTTTATAAATGTAACGAGACGACAGGTCGCGTACCTTTAAAGCGTTCCCTTCAAGCGCACGTCCACTCCGGTTTGTCCGCTTGAAAACTCGACTCCTTTGTCTATAGAGTTCAATCAAAGATGTGTTTAGAACTCCTTTTAATCACATATCGCATAATAGTCAAAACATCACAATTAGGTGTTTTAACTTCAAAATTCCAGTTTCGAGCCTTCTTTGAGGCATTTCAACAACCACTTTAAAGGCAGAATTTTACATGATTATATAGCAAATCCCTAGCTTATCATCTAGCCCGAATTTCACATCAATCAACCCATTTTACACAATTGTTAGCTTCTAAAATTCTGAAGTCACTTCACAATTGTCAAATTACACTAGAACAACATTTGAAATCCTAGTGTTCATCAAATTCTACATAACCCACTAATCATCTACAATGGTGTTCATGGATTTTACTAAAATTTCTCATGATTTCAACTTGTATTTGTCTAGGGTTTGTCCCTAGACACTATATTGTTCCTAATTCATCATAAAACAAACATGCAACCATGAATTTCAGATTTTCCCAATTTCATGAGAATTTCGAGTTGAGAGTTTTTATCAAATTTTACATACCTTGTAATCCTCTTGTGACGAGGATCAATAATCTATGCTCGATTTTTGTTTTTGATCAGATTTGGACCTTCAATTTGGTTGTTTTGTGGATGTTAGGGTTTTTGAGAGTGGGGGTGTCGCCCTCTCCTGTTCTTGATCGACCAGACATCGCAATTGAGGTGTTTGGTTTTGTTTTTAATTAAAACTAATAATACCACTTTCAATTTTAACAACATTGGCCCTCCTACTTTTGTTTAACATATAGTTTTGGTTATTTTAACCCTATTTCAAGTTATTTCTAGACTTGTAGTTAACTAGGTTAAAATTCCTAGTTAGTAAATTCTGGTGTATTTGTACTTTATAATTCTAATATAAAGTTTTATATTTTTCGGGGTAACTTTATCGGGTTAATTTTTACCACTAACGGTATTTTACCCGTCTTTACTATTAACGTGGTTTGATTACCAAACCCGTTTTTGGGATGTTACAAGTCTACCCCCCTTAAAGAGGTTTCGTCCCCGAAACCTTATTTACGTAGTTCATTGGTTTAATCAAACGAACCTAGTTTCATTTTCAAGGCTCCCGTTTCCTTTGGTGAAAAGTTTTCATGTATACTGACGCGTACGTCTTTCATGTGTAAGGCCTCGCGGGCCGTTACTTATAGCTTATAACCTTTATCTTTATTGACTGAGTTGTCACTTGACCACTTAGTCTCGTTAGTCTTTTAATAGGTCTATCCCGCACTTGTGTTATATTAACAAGCGCTTGTATTTGTTATGACGCTTTCTTAACTTTGAATAGTTTTACCGGCTAGACTAATTAGTCGCCGTCACTTAATACCACGTAACTCACGTTACAACGTGATCATTTTGTATATTTCTTTTCTTGTCCGTGAGCGTGTCACGTCACGTTTAAGTTTAATTCAACGTTTCTTTATCATACTTCTTCTTTTCGAATGTATCGTCTCGCACTTATCGATGTTAAAACCCATGCTCTTTGATATTTGTTATTTCCGAATTCGCCTTATAGTATTCATATTTGTTAAAACGTTATTTCTTACTAAAACTGAATTTTTAGTTTAACGTTTTTCTCTTTAACTATGTCAATTACTCATATCAAGGAAATTGACAACCCATAATTTATTGTTTTCCGTTCTGGTTTTACGCGGGGATTCGTAACAAGTTCCCTCACCTTACACTATTGACCCGTAGGTTCCTTCACTTAACCTCGTAGGCTATTTCCTTAAGCTTTCACCTCTTTAAGGCGAGGCCCTTATGATCCCTTTGCTTCAATTCATGACCCGTGGGTCATTTTGTCCCCGTAGACCGTTACACTAATTAATATCCCGTAGGTTATGATGATCCCGTAGATCATCTTTTATTCGAGTCTTTATTCAAATGTATATACGTTTATACACGCATATGGCGTTAAGGCACCCCTTTTTATGTTTAGAATTATTCACCTTTACTTTTTAGATTTCATTTGACCTTGACCGTAGTCTAAGGCTACATTGTTTTCTTTCGAATTATCTTTCCAACTTCTTGACTTCTAACGTCAATTACACGTCAGTTTGCCCTACACTTACCATTACCCGGTTCTTACCTATACTTCTTTACGTCCCATTACCCGGGTTCTTTTATTTTAATGTTTTTAACGCCCATAACTCCTTTACATAGGTTTATTAGCATTTCACACTTTTATTTATTCGATTCGCGCTTACTTACTTTAGCAAGTGTCATTCTTTATTAAATTTGTTTGACTTGTTCGTGTGAAAATTCATCACTTATGAATGTCAAACTTCAGTGTTTGTTCGAACCGTTCAGCTTTGAAATAATTGAACGTAATTTATCAAAATTTCTATTTGCAGTATCTTATCGTCCTTTAGTTATGACCCAAAACCCTAGTCTTTTGACTTTCCATACGCGTTCCTGTTTCTTAGTCTTCGCATGCGCTTAATTCCTTACCCATCAACCGGGTGTTTTACCGAAATTGTTATCATTGCACCCCTTCCAGTATGCATTAAGATTTCATTTCGATTTACTTGGTCATCTTAGAGAAATCCGTCGCTTTTATTCGACCATGTCTTTTATTCTTTACGTGACCACCATTGGCGGCCTTATTAATTATGAGTGACGATTATCATCGTTATCCTTGCTTTACTACGACTAAAGTTAACAACCTTGATTTTCTTTTTCGTGTGGGCAACACCTTTGTTTTTATGACCCGGCGGATCATCTATACTTTGGTTTTACTTGCCCATATTGTTCCCCATGGCCCTTTCGTCCAAGATGACTTATTTTCGTGAATTTTCTTTTGATCATTCATTTATTTCATCATTTACATTAATCCTTGTCCCTTCTCTAGGGCTCATTATCCTAATGTAATACGCTTCCGTCACTCGGCTGTGCGTTTACATTATTATCAACTATTTTGTTCATTTGTTTCATTTGGGTACTTTTTAATTTGTCCCATTCACCCCGTCCTTACTACATCGGATGTAAATGTGTCCGCTATAAGAAGTTCATGGTATCATATGCCACTACTTACTTGGCCAGAGTAAGCGATTAACACATGACACGCATGACCTTTTTATAGTTTTCACATCACGCCCTATGTAAGTAATGCCTCTATTTGTTTCTCTTGGAAACAATATCCCGAATACATTTTCTATTCGTTTTTCCAAGTTTCTAATTTACATATGCAACAATCATTCTTTACATGTTTGTTGCATATTCCTATTTGTGCGCTTACATTTAAAAGCGTGCACCTGGTAATGTTTGCCCCGACGGGCGTTCCTTGCCATTAACCTTGTTCGCGGTCGTTACACGATTTAGTCCTTGGTGAGCATGCTCCTCTTGTCATACTTCGGATCGTTCCTCTATCATATCCGTAATTTGTTCAACCCTCGTCATCTTCAAATGCGAGTTTCCTCCAATTAAAACATTCATAAATGTTAGTAATGTCAACTTTACTAAATGTCCGTATCATAATACAAGGCTTTTCTACTATACGTGTTAACGCACGTAATTTTGTTAACTATATCTATTATATAATTGAGGTATCGTATATTATACGATAACCCTATGTGTTGTTTACAACACTTTAACATGCTAACCATTAAAATACACGTACTTACCGGATTTGCGATCGAGCCTCGAACCGAACACACTTTACTTTTTAACCATGAGCTCTGATTACCAACTTGTAACACCCTTGCTTGTTTAATACAATATTTTATATAAGTTTCGTAAAAATGCATGTTTTTACGATTACACGTAAGTATGTCAATACGAGTTTACTAAAACTTTTACAATTTAAAAGTTAATGAACAACTTAATGTAATTGAATTCGTCGTTTAAAAGATACGACGAAACGTCGCGCAGAAGCTTTTAACTTTATTGTGTTCGGTTCTTTTTCGAGCTTGATCTTCATCCGGGCACTCTTGGCAATCACCTATGATCAAAACCAACTTAAAAGTTAGTTTTGATAGTTAAATAACAAGTTTAAACAAGTTATATGGGTCAAACAAACAAAATTAAACATTTTTCAAGTTCAGGGGGGGCTAGGCGTCACGCCTAGGGGCTAGACGCCCCACCTAGCCCCCTTTTTGGCAGACTATTCATATTATGTTGCTGTACATACCCAGCATGACCCGATTTCACGGAAACGAGCATAACTCTCTCGTTTTTAATCCCTTTTACCCGATTCTTTTTCCTACGCGTCCGTAATTTAATTCTCCATCTAATGGAGTTAAAATCCAACATCCTACATAATAAAATTTCAGACTTTTAACTCTTCGGCTTATTACCCTTTTTACCAACTTTTGACCCATTCGTGATTTCATCTAACAAACTTGTTTGTGGCCCTTGTTTCTTTTGTAAACATATTATTATGATTATTTCCTATTGTACAAGGTTCAAATAATAGGTTATTACACATTCTTAACCCATTTCGCTAATACTTCTATTTTGACTCGTTAAGGGTATTTACGCATTTTAGTCTAGAACTTGTGCTTTTCTTTTGATGCTACAAAAATTCCATGTCTAATTAACTACAAATATTCCACCACAACTATTTTGTGGTGGATTTAACATATGAACCCCTTTTTCCCAATTTTACCCATCGGTTGGTCATTTTTCGCAATTGACTATTTCTAGGCGTTCGACCCACAAATGTTTTTGCCTAGAACTTTTATACACATCAAAGGGTTACAAACTCATAATATAAGTTTCTAAACAACCTCTAAGGGTCGTTTACACTGTTTACCTATTAAGGGCTCTTTGGTCACATTTAATCCTTCATTTTTGAAATGAAGGATTTCGGCTAGATATTTGACCTTCTTTGCACTTTTAACTATAAGTCCACATATGCGTACCTGGCTCGGGTCATAGCATTGACCCGTTTACATACCTTTTGCTTTAAATTTTCTAATTAAAGCAACGCAACACATGTGATTTCCTGTAATCACAAAACTCAACAAGTAGTCGTCAATTATTAATGTCAAATTGTATTAACACACCATTTGACCCGTTTAGTCGACATGACCATTTATCAACGTATGATGGTATATTAATTTCATCATGCTCCTTGAACCAATTCCGGTTCGCGCCGTGAGTTTTACTACATAAAAGACATTTTCTTAATGTGTCCGACCCGTTATAACTTTTACCAAATTGTGTCTTTATTTTCTTTTGTTATCACTATTAGTTTAACTAATAATTTGACCCATTTGGTTGTCGAGTGAATTCCATCACCTTATTGATATACCAACTCAACCATTTTCGCTATATCACTTTAAACATATTTTAACTAAGCTTGTCTGTATAAATGTAACGAGACGACAAGTTGCGTACCTTTAAAGCGTTCCCTTCAAGCGCATGTCCACTCCGGTTTGTCCGCTTGAAAACTCGACTCCTTTGTCTATAGAGTTCAATCAACGATGTGTTTAGAACTCCTTTTAATCACATATCGCATAATAGTCAAAACATCACAATTAGGTGTTTTAACTTCAAAATTCCAGTTTCGAGCCTTCTTTGAGGCATTTCAACAAACACTTTAAAGGCAGAATTTTACATGATTATATAGCAAATCCCTAGCTTATCATCTAGTCCGAATTTCACATCAATCAACCCATTTTACACAATTGTTAGCTTCTAAAATTCTGAAGTCACTTCATAATTGTCAAATTACACTAGAACAACATTTGAAATCCTAGTGTTCATCAAATTCTACATAACCCACTAATCACCTACAATGGTGTTCATGTATTTTACTAAAATTTCACATGATTTCAACTTGTATTTGTCTAGGGTTTGTCCCTAGACACTATATTGTTCCTAATTCATCATAAAACAAACATGCAACCATGAATTTCAGATTTTCCCAATTTCATGAGAATTTCAAGTTGAGAGTTTTCATCAAATTTTACATACCTTGTAATCCTCTTGTGATGAGGATCAATAATCTATGCTCGATTTTTGTTTTTGGTCAGATTTGGACCTTCAATTTGGTTGTTTTGTGGATGTTAGGGTTTTTGAGAGTGGGGGTGTCGCCCTCTCCTGTACTTGATCGACCAGACATCTCAATTGAGGTGTTTGGTTTTGTTTTTAATTAAAACTAATAATACCACTTTCAATTTTAACAACATTGGCCCTCCTACTTTTGTTAACATATAGTTTTGGTTATTTTAACCCTATTTCAAGTTATTTATAGACTTGTAGTTAACTAGGTGAAAATTCCCTGTTAGTAAATTCTTGTGTATTTATACTTTATAATTCTAATATAAAGTTTTATATTTTTTGGGGTAACTTTATCGGGTTAATTTTTACCACTAACGGTATTTTACCCGTCTTTACTATTAACGTGGTTTGATTACCAAACCCGTTTTTGGGATGTTACACTAGGGTTCTTAAACTTTGTGCCTGACATTCCCTGCAGACCCTCTTGAATTTTGTGCCTAGACGCCCCGTATAGGCCTATACGAGGTGTCTAGGGTTGGTAGGGTATCCAAATAGGCAGAATGCGTGTCCAAATAGATCCAGCCTTGTTTGAATAGATAAGCAACACGGTAGAAAGGAAAAGGGAAGCATTCCAAGGTTTCAAATTGAAATAATGATATGTGTAAATAGATAAGCAACATGGTCCCAAGTTTCATATCCTAACAGTGAAAAGAGTATTCCATCCTCTTAACCATTTTGAAATATATCGGTAGAAAGGATACATAAAGGGGCCTGTGGGCACAAAATTTCTGGATATTTCACATGTAAACTTGATGCATCTAATTTTTCTTTTTTAAAGAAAAATTCCTATACTCCTATTTGGAATTGTGAATCTAGTGATGTTACTCAATTGCCATAAGAAAGGTTTAATGTTCCCCTGGTAAATTGATGTTCTTTCACTTGATAACAACTAAAAATGTTATATGACCTATTAACAGTCACATTCTGAGAGCACTAATTGACTTCTGATACAGAAAGAGATCTTCAGTACCATCCGGTGAATTATCGATCACTATGACAACACTTGGTAACATTGTTTCACAGTTGAAATACGATATAAAAATAGAGTTCAATGTGGAAGGACATAGGAGATGGTAAACCATTTCTTATAAAAACGGTGACTTTAGTAAAAAGGGACAAAATTTCTAGTCCTTTTTTGGGTACATACATTATAAATCTAAACACATAAAACAATACAAGACATCAGAACATGCCCCATATTGCAATATCGGAACAGGCCCCTGAATAAATTAGGTTTTGTAGTAATGGAATTCAGAAGAGGCCCCTAATTGCAATGTCGCTTGATGCTCCCATAATGGCTGAGCAGTCCCTAATTAAGAAAGCACATATGTTTCTGAAATGATTTAACATTCTCTCTATTCTGAATATAGTGGTGCCTAACTAAGTTGATCTCCCTTCATCCTAATATACCACAATCTTGTCCTTTGAAAGAAAGTTACAAATTTCAATATTAGTATATTCAAAATATTAAAACAGGGCCAGGGCCTATCTGTTGCTTCTTATTTATGCCATTAATGATTTTTGATTGCTAAAATCAAGCGGTTTCAGCTTCCTAGCAAAGTGGAGAGATGGAGAAGAAAAACCACCACACGGGTTGCAATCATGAATTCTGGCCAGGACTGAGTTTCCATTAAATTTTCAACATAGGTTATGGGCCCGTCATTATATTCCTTGGACCTTTCTATTGGATGATCTTGACGTGACGGGTCGGCGGGTATGGGTAACAGATCAACTGGGTCATTGTTGCCCAGAATCTTCTTAATAAACAATGAATATAACAATGAACGAATCAACATAAACTAACCTTTATTTCTAAATGAATAAATGATTGTGAATCTGTACAAGTGTTTTTACAATAGAAATCTAACCCTATTTATACTAATTGAAGAGGTACGAATCCAATAGACATGTCCCTTGACGAAGAGTCGTGTCCTTTGATCTTGTGGCTCTGAATCGATTTGAAAGGTTGCGTCCCTGTGTTCTTGTTTACTGTCGTCTATCAGAGAAGGGGTGTGTCCCCTGGATGTGTCGATTCCAACATGTAGGTTACTAACTTTCGTTTTGTCGCATCTAGTCCCCGCACTTCTATCACTAACCTAATTCTAATAAAAAACTAACTATTAACTAATTACATAAGGAACCCTTATACTAATAGGATGTGAAGGAGATTATGATTTCATTCACCCCCCTAATCTCGAACATCCTTAAGTTGCACCTTGATCTTTCTCCATGTCTTGCTTGCCATCGCTTCTCCGTTTTTATCTCGAGCTTGTTGTTGAAGATCCTTGCAGTCTTCTTTGATTGCCATTAGGAGAGTTGGTTCCTCGTCTTCCTGCACCAGATTTGATTCTTCTCCTCTTTGATTTAATTCAGGACAATCTGAGGCATAATGACCAAACTTTTGGCAATTATAGCATTTTATCTTGCTTAAATCCTTCCCGAACTTCCTTTGGTTGCTTCTATTCTTGTGAGCATTCTGTGAGGAATTCTCTTCCCTTCTTTGTTGTCCATAGTTATCATGCGAAGGATCTTCCTCATCTTCTTCTTGTCTGGACTTTCCATCACGCCACTTGCCTTGTGATGAATTGAACCTTCCTTGTCCATTGTTCTTCCTTGTCCATTGTTCCCAAAATGCCTTCCACGACCATAGTTCTTGTCGCGTCGTGTAAACATAAGTTTTTCTTGATTGTATACCGGGTTTTCATCCACCAAACCAGTCCTTTCTTCGTTGGCCTTCAATCTTCCAATTGTCTCGTCTAGCGTCGTTGTTTCTAAATCAGCGAATTGTTCAATGGTTGCAACAATTTGAACGAACCTTTTTGGTACAGAACTCAGAAGTTTCCGTACTAATGTTGGTTGATCAAAAGTTGATCCAAGACCACTTGCCCTCATGACAATACTATTTAGTCTTGCAGTGAACGAATCGATAGTGTCTTCCTCCTTCATTTTTAACATCTCAAACTCTGTTTTGAGCATTTGAAGACGTGCCTTTTGCACTCGTTCTGCACCGACGTGCCTAGTCTTTAATGCATCCCAAATTTCTTTTGCACTCTTGCAACTTGCAACTTGTATTATCATATCTTCCGGTAGTGCTTGATATAAATAAGCGGTCGCCATCATATCCTTCTTTTCATCCACTTGCGTATTTTCTTTTGGTTCTATCATTTCCCATAATCCATTTGCCCTAAGTATGGTTTTTATACGGATTGCCCATACCGTATAGTTTGTAGACTTTAAGATAGGACACTGAAACTGGAAGAACGAACTACCATCTTTAATCACTACCGCGTTTGATGGAGAGGCTCCTCCTGAATCCGCCATAATTTATTTTCCAACAATTTTCACTTTCTAAACTTTGGTTTTCTCCTAGAACCGAAGTCTATGATTTCAAAAATGCACACTAACTTTCTAACGTGGAATCAAATCAACTTCTAAACCTTATATAAATTCCAGAAAAAATAGAACGTAGAACCTGGAATTTGCGAACCGATCGACTTCTCTTATCGTGATTCTCCGCACGGTTTTCTGACTTTTCTTAACAACCCTCTTGACTGCGTTTTTTTTTCTTCATGCTTGATTCGCGACTCTCTAAACACAAACAAAAAAAACAGCCCCAAACTCGCTTGATTTACGACTGAACTTCTCAACCGAACACCCTCTTGATGCTTTGATATCACAAAACTTCTCAGATTTTGTGTCTTTTGCAAATTTCAAACAACCCAAACTTCTCAGATTTGCGATTGCTTCTTCAAACCGGAATACAAATTTCTCAGATTTGCTTTCATCTTCTTAACTCGAACCGTAGCCTCTTGCCGTGATTTGAATTAACAAAAAAACACAGAATCCAAACACCCTCAGTAATGATCGGATCAAAAATCGAACACCCTCCTGATGACCGATTAACGAATGAACAACAATCGTACCCGCTTGATGCGATTGGTGTTAAAACAGAACAAGAACAACCTAATCAACGCCTCCTGTGTGATCAGAATTGTTAGGGAATTCAACCACCCGCTTGATGATCGTCTTCTCGAAACGAATTTGAGCCCCAGGCTCTGATACCACTGTTGCCCAGAATCTTCTTAATGAACAATGAATATAACAATGAACGAATCAACATAAACTAACCTTTATTTCTGAATGAATAAATGATTGTGAATCTGTACAAGTGTTTTTACAGTAGAAATCTAACCCTATTTATACTAATTGAAGAGGTACGAATCCAATAGACATGTCCCTTGACGAAGAGTCGTGTCCTTTGATCTTGTGGCTCTGAATCGATTTGAAAGGTTGCGTCCCTGTGTTCTTGTTTACTGTCGTCTATCAGAGAAGGGGTGTGTCCCCTGGATGTGTCGATTCCAACATGTAGGTTACTAACTTTCGTTTTGTCGCATCTAGTCCCCGCACTTCTATCACTAACCTAATTCTAATAAAAAACTAACTATTAACTAATTACATAAGGAACCCTTATACTAATAGGATGTGAAGGAGATTATGATTTCATTCACCCCCCTAATCTCGAACATCCTTAAGTTGCACCTTGATCTTTCTCCATGTCTTGCTTGCCATCGCTTCTCCGTTTTTATCTCGAGCTTGTTGTTGAAGATCCTTGCAGTCTTCTTTGATTGCCATTAGGAGAGTTGGTTCCTCGTCTTCCTGCACCAGATTTGATTCTTCTCCTCTTTGATTTAATTCAGGACAATCTGAGGCATAATGACCAAACTTTTGGCAATTATAGCATTTTATCTTGCTTAAATCCTTCCCGAACTTCCTTTGGTTGCTTCTATTCTTGTGAGCATTCTGTGAGGAATTCTCTTCCCTTCTTTGTTGTCCATAGTTATCATGCGAAGGATCTTCCTCATCTTCTTCTTGTCTGGACTTTCCATCACGCCACTTGCCTTGTGATGAATTGAACCTTCCTTGTCCATTGTTCTTCCTTGTCCATTGTTCCCAAAATGCCTTCCACGACCATAGTTCTTGTCGCGTCGTGTAAACATAAGTTTTTCTTGATTGTATACCGGGTTTTCATCCACCAAACCGGTCCTTTCTTCGTTGGCCTTCAATCTTCCAATTGTCTCGTCTAGCGTCGTTGTTTCTAAATCAGCGAATTGTTCAATGGTTGCAACAATTTGAACGAACCTTTTTGGTACAGAACTCAGAAGTTTCCGTACTAATGTTGGTTGATCAAAAGTTGATCCAAGACCACTTGCCCTCATGACAATACTATTTAGTCTTGCAGTGAACGAATCGATAGTGTCTTCCTCCTTCATTTTTAACATCTCAAACTCTGTTTTGAGCATTTGAAGACGTGCCTTTTGCACTCGTTCTGCACCGACGTGCCTAGTCTTTAATGCATCCCAAATTTCTTTTGCACTCTTGCAACTTGCAACTTGTATTATCATATCTTCCGGTAGTGCTTGATATAAATAAGCGGTCGCCATCATATCCTTCTTTTCATCCACTTGCGTATTTTCTTTTGGTTCTATCATTTCCCATAATCCATTTGCCCTAAGTATGGTTTTTATACGGATTGCCCATACCGTATAGTTTGTAGACTTTAAGATAGGACACTGAAACTGGAAGAACGAACTACCATCTTTAATCACTACCGTGTTTGATGGAGAGGCTCCTCCTGAATCCGCCATAATTTATTTTCCAACAATTTTCACTTTCTAAACTTTGGTTTTCTCCTAGAACCGAAGTCTATGATTTCAAAAATGCACACTAACTTTCTAACTTGGAATCAAATCAACTTCTAAACCTTATATAAATTCCAGAAAAAATAGAACGTAGAACCTGGAATTTGCGAACCGATCGACTTCTCTTATCGTGATTCTCCGCACGGTTTTCTGACTTTTCTTAACAACCCTCTTGGCTGCGTTTTTTTTTCTTCATGCTTGATTCGCGACTCTCTAAACACAAACAAAAAAAACAGCCCCAAACTCGCTTGATTTACGACTGAACTTCTCAACCGAACACCCTCTTGATGCTTTGATATCACAAAACTTCTCAGATTTTGTGTCTTTTGCAAATTTCAAACAACCCAAACTTCTCAGATTTGCGATTGCTTCTTCAAACCGGAATACAAATTTCTCAGATTTGCTTTCATCTTCTTAACTCGAACCGTAGCCTCTTGCCGTGATTTGAATTAACAAAAAAACACAGAATCCAAACACCCTCAGTGATGATCGGATCAAAAATCGAACACCCTCCTGATGACCGATTAACGAATGAACAACAATCGTACCCGCTTGATGCGATTGGTGTTAAAACAGAACAAGAACAACCTAATCAACGCCTCCTGTGTGATCAGAATTGTTAGGGAATTCAACCACCCGCTTGATGATCGTCTTCTCGAAACGAATTTGAGCCCTAGGCTCTGATACCACTGTTGCCCAGAATCTTCTTAATGAACAATGAATATAACAATGAACGAATCAACATAAACTAACCTTTATTTCTGAATGAATAAATGATTGTGAATCTGTACAAGTGTTTTTACAGTAGAAATCTAACCCTATTTATACTAATTGAAGAGGTACGAATCCAATAGACATGTCCCTTGACGAAGAGTCGTGTCCTTTGATCTTGTGGCTCTCAATCGATTTGAAATGTTGCGTCCCTGTGTTCTTGTTTCCTGTCGTCGATCAGAGAAGGGGTGTGTCCCCTGGATGTGTCGATTCCAACATGTAGGTTACTAACTTTCGTTTTGTCGCATCTAGTCCCCCTACTTCTATCACTAATCTAATTCTAATAAAAAACTAACTATTAACTAATTACATAAGGAACTCTTATACTTATAGGATGTGAAGGAGATTATGATTTCAGTCATCTGGTTATTTGTGGTTTATTTATTTATTAAGTTTTGTTTGAATAAGTTAGGGTCAGTGTGTACATTGGAAGTCTATTTAGCATGTGGTCAAATGGGTTGGAACCAATTCCTTATGAAGATGATCATTAGTATTTAGAAGGGTTCTTGTTTACCATGGTGCATGTTGCATGTATGCCTATTTAAGGCTTCATTGAGTGTTGAATAAAATAACCAGCAACTTTTGTTTTTCTTCTGTCATATACCGTTCTTTATATGTTATCAAAGTTCTTTGTTTATTTTTTCTATTATACGTGAGTGTGTGTGTTTGCAAAGGGTCTAATCCAACACTTTCAACATCAAGGTTAAAGAGAATTGGAGAGAGTTTATCATGTAAATGTTTCTACCGCTAATTGAAGATCTAAAGCATGCTCTCAAAGAAGAAAACATACCCTCAAAGAAGAAAAAAAATTCAGCAGAAAGGTTAAAGAGAATTGGAGAGAGTTTATCATGTATGTCCAACACTTTCATGTATCTTCACACTTGCACCAACTAGAGTAATTTTGATGTGATTTCACTTCATAAAACATACCCTCAAAGAAGAAAAAACCTATTTTACCTTTAACAGTCTATTAATCTCTATGGAAAGTTGATTGGGTTGGTTCGCAACAAGAGTTTATATTGACTCTTGTATCATTAGTCTACCCCCCAGGTCTATAAGCAGCTTTTTGTTGGCCCCAACTGATCTTTGATCTCTAGAACATGAATTTAACAAAGTGAACTTGAACATAACTTGAATCTCTAAATACATGTATGTTTTACAATTAAAATCTAAAGCCCTATTTATAAGTAACTATAAGGTGCGATTGTAGAGACGTGTCTCTTCACCAACGGGCGCGTCTCTTGAATATGTGGTTGTAATTGAATCTTGAGGAGGTGTGTCTCTTAAATCAAAAGTCGTGTCCCTTCTTCCTTTACAACCATCGATCCAAAGGGTGTGTCCAAAGAGGCATGTCTTTTCCTTTAGGGGTGTCAGTTATAATCTTCTGATTTGACACCTTTGGTCCCCGAACTTCATAACTACCTTCTAAACTACTTTATACTATATACTAGTTAACCCTTGTACTTGGATGTGAAGGGATTAGTATTTCAATCACCCCCTAATCATGAATATCCATAAGTTGTTGTAGATCTTGAACTCCGAGCAGTTTTGTCTTATCAAATCTCCTCGGTATCCAACACTTCACAAGGATCTTCTTATTCACGAATCTTGCTCCTCACCAACCTTGTTCCTCACTAACCATGTTCCTCACCAACCTTGCTTCACACGAACATTTTGTTTCACACTAGTCTTGACCGCACTTGATTTGTATCACACAAACCTCTTCTTGTGTAGTTGACTCAACACGAACTCCACCCGGTCTTGAAGAACTTGCCCATCATCATATCACATAAATTGAATCCATCTCGCATAGATTTTAGATAAACCGACTCACTTAGATCTCTCTTGCGGTTGTATCACACAACAATTTTTTCTTACCCAGTCATAGGATATGCGTGTCTTCTTCTTGATCTATCACAGATAAAATATCCTATCCACGGTTGTGTCTCACAACAGGTTCTTCAAAGTGGTTGCTTACCTCATGGATTCTCCACTCTTACCTGATCTAGTCCGCTCACATGATTATTTATTGTACCTGATTGGAGTGTCACACTCCTGTCAAAGATAATATTTATAATCCCGAATTAGCTTTAACAATGTGTTAGTGGTAGTAAGGGGTCGAACCACGATGAGTTTGTGGTTTGCATGTGGATGCGATTGATTTTTAAAGTTTGTCACAAATTATGAAGCTTGCTATCAAATTATCAATTGGTTTGTTGAAAAGAATGTCAGAAAGAACCGACGATTTTGTTTTGATTATTTAGCTAACGAAAGTTTGAACAATTGCATGAAAATGTAATTAACGGTTTAAAAAAAGATATGTAAACAAGGTTCACACCCGGTTCGGTATTTGAAATCCTAGAGTTTCTACACATTTTAGATTTGATTCAATTGCAAATATTACTATCGAATTTAGTGTTGTGAGGCTTAGGTGCCAATAGCTATCGTCATTACAAAGAAAGGACAAAAATGCACTTCCTTACCAAGAACATGTAAATTCTAACCTAGACAAGGCATGAATGTACATAAACATTTCATGAAGTCAAATTTAATCTTCACTCGACAATTTATGAATTCAATACAAATGCAAGACAATTGTCATAAGCTTCAAAATCAAATAGCAACATGTCAGCTTCAAAATCAAATAGCAACTTGTCACAAAATCAAACTAAGAACAATGTTTAAACCCTAGACTTACAAAAACCTACACCAGGGTGAAACCTTCGAGAATTAGCCACTCATGGTAAACAAAACTTGATCAATGATGGATTGAAACTCGAACTTGGACATCTTGAAGCCTTGATGATGAGAATGATAATGGTTAGGGTTGTGGTGGTGTATGGAGATGGATTGATGATGATGATGGTGATGATGGATTAGGGTTAGGATCAAATGATTGTTGAATTAGAGTGATTATGGATGATTGGAAGGATTGGTGATGAATTCTGTTTGATTCTAGGCTCCAAGAATCTTATTCAAACTCCCAATAGAGTGTAACTGTCGAAAAATGGTCAAAACATAACCTATAACCCGTCCCCAAAGCACAAATCAACAAATTTCACGACGCAAGGAACCAGAGGCCGTCGCCGATGGCCTGATGAGGCGTCGGTGACACCTTGTCTAGCTCCAAGTTTCTGGTGACGGCTTATTCACCTGCTTATGGTACATTTTGAGCGACGGAGTTAACCATGGGGCGTCGCAGACGGCCCATATAGGCGTCGGAGACGATGCCTGCAAATCCCAGTTTCTGTTTTTCCCATTGCTCGCTCCTGGTTGATCCGTTTCCCGTCCTGGTGATCATAAAGCTCCCGAATAGCTCCATAAACTCCGTTAGACCTGCAAAAAAAAAAAAACTCTAATCAAAAGTCGGCTAAACGAAACTAAAAATCACGTAAAAACATCAACTTAAACATATATGAACACCGGTTTTCGACGACGTATCACATCCCCACACTTGTCTTTTGTTTGCTCTCAAGCAAATATATTTTTCACTTTCACATAGGTCGAACGAGAAACACACATCCCATTCTCGATACTAAAGTTAAGGTCTAATGTCATACCTTGTTCAAACTTTTTACAATTTTCGAAATATTTAGCGGTAAAGTGAATAATCATCTAGAAAATGGTTACCCAAGATTAACCCGCCCTTGAAACTAACAAACCATTCACATCCCTCACAATGTTCTCTCCACTCGGTTTAAAACTTGGGTAATAGATAATGAATTAGCACTTTTTAAGTAATCACTGAAAACCGATTAGAACACGTACCCGCATATGCATGCAACTCAATCATCCTCCACCACCGAACACGAATACTAAGCACAAGTCAAAAGGTCTTTTAAGGGTTGTTATGGGGCTGGGCTAAGGGTATGGAATAGGATATTTTAAAGTGGCTAAGGTGATGAAAACTCGATTTTTATTACAAACTGAGTACTCTAAACATATCTAAATATAAACATTAAGCTAAGAGGCAACAATTTTAGCCTTTTATTCCATATACTAAAAACACATATTTTTGGTGTTTTTCTTAACAAAATCTGTTCTTTATTACAACATTTTCTATATTTTTGATTTTTTTCGAATATAAATCACAACTATACAAACAAATAAACCTACAATCGAATTTTCATCACACGGGTTTAAAAAGAAAAGGTTTAACGGTTGTGGGCTAACTGGGTTGGTCAAACGAAAGGGTTAGGCTCAAAGTTGGCGACTAGGGATTTATTTGGGTAAGGATAGATAAATGGTGGAAAGGAAAAAAGGTTTACCTAATGCCTTAATCCATCTTGTGCTTGTATTCGATCTATGGTCACAAACGTATCAAAAGTTGCAAGTCCTACAATACACGACTAATGCTCCACTCAAACAAAGAAACATATATATGTATATCTATAATGTGAAAGTGGCTCAAAACCTCACGTATAAAGTGTAACACCCCGACCGCGTAATACAACAAACCGCGGCGGAAACGTCGAGGAGTCATGTCACATAATCATTGTTTCACAACACACGGTATTTGAAGTTTTGTTTTATATCATTAATAGACTCATTGTTTTGAAACAAACCAAATAAGTACAAATGATTGTCTTTCAAGTTTTAAAGTCGCTAAGGCACGAGTCCATCCTATGTGTAGCATGCAATCAACAATCGTCACATAATTCAACTTGAAACATACGTGAAAAACACTCAGCATAAAAAGCTGGCGAGTAGATAGGTTTTGTATGTCAAATTCATGGCTTTGAATTCATATTGCAATACCTCGTCCAACCTCGAGAGTCGACGAGTATAAATCTTAAAATCATAAAGTGTTTGGTATTGTAATATATTTTTATCAACTTTACAAGTTGATATAAGTAAAACAAAACCTTGTAGCCATGAATCTTGACCGAAAAAAAATGTTTTATAAAACCAAGTAGTAAATCATCTTGAAAGTAAACATTGTATGGTTTATATCTTTAAGTAAACATTGTTGCGTGACCTCGTTTGAAAACATTCGTTCAAGTGATCTAGATAACGCTACGACATGTAATGTGATAAAAGCACTTATATATAGGAAGTACCAGCGGCGTATCCACCATGCTTTTATCACATTAATCCCGTCTCGTTATCTAATCACTTACCATAAACCAATCGCCCAAATCGTCTGTGTCATCAACCAATCGTCATTCGACCGCGTTCTTGATACCCATAAGTAGTTTGGTTACAAAATGCGCAAGAATACGCATTTTGGCCGAAACTACGACTCGTCACTGAGCCTAGATAACGTGGTAATCAGTAAGTATAGTCACTAGGGGCTATAACCATCGTGATTACGCTCACGTTATGAAGTTCAAACGAACTTTGCATTGACCATAAACTGGTTAATGCAGAAAGTCAAACAAAGTTTGACTTTCACGACAAAACGAATAAAAGAATGAAAGAAGACTTACAAAGGGTCCCCGCAAGATTTGATTCCAAGTAATATCAGGTAGGAAGTGAATAATCACAACCACTTAGAGAAAAACTCAAATCAAATGTGGGTTTGCAAGAAGTGGGGGTTGGGTATTTATAGTTTTCAGAGAGCCGTTAAGATCGTTTATCGTAAACCGTGATTCAATCTCATCCATACATGTGTTTACAATACCATGTGCATCAAAATGGCCCCCTAGTATCAGGAAATGACATGTGTGAGAGAGATGAGTTGGAATTGGCTGGAAACAGGCTGGAAACAGCTTTCTGATGTTCTGGAAACTGCTTACGGACCGTAAGACCCAGAACCATACGGTCCATAAGGGACCTGCAGACCAGCAACTTTCAGAAATGATAGTTTTACCCCCTGAAGCCCCAAACTTGGTTTTCAAAGCTCCGTTAACCCCATTTCAAAGCTCTAAAATGAAGTTAAAGTATAGGGAACTTAAAATGTGCTAAAAAATATGCCGGATGTCGGTTCGTTTGGCCGTACGATTGCGTTGTTTGGTTAATTACGACGGTAGTCGTAACGGACGCGAAAATGATCCAAATTGCGCGACGAATGGATTTTTCTTATGCCAAACACTAAAATAAAATATTTTAGTGCTTACATAAATTTTTGGATGTCCGGATGTTTTCAGAATGTAAGTTATGCGTGAAAATGCAAACTTGTGCATTTTTTTGACGCTTTTAGTCCCTGAATGGCCCAAAAGTTTATTTTAGCACACCGAACCCCTCAAAGCCTATTTCTAAGCTATGTAAAGGATATTTATGGTATATTTACCTTATGGTCATGTTCCGGAATGTCGGTTCCAGTACGAATCGCCGTACTTTCGCAGTTTGTCGAATTAAGTCCCTGTAAGCGATTAAACTTGATTTTGCCATACCAAAGCCTTCAAAACTTATTTCTAAGTTATGTAAAGGTTATTTAAGGCATGTTAAGCATATGTTGATGTTCCGGAGTGTTTGTCGCATTAAATTGATATGTGCAAAAGATACACATATTTATACAAATCCCAAGTATGAAATACAATATTTCATTGGTTTGGTATTTGTTTGATGGTCACAGTGACACAGGTGTCACAACAAAATCCTGCAGCGTATATTTGATCAAAAAGAGCTTAACATGAGACAGAGACGATGGGTAGAGTTGTCAAACGACTATGATTGTGAAATCAAGTATCACCCAGGGAAGCCGAATGTAGTCACAGATGCCTTGAGTCGAAAAGAAAGAATCAAGCCTATAAGGGTTCGAGCCTTGGAAATGATTGTACAGACAGACCTCTCGTTACGCATTCGTGTTGCGAAGAGGGAAGCTCTTAAAAGGGAGAATCTTGAGAATGAATATCTCCGTGGGATAGAGAAGCAATTGGTACCAAAGGAGGATGGAACATTGTGTTTCTTGGGAAGAATTTGGGTTCCCCTCTTTGGTGGTTTGAGAGACGTTATCTTCAATGAAGCGCACGAGTCACGGTACTTGATCCATCCAGGATCGGATAAAATCTACCAAGATTTAAAGGATTTCTATTGGTGGCCGAGATTAAAAGGAGATGTTGCAACGTATGTTGGCAAATGCTTAACGTGTGCCAAGGTAAAGGCCGAATACCAGAAGCCTTCAGGTCTTCTACAACAGCCCGAAATACCCATGTGGAAATGGGAGCAGATTTCAATGGACTTTATAATGAAATTGCCATGGACACCCAGAGGTCACGATACGATTTGTGTAATCGTGGACTGTCTGACCAAATCTGCACACTTTTTGCCACTCAAGGAGAAAGACAATACAAGCAAGCTTGCTGAGCTATACCTCAGAGAGATTGTCGCACGTCATGGACTGCCTCTCTCGATAATCTCTGATAGAGATGGAAGGTTTGTGTCAAGGATTTGGCAATCCTTCAAAGAAGCCTTTGGTTCTCAGTTGAATCTGAGTACTGCATTCCATCCACAGACAGATGGCCATAGCGAGCGAATGATATAAACGTTGGAAGACATATTACGAGCTTGGGTGATGGATTAGGGTGGCAGTTGGGACACTCACCTACCCTTGGTAGAATTCTCTTACAACAACAGCTACCATGCAAGTATCCAAGCTGCACCATTTGAAGCTCTATATGGACGCAAGTGTCGATCACCGTTATGCTGGGCAGACGCGGATGATAGACAGCTTGTTGGTCCGGAATTGGTCCAAGAGACGACTGATAAGATTACACAGATCCGAGAGCGCATAAGGGCGGCTCGTGATCGACAAAAGAGTTACGCAGATCGAAGAAAGAAACCTCTGGAGTTTGAGGTAGGAGATATGGTTTTGTTAAAGGTTTAACCCTGGAAGGGTGTAGCACGCTTTGGGAAGCGTGGGAAGTTGAACCCGCGATACATTGGACCATTCAAAATCCTGGAAAGGATTGGTCTTGCAGCTTACAAGTTAGATTTACCCGCAGAACTAAATGGCGTTCATGATACATTTCATGTTTCTAACCTGAAAAAGAGTCCAACTCAAGAAACAGTTGTCATACCTGCCGATGAAATTCACATTGACGACACACTCCACTTTACTGAAGAACCTGTTGAGGTTACTGATTGGAAGGTTAACAAGACACGCAGGAGTAGTGTTAAACTCGTCAAGGTTCGTTGGAATGCGCGACACGGCCCAGAGTTTACTTGGGAGCGTGAGGATCGTATGAAAGCGAAGTACCCACATTTGTTCCCCAAGACCCCTGCAGCTAGTAGCAGAACTTAAATTTCGGGACGAAATTTTCTTAACAGGGGGAGAATGTGACAACCCTCATAAATCCAGGTATCCGTACCATTAATTAATATTAATTAAGTGCTTAATGACTGTGCTGGATTATTTAACTGCTTTCTGATTACTGCATCATACTTACATGTGCATCACATATTACATAATGTCACATCATTATCACATACAAACTATATTGACATACATGAAGCACAAAGCACGGTTAGCACAGTTAACGGATAGAACGGGAATATGCTAACGGGGTTCAGTACATAGACAGACAGTGTTTTGAGACCCAGTATGGGCAAGGGACAAGGTTCTACAGTAGTATGGAGTGTAGAGAAGTAAAGACCATAAAACTGCGTCACTAGGTGATAGATAAAGTGCAAGGAAGTGCCTAAAATCCACTTACAGTGCAGAATTCTGCATTTTTCAGCAAAATTCAGCTTTTTAACAAGCTAGTTACATGTAGAAATTTGACTAAATGGACCTGAATGCTTTCCTAAGTGTCGGGAATTAAAAGTGTCACAAAAACTTACATAAAGGACACTATACGGTATAACTTATCACTTTAACGAACCGGTATCTAACCGAACAACCGGACATTACCCGGAACACCAAAATATTGCAAGAAGCATTGTTTTATTATTTCTTGACTAGTTATGATCCCCGAACACCCTAACACACTATATAACGTGCCATACACATAAAACACTAGACTTTACACTTAACACCCTAACTAACTAACTAACTATTTACCATCAAAAATTACAAATTACCCCCCCCCCCCCTCATGATTTACGGTCACAAGGGACCCCACGCCCCACTCAAGGATTTGATTTCTTATTTTAATGGGATTTTGCTTGATCGAATGGCCAAGATATTGAGGAAAGATCATTATAAGTACGGTGTAAGATATTCACAAAATCATTCCATATCACTTCACTTCATCAACTTCACCACTCCATCTCCCTCACTCTCTCTTCTCCCTCTCGGCCCTAGGTAGTGCCGCCACCACCACCACCTTGCAACCACCATTCATCCATTCCAAACTCATCTCCAAGTGCAAGAAGGTGTCTTGTGAAACTTGAAGCTTGTAGAACTTGAAGAACTTCCATTGCTTGCTTTCATCCACCTTTTTCATCATCTTTTTCTCTAGTGTTCTTCCATAGCTTTTGAGCTAGTTGTAAGCTTCTTGTTACTAGTTTTTACTTCTCATATTTGATTAAAAGATGTGTTATGTTATAAATCACAAGAACCCTAAAAGAACATAAACTTGAATCATGAACTTGAAGCTTCATATGATGAAATCTTGTTGAAATAATGTTGTCTAAATATATGTATGATAGTTGTTGATGTTTACTTGAAATTATGATGTTGATCATCATCAGAAGCTTGCTAGATTGTGATTAAACACATGATCTAGCAAGTTAGAGAATGATTATGTGCTAACACAAGAAGATCATCCTCATGCATGAACATGAACTTGAATAATAAGATGATTTCTTGAAAAATAATAAATAAAGTGAGATAGTAAACTTATAGATTCATGATTTATGAATGATTTTCCAAGAAAACCAAGTTCAAAATATGATTTTTAGAAGATCATGGTTTTTACTTAAACTACATTGTTTTTGGTGATGAAATAAGTGTATAAACACTTATGAAACAAGAAGATCTAATAAATGAACATTTTGGTAAAATATGTTTACAAGTTGTAAACACCTAGTTTCTTGAAGAATGAGATTTATAAGGTAATAAACACACTTTCAAGGGTAACTAAACCCACTAAGCACTTTACCAAGTTACTACAAGTTTTTGTGAAACGATCAAGTTCATATTATTATGTAAAATGTATTGTTCTTGCACTTGGTAAGAAAAATATTGTTTAGGTTGGAATGTTGATTATTTATTGTTGTGATGATTTTTAAAAAGATAATGATATGCTTTAATAGCATGGACACCTCCGTTTTTAGGGGAAACTATGGCAAAATTTTTCTAAAAATATAAGCGCTTAGAAAAATATTTTCTAACAAGTATTTACAAGTATATTTTGATCATAAGTTTTCGATATAAACTTTGCCATAATTTTTGTAACAAAAACTCGAATATTGGATGTAACACCTCGAAAATTCACGTGCTATAATGTATTGACACGTGTCATAAGCTTGAACGTGAGAAAGAATGTTCTTGAGGGACTAAAGTTGACAAAAATGGAAAGTATGTGAATATAGGAGTTCAAAATGTCAACAGTGAATAAATATACTTTACAATAACCCTACATGACGTTGATACCATCAGAAGAATAAATCATGGATCATACGAGGCTAAAAGTGAGAGATTACAAACTACAGGGGTTAAATGTGTCAACATGTTTAAGTTATACCTCTGAGTGACCTTTTGACAAGCCCGAAGCTTTGTAACGGTTAAGTATGCTCACTTGAAAGCACGATATAAATTTCATAAAGTTTCGTTATCGTATGAGAAAGTTATGATCAAATTCGCATGCGAGGGGTTAAAGCGTCAACGTTGAAAGTTAGGACCTTTCGGGTAACAATAAAGTTAACCGAGGACTTAACAAAGTGGGTAAATATCTTGAAGCCCTTATATGTCAAATTAGAGGGTTCAAATTGAAAGAAATAAACTTAATTGACCTTTCGAAAGGCCAAGAGACGAGATGCAACAACTTGAAGACGTTTTTGTCTGATCAGAGAGCCCAAGCGCGCCGCGTAAGGCCCATCAACACCTTTACGCGGGCCGCCTGGCCCGCCCAGATACAGAAAAGTTTGACAGCAGCCAAATTTCGCGCATAAACCGACTTTAATCACTTGTTTCACTTCATGGGCGGCCCCTAAGCAACCCCTAGACCACTAGGGACACTTGTGGATGAATTGTGGTCAGTTGTAGGATTAGATGTCATCAATCTATGGTGTTTAAATCACTATATAAGGCCATGATGTTGCAACAATTCTTCAAACCTTCATTCTTGCATTCCTGATCATTTCTGGAGCTCAAGACTTCTCTCAAGTGATCTCTGGTCGTTCATAGGACTCTTGTAAGTTTGCTTATTCTTCCTTAGTTAAGTTTTTTCTTAGTTTAGCTTAAAAGTCAAACCGTCGTAATTAACGGTTGACTTTAAGATTAATCACTAATGGTTCAGTGATTAGTCGAATCAAAAGTAGTTATAAGTTGGTAATCATGTGGGTAATAAACCCTTAAAAGGGTTCCCCCTGATTCCCACTCTAACTAGGTCAAATGTCGGGTCAAACTTATTATTAAAAAGTCAACAGGATACTTATTTTCTAATTTAAGCATGATTAGCAATGTAGAACACATACAACCTATTTGATCATTAATATAACTTGGTAATTAGTGTAAGAACATGTCTAAACATGTTCAACCCGACAATTTACTGTTTAGACCCGGTTCGGAACCGAAAGTCGCAAAGCTTTGACTTTTGCTTTGACTTCAGTTCTGACCCATTTTGGTATGAGTTAGAAATACCTAAGAGCTTCATTTGGACCAGGTTACATGCTAGTATAACCCTCTGTGATTATACACCATGGTTCATTAGTTAACCAATTAATACGCATGATTCCGTTAATTGCTCGTATGTTGACCATTATGCCCTTTTCACTTTAAAACGTGATTTGTGAAAATGTAAAAGTGTAGAAACCTTAGTTACTGATATATAAACTTGTTTGCAATGTTTGACATCAGTTTGAGGCGTAGATTGAGAGTTATGCTCATTAGCGTAAATTAGAAGCTTTGTGTTAATTAAACGGCGTAATTAGCGTATAGCCTATTTAAACTCACTTTTGGTATCAAACTTCTTACCCACTGATGTAATATATTATTTTGGGATTTTTGAAGATTTTTAATTAATTTTAGGCTGAGCATAACTTATAGTCGTAGGCTCAATCCGGTAATTGTCGGTTTTGCCCTTACGGGCTATAAAATGAGTTTTACATATCTAATTGACTCCAAACCTTTTGCTACTGATCACATATGATAAATAAATTATTTTAAGCCTTCTGGAATAATAAAAATATCAGCTTTATGTATCGAACCCGGAAATGGCCTCTAATCGCCTTATTAAGCGTTTTTAACGCATAGTATGTACTAAAACAATTTTAAACATACAAGGGTTGATACCTACTGATATTTTGGGCAAATTATAATATTTTAACAGTAAGCAAAAGTTGTTTAACTCAAGCTTCAGTTTTGAGCTTTCGGATATTTTTCGGATACTTCGGATATTCGGATATCCGAAAAAAATAAAAATTAAATTTTCGGATATTTTCGGATAATCCGATTATCCGAAAATTCTCAAAATCACTATCCGAATCCGAATCCGAATTTTTGGATTATCCGATTTTCGGATATCCGAAAATTCGGATATCCGAAAATTCGGATTTTCGGATACGGGTTTTCGGATATTTCGGATTCGGTTTCGGATTCGGATTTTTTTGAACACCCCTACCTACGGTGCATAGTTTGGTTAAAATTGATAAATTTCACATATATACTTTACCCTACTGTTATAACTTAGTAAACTAAGTATTTTTGCAGATTATATCAGACCTGTAACTCAGGTAAATACTTAGACTCTTTTATAACATTGTAAATGACCAAACTACCCTTACGAGGCATAGTTTGTGTTTAAATACGTTTCGGGCATAATAAAAGACATCTTACTGATGTCACAACATATTTGAAGCATATTAACTTAGGAAACCCGTATATGGCTCTAATAATTACCCGTTACGCTTATTACGCGTTCGGTTTGGTTTATGTAACTAGTTTACATATATTAGCCGAAACGGGTCAAACCTTATCGGTTTTATCTCAAAATCCAGAATGTGTATGAAATACCCATATTAAACAAGTCTCTGAACTTGTCGGGTCTAAATCACATTCTATCCGGTCTTCGCTTAATGGTGCGTACGAACCGTATCTTTGAAACTAACCGGTCTAAGCTTAAGCTTAACTAAAGACCCGTTAGGATTCTAATAGGTTATTATAAACCTTCGTTCCAGATTAGGAGTACCAGTAAAAGCTACTTGCATTTGCTTATTGTGATTATTACATTGCTCAGGTAAATACTTTTAACTTATTTTCCCTATACGGGCTTGGGTTACGATATATAGAATACCGCTTGATCTGGCATCAAATCTTCCATCGTTGGGTGGTTAGTTGAATAATTTGATCGGCTCGTTTAAACAATCTTGTTTACTTAAAGCCTTTGGGGGGTTAATGACCATGTCCCGGATATCCTTGGCATCATTTTACGAAATGGCCACGACTTAAGCGCGGGGTGTAGGCGTACACCCGTCAGTGCACAAAAGAATAAAGTGGTGTGTCTATTGATCTTTAACCCGGACACGATCCGGGCTACTGAACGCATAAGGAACATGTAATTCGTTCACAAGATTATATATTTAAATAATTCTCCCAAGTTATAAAACGTTTATGCCACGTGCATCCAAATCAATTGCCAATCATTTTCTAAAATGAGTCAGTTGATTGTATTTACCAGTGTAAACTGACGTATTTTCCCAAAAAGATTAAATGTAGGTACTAAGCGTAATTGGCTGGATATTTCTCCTTAGCATCGATAGAAGTCTCGATGCTAAGGAGAAATTACCAAAATGCCCCTACGGTGCATAGTTTGGTTAAAATTGATAAATTTCACATATATACTTTACCCTACTGTTATAACTTAGTAAACTAAGTATTTTTGCTGATTATATCAGACCTGTAACTCAGGTAAATACTTAGACTCTTTTATAACATTGTAAATGACCAAACTACCCTTACGAGGCATAGTTTGTGTTTAAATACGTTTTGGACATAATAAAAGACATCTTACTGATGTCACAACATATTTGAAGCATATTAACTTAGGAAACATGTATATGTCTCTAATAATTACCCGTTACGCATATTACGCGTTCGGTTTGGTTTATGTAACTAGTTTACATAAATTAGCCGAAACGGGTCAAACCTTATCGTTTTATCTCAAAATCCAGAATGTGTATGAAATACCCATATTAAACAAGTCTATGAACTTGTCGGGTCTAAATCACATTCTATCCGGTCTTCGCCTAATCGTGCATACGAACCGTATCTTTGAAACTAACCGGTCTAAGCTTAAGCTTAACTAAAGACCCATTAAGATTCTAATAGGTTATTATAAACCTTCGTTCCAGATTAGAGTACCAGTAAAAGCTACTTGCATTTGCTTATTGTGATTATTACATTGCTCAGGTAAATACTTTTAACTTATTTTCCCTATACGGGCTTGGGTTACGATATATAGAATACCGCTTGATCTGGCATCAAATCTTCCATCGTTGGGTTGTTAGTTGAATAATTTGATCGGCTCATTTAAACAGTCTTGTTTACTTAAAGCCTTTGGGGGGTTAATGACCATGTCCCGGATATCCTTGGCATCATTTTACGAAATGGCCACGACTTAAGCGCGGGGTGTAGGCGTACACCCGTCAGTGCACAAAAGAATAATGTGGTGTGTCTACTGATCTTTAACCCGGACATGATCCGGGCTACTGAACGCATAAGGAACATGTAATTCGTTCACAAGATTATATATTTAAATAATTCTCCCAAGTTATAAAACGTTTATGCCACGTGCATCCAAATCAATTGCCAATCATTTTCTAAAATGAGTCAGTTGATTGTATTTACCAGTGTAAACTGACGTATTTTCCCAAAAAGATTAAATGCAGGTACTAAGCGTAATTGGCTGGATATTTCTCCTTAGCATCGATAGAAGTCTCGCAAGCTTAAGATGCCTAACGTCTGTTGAACCACTGTTTCCATTTTATTTTTCGATCCGTCTGTGGATAAACAATCGACTGTTGTGATATATGATATTACAATATATTATTCGGTTGAAATATTATATCTTTCAATTGCTTCCACTGTGCATTTGTATATTGTGTTGTTTGACTATTATGTTGCCAACCACGTCACGATACTCCCCACCGGGCCCACCGGTGACACATGGAAAGTCGGGGTGTGACAGGTTGGTATCAGAGCCAACACTGAGTGAATTAAACGCTATCCTTTTGTGTTTAATCTCAGTTACACAGTTGCACATTCTTGAGTCTAGACAAGAACATAGGACAAATTCTAATTCGTTGTATTTGTCCTTATTTGGTTCCTTTATTATTTTCCGATTAGCTCTTGGGGCGAGTCATTTTCAGTAGAAGTCCCGTTTAGGGCAACCATATACTTGTTTAAATTTTAAAGGAACGATTATATTTAAAATATCATTCCTATATTATAAGATCTACCATTATAATAAAATGGCAAAATCTAAAAAGGACAAGACCTAGCCATGTGTCACAATAAGACAAGGCCAAGACGGTAGTTCCACAATTAGATTCAGATCCTCGTTAACATTTAAATTTAGGATTGCTCTGTGTTAAATATTAAAAGAATCTTAAGAGTGAAACCTAGCCTGAGTGTCATTATAAAGACCTGGCCAAGATGGTAAGACCTGTTTCAAAGATTCGAATCCCTATTAACATCTGAAAACGTGTTAACGCTCCTGGCGGACGTGATTCATTAAAAATCACACACGTCATTTTTATATAGTATTCTTCAAAAGATTCCTAACCCAATATAATGATCTCTGAATCATGGGTTTAAATCATCAATTAGGATGATCATATTTTGACCATACATTGGTAATATAGTGCCTACGGGCCTTGCTCATTTCTACATGAGCCAAAAGACAGTGGTAGCGATGACTCCCTGTCCGAGAAAGGTAATGAACTATGTTCAAACCTAAATGCTTTGATTCTCTGAAATCATAGCTTATAATTTATAATTGTCCTTGTGACTAGGCCATTTGTGCTATTATTAAAACATTAATGCCTCGATTCTCTAAAATCATGGCTTATAAATTAAACTTGTCTACGCGACTAGGCCATTTGTGCTATTAGTAAAACCTTAATGCCTCGATTCTCTGAAATCATGGCTTATAAATTAAACTTGTCTACGCGACTAGGCCATTTGTGCTATTATTAATTTATAAATTAGGATTATGATAAAAATCCTGAATAAAATAAATACCATTCCTTTCCTGCCAGTATAAATATTAAAAAGAATCTTAAAGGTACGACCTAGCCTATATGTCATTCCAGACGAGGCCAAGATGGTAGAACCTATTCAAAGGATTCAAATCCTTGTAAAATTATAAATATGATGACACTCCTGGAAACAGTGATGCGAAAGAATCGTACTTGTCACCTTTATATTAGGAAAATTTTTCCAAACCCCTTATTTTAGCATAAATGATCAAAAGGAATCATGACTAATAAACGTTGAACTTGATGAATACATCAAAACATCCAAGGGATGTATACCTACGGGTAAAAGATGAATACATGAAAAAGATAGTTTTATTTCATAACTTCTTGTCAAGACAATGAACTATGAGATTTTCCGATCCAAAGGAATCATCTATTATGTTTTAAAATCTCCCTAGTGACAAGGCCTCTGAGCCATCATAAGTCCTTTGGAACAAGCCCTTGTGCAATATATAAAAGATATCAGTATGACATTGGCAGTCGTGACTTGTGTCCCCTGTCTAATAAATATGAAGGATTATATTCCGCTTAAACGGCAAAGACGGATTACTTAAAAACTTAGGCAAAACATAATCAAATAAATTAAATACTATCTATTGGCCTATATGGTTTAATTGCACCATGGCTATTTATTCATCAAATTCGACAATTCGCTATATGATTAAACAAATTGTTTCTACTTGGATAGTAGGCTTCAAAGCTTCACCATGGCTGACTCCTCTGAAGCTCACCATCATCTAGTTGATCAGAATGATGATGCAAGACTGGTCTTAACAAGCACCGAGTTTCAGGCTATGATAAATACAGCCGTAAACAACGCTGTGGACCGTGTGTTGAAGTATCATAAGCGAAAGTGCAATAAAACCCCAAATAGGAGTTACAAAAAGGGTAAGGCCGGTTCAAGCTATAACCAGTCCAAACCAAAGGAGGCGAAACCCGAATGTAAAACCTGCAAAAGAAGACACTGGGGACAGTGTCGATCAAATCAAAAGATAAAGCAATGTGGCATCTGTAAAAGAGCTGGTCACCAGTCCCACGAATGTAGGGACATAAAGAATGCAAACTGTTACAGCTGCGGCAAAAAGGGCCACATCAGTACTAATTGCCCTAAGGCTGCCAAGGAAGAAGCAACTAAGTCTGGGAAGGATTTGAAGGATAAACAACAGACCGGTGAAAAGACCAGATGCAAAACCTATAGGAAATACCACCTCGGGAAATGCAGATATGAATCTCAGCCTCTACCCTGTGGAATCTGCAAGTCCAGGGAACATAAGACCATGAATTGCAAGAGATTGGGAGACGCAACCTGCTATGGTTGCAATGAAAAAGGGCACATTAGGACCAACTGCCCTAAATACGCTAAAAAGCTTGAGGAAGTTAAGAAGACCAAAGCTGGAAGCTCTCAGATGAATGCTCAAGAGGCTATTCAGGATGACGAAGTCACAACAGGTACTTTCTTTATCAATAACGCTCATACTAGAATATGATTTGATTCAGGTTCAGATAAGTCTTTCATAGACACTAGATTTTGTAAATCATTAAATCCGCCTGTTGAAATTCTAAGCGTTAAGTATAAAGTAAAATTAGTCGATAGTACCTCAGAGACTGCTTCAGCAACATTAGATGGGTGTTTATATCCATTAAGAACCATTCTCTTCACGCTACCCTTGCTTCATTAATATATGGACTCGATATAGTCATAGGAATGGATTTGGTTGTCGTGTGACCAAGCCCATATTGTGGGTGTGATAAGAAGTATGTAGTTATCAAAAACTCCTTATGGTGAGCCTTTGACCACTCAAGGAGATACGTTTGGGTTAAGATGATGCTAAGTCTCTCATAAGATCTTAAGCTTAGCAAACTTTTAGAAATTTTCCCATAAAAACCCCAGATTTTAATGTAAGGTAAAAGTTACAGACAAAATCGGAAGAATCAATTCTTTTGTTCCTATCAGAAATCTTCAGTCGTAGAGTTCTAGAAATGTCCTCTCTCTAAGAGGAAGTGCGTCAGCATATATATTTGATATCTCTTTAATCTCTATCGATTCCGAATCCCAGATGGTATGATAAAAGCACCATATGAGGATTGGTGTATCTTAATAAGTTCCATAGATTGCTTCCATGCCTGATCAGTATGGAGGTTTAATGCATGGGACCACCAAGATATTCCTAAGAGGTCATATAGTAGTAAAGTCAACTAATGGTATTCAAAGGAGATACCCAGAATGGAATTGTCCAAGTAAATGTTTTCGATTAAGGAATTCGTGGACTAGTAACATAAAGGTGTCACTTATTTGACACCAGCAATGATGGGTGAACTGGAGCCTGAGATATGGAAATCTTTGTAACCTCCTTGTATCTTGATTACCCTGTTTACCCCTGAAAGGCAGGTAAAATTAAGATTTATATCCAATTTAAGGCTGTATTATTATGAAATCTCCAAGACGGCTAGTACCATCATTGGAAGAATCGAAACCCTGATTAACTAAGCTTTAATATAGAGGGTTCGTATAGCCTAACTCGATATTCCGAGAGTTTGATATTGTTAGATGAGAAAGACGGTTCATTTTGCTTATGCACTCATTACCGCAACCCTATTTTAACAACGATTAAGAATCGCCATCAACTACCCAGGATCATTGAGTTATTCAACTAGCTATAAGGATTAGCTACTCCTTAAGATTAGTTTTAAGCAATGGTTGGGATAACCATCCCACCTTAAGATAAGCTTTTCTATAATGATTAACATGTAAGTATTAAGGCTACTCCTTTGGAGACCTTGTATAGATGGAATGTTAAACATCTATTGTTAGATAGAAAATTGGTAAGTCCAAGTATCAAGATCTAAAAGTTGCCTAGGAAACAACAAATAAGATCATACAAATCCATAATCGATTGTAAGTTGCCAGTATACGGCAGGAAAATCAAGGATTTACGAAAATAGCAACCCTCCTAAGTTCTGGTTAAAAGATAAAGTTCAACAAAAGATAACACCCTAGAAGGGTGTGCCGAGTAGTAATTTTTAGGTTAGTTAAGCTTGGAATATATAAAGTCATTTGAAGGATTCGAATGTATCAAGACTAAATAGCTTACGGGCTAGGACCTAATTTAGGAGCTTGGTGGAACGCGCAATGTGACCCACACTAATGATTTAGCGACGTGTCACCAATAAGTCGAAAAGCTCTATCACATAATGATATGCAGATCTATGATAGTATGAGCAACCTATGCCGATTGAGAATCGACAGATTAAGGGACTCCAAAAGAAAGTATGCACCTCTTGTATAGGTCAACTGGGATACCCTTGGAGGCCCAAATATACTATGGAAATTAAATCCAAGATATGACAGAAAAGTACTTCCTTTACTTTAAGCAAATCTCGAGGTCGAGATTTATTTTAAGGGGGTGAGGATGTAACACCTCGAAAATTCATGACCTATAATGTATTGACACTTGTCATAAGCTTGAACGTGAGAAAGAATGTTCTTGAGGGACTAAAGTTGAAAAACATGGAAAGTATGTGAATATACGAGTTCAAAATGTCAACAGTGAATAAATATACTTTACAATAACCATACATGACGTTGATACCATCAGACGAATAAATCATGGATCATACGAGGCTAAAAGTGAGAGATTACAAACTACAGGGGTTAAATGTGTCAACATGTTTAAGTTATACCTCTGAGTGACCTTTTGACAAGCCCGAAGCTTTGTAACGGTTAAGTATGCTCACTTGAATGCACGATATAAATTTCATAAAGTTTCGTTATCGTATTAGAAAGTTATGATCAAATTCGCATGCGAGGGTTTAAAGCGTCAACGTTGAAAGTTAGGACCTTTCGGGTAACAATAAAGTTAACCGAGGACTTAAGAAAGTGGGTAAATATCTTGAAGCCCTTATATGTCAAATTAGAGGGTTCAAATTGCAAGAAATAAACTTGAAAACGTTTTTGTCTGATCAGAGAGCCCAAGCGCGCCGCGTAAGGCCCATCAACACCTTTACGCGGGCCGCCTGGCCCGCCCAGATACAGAAAAGTTTGACAGCAGCCAAATTTCACGCATAAACCGACTTTAATCACTTGTTTCACTTCATGAGCGGCCCCTAAGCAACCCCTAGACCACTAGGGACACTTGTGGATGAATTGTGGTCAGTTGTAGGATTAGATGTCAACAATCTATGGTGTTTAAATCACTATATAAGGCCATGATGTTGCAACAATTCTTCACACCTTCATTCTTGCATTCCTGATCATTTCTGGAGCTCAAGACTTCTCTCAAGTGATCTCTGGTCGTTCATAGGACTCTTGTAAGTTTGCTTATTCTTCCTTAGTTAAGTTTTTGCTTAGTTTAGCTTAAAAGTCAAACCGTCGTAATTAACGGTTGACTTTAAGATTAATCACTAATGGTTCAGTGATTAGTCGAAACAAAAGTAGTTATAAGTTGGTAATCATGTGGGTAATAAACCCTTAAAAGGTTTCCCCCTGATTCCCACTCTAACTAGGTCAAATGTCGGGTCAAACTTATTATTAAAAAGTCAACATGATACTTATTTTCTAATTTAAGCCTGATTAGCAATGTAGAACACATACAACCTATTTGATCATTAATATAAATTGGTAATTAGTGTAAGAACATGTCTAAACATGTTCAACCCGACAATTTACTGTTTAGACCCGGTTCGAAACCGAAAGTCGCAAAGCTTTGACTTTTGCTTTGACTTCAGTTCTGACCCGTTTTGGTATGATTTAGAAATACCTAAGAGCTTCATTTGGACCAGGTTACATGCTAGTATAACCCTCTGTGATTATACACCATGGTTCATTAGTTAACCAATTAATACGCATGATTCCGTTAATTGCTCATATGTTGACCATTATGCCCTTTTCACTTTAAAACATGATTTGTGAAAATGTAAAAGTGTAGAAACCTTAGTTTCTGATATATAAACTTGTATGCAAAGTTTGACATCAGTTTGAGGCGTAGATTGAGAGTTATGATCATTAGCGTAAATTAGAAGCTTTATGTTAATTAAACGGCGTAATTAGCGTATAGCCAATTTAAACTCACTTTTGGTATCAAACTTCTTACCCATTGATGTAATATATTATTTTGGGATTTTTGAATATTTTTAATTAATTTTAGGCTGAGCATAACTTATAGTCGTAGGCTCAATCCGGTAATTGTCGGTTTTGCCCTTACGGGCTATAAAATGAGTTTTACATATCTAATTGACTCCAAACCTTTTGCTACTGATCACATATGATAAATAAATTATTTTAAGCCTTCTGGAATAATAAAAATATCAGCTTTATGTATCGAACCCGGAAATGGCCTCTAATCGCCTTATTAAGCGTTTTTAACACATAGTATGTACTAAAACTATTTTAAACATACAAGGGTTGATACCTACTGATATTTTGGGCAAATTATAATATTTTAACAGTAAGAAAAAGTTGTTTAACTCAGACTTCAGTTTTGAGCTTTACGGCTTATGTGAAATTACCAAAATGCCCCTACGGTGCATAGTTTGGTTAAAATTGATAAATTTCACATATATATGTTACCCTACTGTTATAACTTAGTAAACTAAGTATTTTTTCTGATTATATCAGACCTGTAACTCAGGTAACTACTTAGACTCTTTTATAACATTGTAAATGACCAAACTACCCTTACGAGGCATAGTTTGTGTTTAAATACGTTTCGGGCATAATAAAAGACATCTTACTGATGTCACAACATATTTGAAGCATATTAACTTAGGAAACCTGTATATGGCTCTAACAATTACCCGTTACGCTTATTACGCGTTCGGTTTGGTTTATGTAACTAGTTTACATAAATTAGCCGAAACGGGTCAAACCTTATCGGTTTTATCTCAAAATCCAGAATGTGTATGAAATACCCATATTAAACAAGTCTCTGAACTTGTCGGGTCTAAATCACATTCTATCCGGTCTTCGCTTAATCGTGCGTACGAACCGTATCTTTGAAACTAACCGGTCTAAGCTTAAGCTTAACTAAAGACCCGTTAGGATTCTAATAGGTTATTATAAACCTTCGTTCCAGATTAGGAGTACCAGTAAAAGCTACTTGCATTTGCTTATTGTGATTATTACATTGCTCAGGTAAATACTTTTAACTTATTTTCCCTATACGGGCTTGGGTTACGGTATATAGAATACCGCTTGGTCGGGCATCAAATCTTCCATCGTTGGGTGGTTAATTGAATAATTTGATCGGCTCGTTTAAACAGTCTTGTTTACTTAAAGCCTTTGGGGGGTTATTGACCATGTCCCGGATATCCTTGGCATCATTTTACGAAATGGCCACGACTTAAGTGCGGGGTGTAGGCGTACACCCGTCAGTGCACAAAAGAATAAAGTGGTGTGTCTATTGATCTTTAACCCGGACACGATCCGGGCTACTGAACGCATAAGGAACATGTAATTCGTTCACAAGATTATATATTAAAATAATTCTCCCAAGTTATAAAACGTTTATGCCACGTGCATCCAAATCAATTTTCAATCATTTTCTAAAATGAGTCAGTTGATTGTATTTACCAGTGTAAACTGACGTATTTTCCCAAAAAGATTAAATGCAGGTACTAAGCGTAATTGGCTGGATATTTCTCCTTAGCATCGATAGAAGTCTCGCAAGCTTAAGATGCCTAACGTCTGTTGAACTACTGTTTCCATTTTATTTTTCGATCCGTCTGTGGATAAATAATCGACTGTTGTGATATATGATATTACAATATATTATTCGGTTGAAATATTATATCTTTCAATTGCTTCCGCTGTGCATTTATATATTGTGTTGTTTGACTATTATGTTGCCAACCACGTCACGATACTCCCCACCGGGCCCACCGGTGACACATGGAAAGTCGGGGTGTGACATTGGAGGTTGGTTTTTATAGATAAAAATGGGTAAACATATATATTTAGAATATATATACATATTAAGACACTTGTGTGATTATTTGTATACTCGGTGAAATGGTTGTATTATTTTAGGGTAAAGTAATATAACTTAACAAGTACCGTGAAATTTACTATCCAAAACGATACCGTTACATATATCTTTGGTAAATATTATTGTGGATATAAATGGAATGAAAGTATAATTTTATTTATTATTACAAGTTATATCACACTTTGACAAAAAGGGGAAAATATTATTTTTGGGGAAGATAAAATATGTTTTCTTAGTATATTAGAAGATATATGATTTTTTGGGAAAAATATATATTTTCTGGACAATACATTATTTTTAGAAATAAAATACGTTATTATATATTTTCTAAGTGAGACTTGAAAATATATTTTGGAGTTATACAAATACAATAATACGAAAATACATGTATAAAATACCCCATCCTTGGGAAGGAAATACGATAGTAAATACTTGAGAAGTATTGTTACAGAAATATTGCTTAAACAATTATTCCAAAACCTAATATAATTTAAGTTGAAATATTATTTTGACAAGTAATTATAACTTGGAATAATATAAGAAACTGTAGGATCGTTGTGCGACCTGAATGAGTCGTTCAGATGAGCTTATATCCGAATCTAAGGCGGAATTCAGAGAAACGGACTTGTATACAGCTTGATTCAATTTAAATGTCTCTATTATTGATATAACAACAATTTATAACCATGAGACAGTTCAACAACACTTCGTTACCGAATCAGAAAAGTTACAAATGACAACCTAGACTCAGGTATTTATAGGCATGTAATTTCGCACGGAATAGCCACTGGTAATTTCGTGCGAAATAGCTAATACACACACAAAACTTAGTTTCTAGCATCCTGAGCACTGGTTTATCCTATCTTGTTACATGACTCGATACAAGACGAAGTCAACAGACTTAGTGCACTAACAGACTCCCCCTTGGATGTTGACGAAGTCTTTAGTGTCTAAACTTCGGCATGACACATCTTCAGTCTTGATCAGTCTTCAAACTCTTTCCGAATTGTCTAACATTGTAAGCATCCAACTATCTTTCTTCAGGCTCCCCCTTTCGTTAAGCTTCCGTGCTTTTGGGATCGACACCTAGCTTTACAGATACAAACTCCCCCTTGCTTTGAGCTTGTCTTCAGACTCCCCCTTAGACTCAGCTGTCAGGATCGTAGTCTGGAATCACATCTGCAACACTCAAACATTCATAAGTAACAATGTTTTGAATATCCAGGATCAAAAATCCTGACTCTTTGAGCAGATTTTAACAATTTAAACATCCAATTCCCTCACAGTTAATCATCCAAGTCCAAATTAATGACCTTGGATATATCACAAACTGTTTTTGACTTTTGATTTAAAAAAAAAACTTCAAGTTTCAAATTAATGAACTTGATTTATTTTCAGAAACACAATCAACATACCTAGATTTTGAAACTCAGCACTCAGACATCGGTTGTCGAAAATAAATCAGAATTCAAAATCTTTTTGCATTTTCTGAAACATAAAACAGTAAAGAAATATTTACAAACATATTTACAGACAATATTTTTTTTTGAGTTTGTGTCAGAGGATCATATCAGTTTTTGACAAGTCACAAGTACCGTTGAGCTTAGTTACACATTAAGAATTAAACAATTCACTTAGATTGTCGATATACTGATCCACTTAAATTTTCACACAAATTTCAACTGATTCAGGATACGAATTCGGTGTATTAAGAACTTAAACTCATTCATGTGTCCCACCTCTTGAATATACTCCCGTATCTAGATCCCAATATTCAGTCTTACAGGTGAGTATACCTAGATGATATCTGTAAAGGGTTAAATGCGAGGCCCATGAGAGCTCAGGCTATTGCTTCCGCAAAATCAGGGAGATGATGGCTTCGACTTAAGGTGTGTTCCCTTTAGAGAATCTTTTCTTCAATAGCAGATGATTAGCATTTTTCAATGTTTCATCATTTTTTTATGCTGAGGGTGGTGCCATATTTCAAGCAAGCGAAAAGTATTATAAGGGGACTAGGCCATTGCTTCCGCATTATCAGAAGTCCCGGAATAATACCCCAGATATCACTAAGCATAAAGACCCAGTATCTCAGAAAGAGGGGTCCTTCAGACAAGATTTCAGGGGTTACCTATATATCCAAGTAGTGTTCCCCACGAAACAAGCAAGTTTGAATTTAAGTTTATATCCCGAAAAAGTTTACTAAATGTGTAAAAACCTATCGGCATATCATTAGTGAGACCGTTTAACACTATATAATCATCACATTTCTTTAGCATACTGTAACTGTCTACTGATGTACTATCATTTGCTCTTTTAACACAAAAGCTCATTTTTGAATTTTATCATGTTTTTGGCTTTTTTCAAATTTTCTAATGTTTTTGGATTTTCTGACAATATTACTCCCCCTAAAATTCAAAACCATTCTAAAGAAAATTTGATAACCGATGCTGATAGCTTTGTCTCGCCATTCATTTTCTGCTTTTCGTGCTCTGTTTTGAAAAAAAATAACGTACCCCCATGATTTACAACACATTGATATTTTATAGTTTGAAAATCGTTTTTCAATCTTGTGAAATTAATCATGTTTGTTCAGTCGTGAGGGTTTCGGCATATTCAAGCAACATTTTTTTTTAATTTTTGAATATTTGACAAATTTAAAAACAAACATATTTTCGTTTTTAAAATTTTTCAATTTTTAGGGTTTTTGAAATATTGTTTATTTATGTACAGAAACAAACAAACTCCCTGTTTCAACCAAACCGGGGTTCAGCAGCCTCCTCTTCTTGTGCCAGGCTGCTCCTATTTCCATTTTCACAATGTTCAGTTTTCTTGAGCACCTGCACATTCAACTATTCAGTCACTTGAACAATGTAGCCCAGGCCTATTTAACCTTAGGCATTTCAACACAATATGCATCACTTAATTTTGGAAAATCTTTATCATTTTGAACAAAGACTTTTTCAACTTTGACTTCAACTTTTTCATTATTTACCGAAGGTACTTGTTTCTTAGCACTCCATCTTCGACCTTTAGGAGTACCTCGTTTATAAAAATGTGACTCTTTTTGAACATTTTGATTTTGAACAACCGTTGGTTTCCAAAACTATTTGGGTTTTGTCATATCAACGGATGTCTGCCAACTTTGCGTTGTTAGAATCTGGGTGTGTGAGAATTCTAGGTCTGTCTTGAATCGAACCTATTCAGGTTTGATTTCCAAGTTTGATTCGAAGCAAACTTGTTTGTGTTGTACCTCCAAGTTTGTTTTGAATCAAATCTGGTTGACCTGTGTTTCACATCCTCAGATTTCTGTTTTTCCACATTATCAGACTTCTTTTTCTCAACATCAACAGGTTTCAGATTTGGACACTTGCGTGCAAGATGTCCCATTTGATCACATTTAAAACATGTTCTCTTGGACACATCTTTTGTGACACCTGGGTCACTGCGACCATCAAACAAATACCAAACCAATTAAATATTGTATTTCATACTTGGTATTTGTACAAATATGTGTATCATTTGCACATATCAATTCTTGTTCGATTTCGGGCTTTAAATCGCTTTCTGGAAGGTTATACGCGCACTGATGCGTAAATATAACCCGTTTAATGCAACGAACACTCCATAATAGTGAAATAGGCTTAGCATACCTTAAATAACCTTTACATAACTTAGAAATAAGTTTTGAAGGCTTTGGTATGGCAAAATCGAGTTAAATCGCTTACAGGGACTAAATTTGACAAACTGCGAAAGTATGCCAATTTGAACTGTAACAGACATTCCGGAACATGACCATAAGTTAAACATACCATAAATATCCTTTACATAGCTTAGAAATAGGCTTTGAGGGGTCGGTATGCTAAAATAAACTTTTGGGTCATTCAGGGACTAAAAGCGTCAAAAAATGCACAAGTTTGCACTTTCGCGCATAACTTACGTTATGAATACATCCGGACATCCAAAAATTTATGTAAGCACTAAAATATTATGCTTTAGTGTTTGGCTTGTCAAAATTCCATTCGTCGCGCATTTTGGACCATTTTTGCGTCCGTTACGTCTTCCGTCGTAATTAACCGAACATCGTAACCGTACGGCCAAACGAACCAACATCCGTGATGTTTTCAAGTATATTTCATGTTCCCTATGTCTTAACATCATTGTGGAGCTTGAAATTAGGTTTAACGGGTGTTCGAAATGCCGTTACGCAACGAAACAAGGTGCAGGGACCAAATCTGCCATTTCTGCAAACTTAATGGCTTACGGACCGTAAGCCATGACCCTTACGGTCCGTAAGGGGTTGCCAGCAGATCAGAAGCTTCTAAACAGTCTGTTTCCAGCTATTACCCACTCCCAAACCCAATGCCACATGTTGATACCTGATGGTGGGGGGCCAATTGTTGTTCCGTAACTTTCCAACACATGTACGGATGAGATTAAAGCACGATATTCGATAAACGATCCTAACGGTGGACCACTTCCTATATATACCCACCAAGATCACTTGCAAAA
Organism: Helianthus tuberosus; assembly: GCA_030545235.1. NCBI lineage: Eukaryota > Viridiplantae > Streptophyta > Magnoliopsida > Asterales > Asteraceae > Helianthus > Helianthus tuberosus. The sequence goes on from CM060415.1 coordinate 81,626,236, forward strand.
ACCCACAAGAATCTGATCTAAAAGCTCTAAGTTGAAGCCATTGCTTCATACCTGAGCTATTTGATCAAGATTAGCTTTCGGGGACCCTTTGTAAGTGTTCCTTCGTTCTTTTTATTCTTTTAGCGTTAAAAGTCAAACTTTGTTTGACTTTCTACATTGACCAGTTTATGGTCAATGAGAAGTTCGTTTAAACTTCATAACGTGAGCGTAATCACGATGGTTATAGTCCCTAGTGACTATACCTACTGATTACCACGTTATCTAGGCTCAGTGACGAGTCGTGGTTTCGGCCAAAATGCGTATTCCTGCGTATTTTTTAACCAAACTACTATTGGGTATCAAAACCGTTTGTTTTGATACCAAACTTGTTTTCTAACTTAGGTAAGCATGTTTTAACATGCTTAGCTCGTCACTTTTAGTTTAGTGCTTATATAGGGTCGTAAGGTAAGCGATCTAAACAATCGCTTATACTTTCGAACCCGACCCGTTTGGTCGATCGTTAGGATCCGACCAAACACATTAGGTGACCATAGCATATAGGGGATAACCTTCCGAGGTTATACCTTATGGTCGCTTCGTTAAGTAGTTGTATGATAGGTAGTTTATATGCCTTAGGTAAATTACCAAAATGCCCTTTTTACGCCAAAATTCCTTTTAAGCATATGTAACATAACTTTTAACATCTAAACTGATTTGGCAACAATATTAGACATGTTAAGGCATCTTTTACTTGTCATAGGACTAGTTAGGCGGTCCGAACGCGTTTTACGCGAACGACACGTTAAAGTAGCATAAGCTACCTAAACGGGTCGTAATGGGTCGTAAGCACTTAGGTTAGGTTTCATTGTAGTATGTAGGCTTTGTTAAACCATATTACATGAGTTCCCATACTCATTTTGTTTACAAGCCCTCATTCTATCCGATCCTCCGATTTAGGTCCGTTTATTAATGTAGATACCTATATTAGGTACCATTTGATATTCGTGACCTTCTAGCCTTTCTTGGTGGATATCTGAAGTCTATTGAGCAATCTCAAGTGAGTACATAGACCCCTCTTTTACTGTTTTCCAAACATTTTGGGGTGAAACACATGTGCCTACTTGTTACTTTCATGTTTTTCCATGTTTTCATATCATATGCTTGTTATGTTAAATAGTACACTTATAGTACATGATTTCATTGTGTTTATGCTATGTATGCCCATCGTGTGCATACTTAGTACATCGTTTTACATTACATGTTATGCTATGTATGTCCATTGTGTGCATACTTAGTACATTGTTTTACATTACATTTTATGCTATGTATGCCCATTGTGTGCATACTTAGTACATTTTTTATTCATCACATGCTTACATTTTGGTATGACATTTGGTTTGTTCAAATGGGACAATATACATTCATTAACATTAGCTTCACCGCTCGTTAGTAGGTAATGGTACCATAGGACTTGACAACTCCCGTTCCTGAACCCTAGGTTTGTTTGGGTGGAAGGAATGACCGAATTCGATAAACATAACATAGATAGACCTTTAAATTCGTTTAGGGGTCTATCACCACAGTCACAAGGCTTGGATGTATGCATTATAACAATACCGCATAGATGTTTATATCAGTATAGCATGCATTGTTCCACAAAACACAACTTTGATTTAAACCATGTTTTACTTCAATACCTTGTTTTTGTGCATTTTACATATGGTTTAGTTGATATATTTCACTTACCATACATGATGTTTCGGATAAACATTACATGATGTACATTAGACATAAACATTTTGACATTGATATACACAGTTCATGATTTACATTAGACAAAGACATTAGACATGGTTTTCACACAAACATTTGGACATTTGATTTTTACATAAACATTTTACTTTGGTGGTTTGGTTTGAGTAAGTGATTTAAGTAACGAGGCATGTGTAATATGATACAAGCATGGTGGATACGCCGCTGGTACTTCCTATATATAAGTGCTTGTATAGTATTACATATCGTAGAGTTATTTGAATCATTTCAATTTAGACATATAACATTTTGTACAAATAACATACTTTTCACAATACATTGTTTCACAAACAACTTATCTAATACAAACTCATTTTACTTGGTTATTTACATAACCATGTATTATTCTTTTATACATATATATCATTTGGTTTATTTATCGCTTTTCAAATGATTTACAAGACAAAGCAAATTACAAGGTTCATGACTAAACATTTTCTTAAACATAAGTCATGAATTCTATTTTCACAAAACCTATGTATCTCACAGGCATTTTTATGCTGACGTACCTATTTTCACATGTGTTTCAGGATATGATGCTTAGGATTTATCAAGATACACTTAGGCGGACTTGGGCCTTAGCGACAAATAAAAGATGCAAGACTAGTTATTTATGTTTTGTTTCTTTGATTGTCAAGACATTGTAACTTTTTTTAATCAATAAAACAATATTTCAATTTCCATGTGTTGTGAAACAATGATTCTGTTACAACACTCCCCGACGTTTTCCGCCACGTTTTGCTGTTTTACGTGGTCGGGGTGTGACAGAAAAGTTGGTATCAGAGCTCATGGTTATAGGGAATTAGGTTATTAGTAATGCTTTGACCTAGTCTATAACCTTCCTAGGACCCTAACGCGAGTTTACTTACGTTTATTCATAAAACAATACCGTCACCTATCCTTAAGTGACAACCACAACAAGAACACAAATTTCAAAACCGCCTTGAAAACCAATCATCTGTTCTAGGATGATTGATTACTAGGTTTTGAACCCTCTGTTATAACGTTTTGAACCCCTTTGAGTTTTCAAAATCTCGTCAAAGTTTGGGTCTTATAATGTGAACACGTGCAAACTGGAAGAGTGAATGACTGTACCCTGAGTTTTCTGTCGAAGGCTAGAGTGTTCGTACAAATCCGCAGTATCGGACCAGTCACTCTTACCTGGGAACTCTTGGGGTGAGTGTTCACTTATAGGGGAGCATGTCTTCAGTGATACATTAATATGACCCGTTTACTTTGATTTGTCACCGTCTCATTTGTTTGCCTTAGGTAACAAACAAATGATCGCAATTTTTATGCATTGCCATTCTGTTCTGATTATCCGATAACCTTTCACCTGTTTCTTCCTATGTCTTTCATTTCCTTCTAGAATATCTCTTCCTCTCAGCAACGGTCAAATGTCCGAGCGAACAGCCAAATTTGCCCAGCGAATAGGCGAAGTGATTCTGAAGACTGTGGATTTAGGCATTGCCATGTCTCGTCTCAACAATGAAGCCACTCAAGAGCCACCAAAGGAAGCAGAAGTCAAGCCAGCACCACCAGCCAAGAAACCAATCGAGGAATCAAAGACCATGGATGAACGATCCCCTAAGAAGTTAAAGAAGCAAAAGGCTTCTCAGAACTTCGCCATGGTCGCTCACAATGGTCAAGCCGTCCCCAACCAACCAGCTCAACCCCCTGCTAGGAAGCCATACAAAGGAGCTGTTCCTCTGTGCAACGATGCAACCATCATCATTCAAACCTCATACCCTGCTCCAAATGTACCTACTGTGGACGGTGGGGACATTTGGTTAACATATGCCGCTTTGCTATCCAAAACAAAGCAGTTATAAACCTTGCTGCTGCTCAACCTCCTGCTAGGAAACCTTATGCCGGTACTGCACTGATGTGCAACAAGTGTAATGCACCTCACCGAGCTTACCTGCAGTGTCGTCTGTGTGCATCATGTGGGACTCGGTCACCTGGCAAATGCTTGTCAATTCAACCCAATCCAAGGTGGTCCAAACCAACCCCAAGTCAACCCTGCTCCAGCTCGTTTACCATCTGGTACTTGGTACAACTACGACGAGACGAACTATTTCAGGAACAAGTGAACAAAGATTGTCAATGCGAATCTGACCCACGGATGAGCATTTGGCTGAGTATAAGATGTTACTGTTTTAAATCTTATGATTTTATTTCTTTGTTTTTCTTGTAATGTGAAACAATCAGTTTTGTTTATAAATAAATTGTTGATCACAAATTCTGATATACAAGTCTAGTTACATGTGTGTATAGCATTTCCCTATAATACCTACATTAAGGAACTATGTTCCTTACAAACTACTCTTGTGAATATTTCCCATTTTTGTGTTTACTCACGATTCCCATAGAAAATTCTAAGTACTCGTTTCATTCTAAGATACGAAGTACAGAAAATAAAGTGACATTATGAGTAATCATGCTTCTGCACATCTGTGCCTTTGAATCCTTGGTTAGATAACTAAGGGTATTTTCAAATCTCATACCCATTACGTTTTGATTTTTCAACATACACAGTACAAGTATTTCAAAAACAATCTTCATTATCTCAAAACATTTCATATAGTTTGAAAACAATTTTTTTTTCAAATGCATTGTCTATGTTATTTCAAAAACATTGGCTATGTTTTCAAAAAAAAAAAAAAAAAAACAACCTTCATAATTTCAAAATGTTTCATATAGTCTGAAAACAATATTAACACAGTACATTTTCTTATCAAGTGCATGATTTCGAAAAGCATCATTCATGTTTTCAAAAACCATATACATAATTTCAAAATTCATCTCGCATGATTTTAAAACAATTTTTTTATAAGTATATACATACCTAATACACCTACTTTATGATTTCAAAGGTATTATATATAAGGTTTCAAAAACATTGAACACATTTTTTTTAAGAACCCCATGCATAGTTTTCAAAAATATTTTTCCTCATACATTGACTTAACTTTTAAATTCCGCTTCATATGTCGCCTTGGCATATCGAGCATCTCAACCTCATAAGCATTTTACTTCATGTTTTGACTTAAGCACATCCAGTGCAAGGTTTCAAAACATCTTCAACTTCTAAAATCAATATGGGATCTTTTTATCGTCACAATTAGACCCTTGTGGATGATTATCATTCAAATCAGAGTCCTTAATTGGATTCCTTGTGTACCTTAATTCGAACATTTCGGTTCCTTATAATCGAAATCGAATTTTCCCTTTAAAAGATCTTTCTATCTTTATAGTTAGATTCTTTGAAATATTTAAAGCACCAATCAAAATCCACTGATTGGATACCTGGTGTGCTTTGAATACATGTGCACAGTTAGCATAACAAATTAACAAAATGATAACGAATCTAAAATCAAGTTAAACAATTTTGTGATTATGTGTTTATGCATTTTGAGTTTTCTTTTATGCATTTTGTGTTTTTGTATACTCTCGATTTTCATTATTCCAATCCTCGTAGAATCTTTCATATCTTCATATGAGGGATTCGTAGAGGATATTCAAAAAGGTACTACCTTAAATCCTTATTGGGCTTCTATGTAATAGTTAAGACCTTTAGGTTATATAGTACCATTCCATGTTTCATAAGAGACCCTTTTAGTGGTCTAGTAAAAAAGATTGATTCAAAAATCTGGTTAAGAATGACATGTGATGATATAAGCTGAAAAGACTCTTTGGTTGTCTATTAAAATCATTTATTGATTTAATAAAAGGGACCCTATGGTGGTCTAGTCACAATCATCACAGGATCGTTCATTGTTTTCTTCCCCTACACATTTTAAAATGCACCACATGACTATGCAAGGAATTACGTGATTATGGATGCATACATAATTACGAAGTTCGGTGCATGGAAACCACTGTAAGATTTATTATGTGTAAGAACTGATAGTAGCAACACTAACGAAATGTGAACAATGTACAGGAGGTACGGTGGACGCACCAATGACGCTTTATATACTTGTATATAAGTGTCCCTCTCACATTACAAGCATGATGTTATTGTAAAGTTACTAGAAGTTCAAGAACTCTAACCAGTGTTGTTCGATCTTTTCAACTTCATGTTTTTTTTTAAACTCTCACAAGTTTCCTCTAAATAAATTTCGGGACGAAATTTCCTAAAGTAAGGGAGACTGTGACACCTGGGTCACTGTGTCACACCCCGACCACGTATAACATACAACACGTGGCGGAAAACGTCGGGGGGTGTTGTAACAGAATTAATTGTTTCATAACCATGGCATACAAAGTTGTATTTTAATTATCAACATAAGAGTTACATTGTTTTAAACAGGAATCAAAGAGTTTATAACATAATTAAACTAAGTCTATCTTCATTTTAAGTCTCTAAGGCACAGGTCCGCCCTAGTGTCACGATCATCGTCCTACGCAAAAGCTCCTGAAAACACATGTGAAAATAGGTACGTCAGCATAAAAATGCCTGTGAGATACATAGGTTTTGTGAAAATAGGATTCATGACCTAAGTTTTTGGAAATGTTTAATAAAATTTAGTCATGAACCTTGTAAATTGTTTTATTTTGTAAATCATTTAAAAAGCTATAAGATCAGATGATAGGTATAGATAAAAGAATAATACATGGTTAAATGAATAACCAAGTAAAATGAGTTGTATAAAATAAGTTGTTTGTAAAGAAAAGTCTTGTGAAATCTATGTTATTTGTATAAAATGTTATATGTCCAAATTGAATGATTCAAATAACGCTACGATATGTAATATCATACAAACACTTATATATAGGAAGTACCAGCGGCGTATCCACCATGCTTGTATCATATTACACACGTCTCGTTACTTAAGTCACTTAAAGTTCTTAAACAAACCATCAATGTATAAAGTCCATGTTTAAACCAATTGTCAAAAATCCTTGTATAAGCCATGTCAAATGTTAAAAAGTCCAAATGTAGTCAAGTAATGTGTAACAAATGTCATGTATTGTAAGTAAAGTATTGTCACATAAACCAAATGTAGAAACGTACAAAACAAAGTATTTTGAATATATCAAAAATTTATGTTTTGCAAAGTAATGCATGTTACATTGATACAAACATTTATGTGGTAAGTTAACGCATACATTCAAGCCTTGAGACAGTCGGATAACCCTTTCAGTCAAGGTTATCAAAGAAATGTTTTTGGATTCAGTCATTCCTTACATCCAAACAAACCCGAGATGTCAGGAATGGGATTTGTCAAGTCCTATGGTACCACTACTTACTACCGAGCGGCGTAGCTAATGTTAATAAACGTAAATAAGTCCCGTTTGTGCAAACCAAATGTTATAGCAATTATAAACATGTTAAATGAAAACAATGTGCTAAGCATGCTAAGTTAACATATAAAGCAGAAAAGTCATGTAAATCAATGTGCTAGCATGCTATCAGTTAACATACATAGCAGAAATGCAAAGTTAAACAATGTACTAAGTATGCACACAGTGGACATACATAGCATGAAATGTAATGTAAAATGATGTACTAAGTATGCACACAATGGGCATATATAGCATGAAATGTAATGAAATCATGTACTATAATGTACTAACAAACATAGCAGGTATATGATGTGAAAACAGGAAGGCATGAAAATAACAAGTAGGCACATGTGTTTCACCCCAAAACAGTTTGAAAACAGTTAAAGAGGGGGGTTCTATGTACTCACTTGAGATTGCTCAGAAGTCCTAAGATAATCACCAAGCAATGCTAGAGATCACGGAATCAAACGGCACCTAATATAGGTAACTATGTTAATAAACCGGGCCTATATCGGAGGATCGGATAGAACGAGGGCTCGTAAACCAAATGAGTATGGGAACTCAGGTAGTATGGTTTAACAAGGCCTACATACTAAATGAAACCTAACCTAAGTGCTTACGACCCATTACGACCCGTTTAGGTAGCTTATGCTACTTTAACGCGTCGTTCGCGTAAAACGCGTTCGGAACGCCTAACTAGTCCTATGATAAGTAAAATATGCCTTAACATGTCTAATATTGTTACCAAATCAGTTTGAATACCAAAAGTTATGTTACATATGCTTAAAATGAATTTTGGCGTCAAAGGGGTATTTTGGTAATTTACCTAAGGCATATAAACTACCTATCATACAACTACTTAAACGAAGCGACCATAAGGTATAACCTCGGAAGGTTATTCCCTATATACTATGGTCACCTAATGTGCTTGGTCGGATCCTAATGATCGACCAAACGGGTCGGGTTCGAAAGTATAAGCGATTGTTTAGATCGCTTACCTTACGACCCTATATAAGCACTAAACTAAAAGTGACGAGCTAAGCATGTTAAAACATGCTTAAATAAGTTTAGAAAACAGGTTTGGTATCAAAAAAAAACGGTTTTGATACCTATGAGTAGTTTGGTTACCAAATACGCAAGAATGCGCATTTTGGCCGAAACTACGACTCGTCACTGAGTCTAGATAACGTGGTAATCAGTAGGTATAGTCACTAAGGACTATAACCATCGTGATCACGCTCACGTTATGAAGTTCAAATGAACTTCGCATCGACCATAAACTGGTCAATGCATAAAGTCAAACATAGTTCGACTTTCGGACTAGAAAAGCGATAAAAGAACAAAGGAACACTTACAAAGGGTCCCCGCTAGTAAATCTTGATCGAGTAGCTCAGGTATGAAGTGATTTGCTTCAACTTAGAGCACTTTTGATCATATTTGTGAGGAATGAGTGAAGTTGAGGTGGGTACTTATAGTAAATGGACAACCGTTAGGATCGTTTCTCGAATAACGTGATCGAATCTCGTCCGTACACTTGTTGAAATGTTGTGGTATGTCATTTGCCCTCACCATCAGTGAATAACACGTGGTATTGGCCTTTGGAGTGTTTAAAGGCTGTTAATCAGCAGGCAAAACGATTTTCTGCATCTGACCCATGCTTACGGACCGTAACACTAATAATGTTGAGGTCCGTAAGGACCTTGCAGGTCTGAAACTTTCAAAAAATGGCAGAACAAGCCCCTGTGCGCGTATCGTCATGTTTTGGCACTTCTAACACCCGTCAAACCCAATTTCAAGCTCCACAATGATGTTAAAGTATAGGGAACTTAAAATGTGCTCAAAAATATCTCGGATGTCGGTTCGTTTGGCCGTACGATTGCGTTGTTCGGTTAATTACGACGGAATGCGCACAAGCGCGAAAAACGATCCAAATTGCGCGACGAATGGATTTTTCTCATGCCAAACACTAAAATAAAATATTTTAGTGCTTACATAAATTTTTGGATGTCCGGATGTATTCAGAACGTAAGTTATGCGCGAAAGTGCAAACTTATGCACTTTTTGACACTTTTAGACACTTTTAGTCCCTGAATGACCCAAAAGTTTATTTTAGCACACCGAACCCCTCAAAGCCTATTTCTACGCTATGTGAAGGATGTTTATGGTATGTTTAACTTATGGTCATGTTCCGGAATCTCTGTTACAGTTCAAATTGGCATACTTTCGCAGTTTGTCATTTTTAGTCCCTGTAGGCGAAATAACTTGTTTTTGACATAGCAAAGCCTTTAAAACTTATTTCTAAGTTATGTAAAGGTTATTTATGGTATGTTAAGTATATGTTGATGTTCCGGAGTATTTGTCTCATTAAAATGATTACGTTTACGCACTAGTTTGCGTATAACTCTCAAGAAAGCGATATAGAGTTTGAAATTGAATAAAAGTCAAAACATGAAAAATCTAAAACACAACCAAACAAACATTGGGATCAAATAACATTGTTTTATTGATAACTGAACTGTTCACAATGACTAAAAGAACAGATGTTACAGTCTCCCCTACTTGTGGAAATTTCATCCCGAAATTTATTTAGAGGAAACTCGTGGGAAAAGATGTGGATACTTTGCCTTCATTTGATCTTCGCGTTCCCAAGTAAACTCGGGTCCACGTTTAGCTTCCCAGCGAACTTTGACCAAAGGAATGCGCTTGCGTTTAAGCCACTTGACTTCACGTTCCATGATTTCCGCTGGCTTCTCAACAAATTTCAGTGTTTTGTCAACACGAATTTCGTCAAGCGGTATGTGGAGGTTCTCATCAGCTAAACACCTCTTGAGATTGGATACGTGAAAGGTTGGATGAACATTTCCAAGTTCAGGAGGTAACTCAAGTCTATAGGCTACCTTACCGATTCTTTCGACGATCTTGAATGGTCCAACGTATCTAGGTGCAAGTTTTCCTTTCTTTCCAAATCTGATCACACCTTTCCAAGGTGAGACCTTAAGTAATACTCAATCACCGACTTGAAATTCCAAGGGCTTGCGTTTTGGGTTCGCGTAACTCTTTTGACGGCTTCTAGCTGTCTGAAGGTTATCACGAACTTTCTTAACCATATATGTTGTCTCTAAAATGAGGGCAGGTCCAGTAAGCTGAGCCTCGCCGATCTCATTCCAGCAGACTGGTGAACGACATTTTCGACCATAGAGAGCCTCAAAAGGAGCCATTTTGATGCTGGTGTGATAACTGTTGTTGTAGGAGAATTCAATCAACAGAAGATGTGAATCCCAACTACCACCAAAGTCGATCACACAAGCTCTAAGCATATCCTCCAGAGTCTGGATTGTTCTTTCAGATTGACCATCTGTTTGCGGATGATAAGCTGTGCTCAGGTTAAGTTGGGTCCCCATAGCAGATTGCATGGTTCTCAAAAAATGAGAAGTGAAACGAGCATCTCTGTCAGAAATGATGTTCAAAGGAACACCATGTCGAGCTACAATTTCATCCACATAGATTTTAGCAAGTTTGTCAGCAGGAAAATCTTCACGGATTGGCAAGAAATGCGCTGACTTAGTAAGACGATCAACAACTACCCAGATGGCATCATGACCTTTCTTTGTGCGCGGAAGTTTAGTAATGAGATCCATAGTAATATTTTCCCATTTCCAAACTGGGATCTCTGGTTGCACCAATAAACCAGAAGGACGCTGATGTTCAGCCTTAACCTTAAGACAAGTAAGGCATTTTGATACATATAAGGCAATGTATTTCTTCATACCAGGCCACCAATACTGAATACGAAGGTCCTTATACATCTTATCTGAGCCAGGATGAGCAGAATAACGAGACTTATGGGCTTCATCCATAAGCAAGGTGCGAAGGTTATCTTGGCTTGGGACCCACAAACGGTCCATGAAGTAATACGATCCATTGTCCTTCAGTTCCAGATCAGGTGTTATGTGATAGGGAAATTCCTTATCCATCAATCCTTGTGAAACACAAGATTGTTGAGCCTGAGAAATGCGGGCTTGGATATCGGATCGAGCTTGAATAACAGATTGAACACGAACACAATGAAGCTTAGTACGTTCCTTACGACTTAATGCATCGGCTACGACATTCGCCTTACCAGGATGGTAGCGAATTTCGCAGTCATAGTCGTTTAAAAGCTCAACCCAACGTTGTTGCCTCATGTTGAGTTCTTTCTGATTGAAGATGTGCTGAAGACTTTTGTGGTCCGTGAAAACCACACATTTTGTACCGTACAAATAGTGTCTCCAGATCTTAAGAGCGAAGACAACTGCACCCAACTCAAGATCATGAGTGGTGTAGTTTTTCTCATGTATCTTTAACTGCCTCGATGCATATGCTATGACTTTGTTCCTTTGCATCAGAACACAGCCAAGACCCAATTTAGATGCATCGCAATAAACGACGAAATCATCATTGCCCCCAGGCAAAGTTAGAACAGGCGCGTCGCAAAGCTTCTGCTTCAAAGTCAGAAATGCTTCCTCTTGTTTGAATCCCCAATCAAAGGGCTTGTTCTTCTGAGTTAGAGTCGTTAGAGGAACTGCAATCTTCGAGAAGTTTTCAATGAAGCGGCGGTAATAACCTGCAAGTCCAAGAAAAAAGCGAACTTCAGTAGGAGTAGTAGGCGTATCCCAATCCTTAATCGCACTGATCTTGGAGGGATCTACATGAATACCTTGTTCGTTGACAATATGTCCTAAAAATTGAACTTCTTTAAGCCAGAATTCACACTTGGAGAATTTGGCGAAAAGTTGCTCTTTCTTTAGGAGTTCCAGAGTAAGACGAAGATGTTGCTCGCGATCAGCTCGCGTCTTAGAATAAATCAAGATATCATCAATAAAAACAATGACGAACTGATCCAAATAAGGCTTGCAGACCCTATTCATTAAATCCATGAAAACAGCAGGAGCATTAGTCAAACCAAATGGCATGACTGTGAACTCATAATGCCCATAACGAGTATGGAACGCTGTCTTGGGAATATCTTCTTCATGCACCCGAAGTTGATGATATCCAGATCGCAGATCAATCTTCGAAAAATAAGAAGCACCTTGTAATTGATCAAATAGATCATCGATGCGAGGTATGGGATATCGATTCTTGATGGTAAGCTTGTTAAGCTCACGATAATCGATACACATCCTAAAAGATCCATCCTTCTTCTTGACAAAAAGAACGGGAGCACCCCAAGGTGAAAAGCTAGGACGGATAAAACCGTTGTCAGAGAGTTCCTGAAGCTGCTTAGACAACTCTTGCATCTTAGACGGTGCAAGACGATATGGAGCTCTGGAAATGGGATTTGCACCAGGTACGAGATCAATACGGAACTCGACTTGGCGTGTTGGGGGTAGACCAGGTAAATCTTCAGGGAATACTTCCGAATAATCCCTAACAACTGGAATATCTTGAATAGATTTACCTTTTCCCTTATCTGCTACAACATGTGCCAAAAAGGCCACACAGTTCTTTCGTAGATACTTCCGAGCTTTAAAACAAGACATGAGTTTGCGACCACCAACAGGTTTCTCACCACGAACCTGTAGGATCTCGCCTGTCGAAAGCGGCACATGAACAATCTTCTCAAAACAAACTACTTCTGCGTGATGCTTGGCTAACCAGTCCATACCCACAATAACATCGAAGCTACCAAGTTGCATAGGCGTGAGGTTGACAGGAAAAAGATGGTCGTTAAGGTTCAACTGGCAGTTACGAAGAACAGAATCAAGAACAATGGGTTCACCATTAGCAACCTCTACTGTCAAAGGTTTACCTAGTTTCGTTCTAGACACGCGAAGTAATGGCTCAAAAGATAATGACACGAAACTCTTATCGGCACCCGAATAAAAAAGAACAGTTGCAGGCTGATTATTAATAAAGAACGTACCGTTCACCACTTCATTGTCTGCTTGTGCCTCTTGTGCATTCATGTTGAAGACTCGACCTCGAGCCTGAGCCTGATTCTGATTTGCATTCTGATTCTGGTTGGCTAGCCTTGGGCACCAGTTTCTATAGTGGGTCAGATCCCCACAGTTGTAGCACGAACCAGGAGGAAAATGAGGTCGTGTAGCTTGACCTTGTTGCTGAGCAAGAGGCTGAGCAACTTGTTGGGCTTGGTTCTGAACTGCCTGGTTCTGATTAGCAGGAATGCGGCAGGTGGCAGCAAGATGACCAATTCTTCCGCAGTTAGTGCAATGACGACATTGGAGATGTGGTAGGTGATGGTCGTTACACCTGTTGCACAAAGGTGCAGTGCCAATGTATGGCTTCTTGGCTAGTGGTTGCGCAGGCAGATTTGGTGCAGCTTGAGCCTGTGCAGTAACGGCATAGTTTTGGGAAGCCTTTCGCTTCCTAGAACCCTTTGAGGAACCAGAATTCTTTCCCTTCTTGTTTTGACCTTTCTTGCTATCTTCTTTATCAGACACCTGCTTCTTACCATTGTCACCCTTTTTGTGCAGCTTCCCCTTTCGAACCTGCGACTCAGTCAATGTCGCTGCTAACTCGATCGCCTGACGGAGTGTGGTAGGGTTACTACCAGTAATGATGTCTTCCACTGAGTCAGGTAGGCCGTCGATGTACCTTTCGATAGCCTTGTCGAGTGGGGTAACCATAGTCAGGCAAAGCAAACTCAACTCCTCAAATCTATCAGTATACGCCCTGTGCTCGCCACTATCTTGTTTCAAGTCATCACACTCTTTCTCCAACGCTCGCTGTTCATGACGAGGACAGAACTCCCTCATCATAAGGGCCCTAAGTTCAGCCCATGTCTGTGCTAGAGCAACTTCTGCACCGCGATCTCTCATAACCCCATTCCACCACGTAAGAGCCCTCTTCTGAAACACACTCGAAGAAAACTCGACCTTGCGATTGTCAGGACACTGCACATGGCGGAAAGTATTCCCAATGCTCTCGAACCATTGAAGAAGCCCAGTCGCTCCCTCAGAACAACTAAACTTGAGTGGTTTAGCCGAGTTAAAATCCTTGAATTTGCATGGAGCATTGTTGTTGTTGTTGGCTTGGTTCCATTGAGTAAAGAGGTTTGGGAATTGAGCAGCCATTTACTGCGCAATGATTTCTGCCAGTTTGGCAGTCGTTATCTGGTGTTCGAGTCGAGGAGGCATTCTAAAAGAGGAAACATGAAAGGAAACGAGTGAGATGATTGGATGAAGAGAATGAGATGAAACAAAATCAACAAAAGCAAAGATGGTGGTCATTTGTCCGCATCACAAAGCAAACAAACGACACACAGTGACTAATCAAAATAAATGGGTCAAAAATAATGTATCACGGAGACATGCTCGCCTATAAGTGAACACTCACCCCAAGAGTTCCCAAGTAAGAGTGACTGGTCCGATTATGTGGATTTGTACGAACACTCTAGCCTTAGACAGAAAACCCAGGGTACAGGCATTCACCCTTCCAGTTTGCACGTGTTCACATTATTTAAAACCCAAAACCTTGACGAGATTTTGAAAACTCAAAGGGGTTCAAAACCTTATAACAGAGGGTTCAAAACCTTACTATAGAGGGTTCAAAACCTAGTAATCAATCATCCTAGAACAGATGATTAATTTTCAAAGCGGATTCGAACTTGATATTCCCGTTGTGGTTATCACCTAAGGATAGGTGAAGTGCATGTTTTTTAAAAATCTAAACACAAGATAACTTGTGTTAGGGTCCTAGAAAGGTTATAGTCTAGGTCAAAGAATTACTAATAACCTAATTCCCTATAACCATTGGCTCTGATACCAACTCTTCTGTCACACCCCGACCACGTATAACATACAACACGTGGCGGAAAACGTCGGGGAGTGTTGTAACATAATTAATTGTTTCATAACCATGGCATACAAAGTTGTATTTTATTTATCAACATAATAGTTACATTGTTTTAAACAGGAATCAAAGAGTTTATAACATAATTAAACTAAGTCTATCTTCATTTTAAGTCTCTAAGGCACAGGTCCGCCCTAGTGTCACGATCATCGTCCTACGCAAAAGCTCCTGAAAACACATGTGAAAATAGGTACGTCAGCATAAAAATGCCTGTGAGATACATAGGTTTTGTGAAAATAGGATTCATGACTTAAGTTTAAGAAAATGTTTAGTCATGAACCTTATAATGTACTAACAAACATAGCAGATATATGATGTGAAAACAGGAAGGCATGAAAGTAACAAGTAGGCACATGTGTTTCACCCCAAAACAGTTTGAAAACAGTTAAAGAGGGGGGTTCTATGTACTCACTTGAGATTGCTCAGAAGTCCTAAGATAATCACCAAGCAATGCTAGAGATCACGGAATCAAACGGCACCTAATATAGGTAACTATGTTAATAAATCGGGCCTATATCGGAGGATCGGATAGAACGAGGGCTCGTAAACCAAATGAGTATGGGAAATCAGGTAGTATGGTTTAACAAGGCCTACATACTAAATGAAACCTAACCTAAGTGCTTACGACCCATTACGACCCGTTTAGGTAGCTTATGCTACTTTAACGCGTCGTTCGCGTAAAACGCGTTCGGAACGCCTAACTAGTCCTATGATAAGTAAAATATGCCTTAACATGTCTAATATTGTTACCAAATCAGTTTGGATACCAAAAGTTATGTTACATATGCTTAAAATGAATTTTGGCGTCAAAGGGGTATTTTGGTAATTTACCTAAGGCATATAAACTACCTATCATACAACTACTTAAACGAAGCGACCATAAGGTATAACCTCGGAAGGTTATTCCCTATATACTATGGTCACCTAATGTGCTTGGTCGGATCCTAATGATCGACCAAACGGGTCGGGTTCGAAAGTATAAGCGATTGTTTGGATCGCTTACCTTACGACCCTATATAAGCACTAAACTAAAAGTGACGAGCTAAGCATGTTAAAACATGCTTAACTAAGTTTAGAAAACAGGTTTGGTATCAAACCAAACGGTTTTGATACCTATGAGTAGTTTGGTTACCAAATACGCAAGAATGCGCATTTTGGCCGAAACTACGACTCGTCACTGAGTCTAGATAACGTGGTAATCAATAGGTATAGTCACTAAGGACTATAACCATCGTGATCACGCTCACGTTATGAAGTTCAAACGAACTTCGCATCGACCATAAACTGGTCAATGCAGAAAGTCAAACATAGTTCGACTTTCAGACTAGAAAAGCGATAAAAGAACGAAGGAACACTTACAAAGTATCGCTTTTCAAATGATTTACAAGACAAAGCAAATTACAAGGTACATGACTAAACATTTTCTTAAACATAAGTCATGGATTCTATTTTCACAAAACCTATGTATCTCACAGGCATTTTTATGCTGACGTACCTATTTTCACATGTGTTTCAGGATATGATGCTTAGGATTTATCAAGATACACTTAGGCGGACTTGGGCCTTAGCGACAAATAAAAGATGCAAGACTAGTTATTTATGTTATGTTTCTTTGATTGTCAAGACATTGTAACTTTTTTTAATCAATAAAACAATATTTCAATTTCCATGTGTTATGAAACAATGATTCTGTAACAACACTCCCCGACGTTTTCCGCCAGGTTTTGTTGTTTTACGTGGTCGGGGTGTGACATCTTTGACCTGTTGTTGTTGCTTTTTCTTTTGTTCATAGAATTCTTCATTAGACTGTCGTCTAAATTGGATTTCTTTCTCTTCTTCCGAACTTGTTCCATGAATAAAATTCATCTTTGTTTGATAATTTGGCGTTTCATTTTTATTTCGACTTTGTTTCTTCTTATAACCCAACCCAGCCTTCATGTTTTTCTTCTTGAAACCAGGTTTGTTATAAAAAAATTTGTGACCTTTTCCAGCAAATTTTGGAATTTCAGACTTTTCAATCTCAACCATTTTGAAAACGTTGTCAATTTTTTCTGAAATCACATTCTGAATCGGGAATACAATATCTAGGAATAATTTGTCCGATCCAATCATGGTATAAACCAATCCTTTTGAATCATCATCCAAATTTTTCTTAGATTTTGAGTTTTTCAGATATCTATCATGAAAATGACCTTCATTTTCATCCTGTGATTCAGATTTACCTGTTTCAACCGACTCTTCTTTCAACACACTTTCAACGACCTTACCTGCCACCTCTGAATCACTAGAATCATCAGATTTGGAATAGGTTACGTCAATGTTATCTGGAAATTGATCTACCATGTTGAAAGTTTTTTCGACCTTTTCATCATCATAAAATGCAAACTTTTCCGGTGGTGGAACTTGATGAAACTCTGAGCCAATGCCTTTCTTGTTTTGCTCAAACTCACCATCACCCGGTTTTATGTTGAAAATTCTTTCAAGCACATATGATGACGCATGATAACTTTTTAACTTGTTGTTATCCTGTTCTAAATCAGCAATCTGACGCTTTAGCTTAGCAACATCCTCAATGTAAGAGTTTACAACTTGTTGCTTTATTTCATAATTTCGCTTAAATGTATTAGTTGTTTCATAACAGTAATCCAATCTTGATTGAACAAATTTCATTTCACTTTTCACCTTTTCATATGACTCTTTTGTAATGTGATAAGCCAATTTTAGTGAATCATATTCTTTTTTTATTTCTTGACAATCATTTTCTTTTTGAAAACATTCTTCTGTGATTTTCATAACTTTTTCTTTTAAATTTTCAATTTCTTTTTCTAAATTTTTACTTTTTTCTGAAAGTTTTTCGTCGTTATCTTTCAAAACTTTTTCATTTTCAACATTTCTTTGTATTTATTTTTAAAAACATTTTCAATTTTTGTAAACTCAAGATCTCTTGTTCTGAACTTTTCGTCTTTTTTAGTACAAGCACTACATGGTTCCATGCATTTCTTGCACTGTTCAACATTTTCATTTAAGTTTTCAGAATCAGAATTTACCTCAGTGATTGACACCTTGATGTTCTCTGCTACATCTATCTGATCAGCATATTTCTTCTTCAGTTCAGTTTCACTCTTCTTTTCTTCACCAGTACCAGCATCACCAACAACCTTCGAAATCTCATCATTCACTTCAATCAAACTTTCAACTTTCTTCTCAGCTTCTTCAACTTGCTGTTCTTCAGTAACAACTTCTTTCATAACAACTTCTTCTTCTACCTTCACATTCTCTACTTTCACAACTTCTACCTTAGCTTCTTCAGCAACTTTCTTCAAATCTTCAACCAAATTCTCAACATTTTTCTTCATTCTCTCTTCATCCCTTTTCCTCAAACTAGAAATCATGACATCTCTTAAGAGTTTTTCAAACTTTTTCACACAAGTTTTGTCTTTTCCAACAATTTTATAGTATTCGACAGATCGAGGAATTGCTAAAAGAACATCATCAAAGATTATGTCCTTTTGGGAAACAACGGGTTCTCCATTTCTGTTGACATAGCACTCTCGTTTCTTGTCCCATCTATTATTGCTGACAGCATCTTCGTGTTCTTCTTGCATATCGTCAATTCGGTTCCAAGAAATGTTTCTTTCTCTATATGTTTTCTCTTTCAGAATCTCTTCTCTGGTTTTCTCTTTGATTTCAGATATAACATTTTCTTCTTTGTTTTCCTCTTTAATTTCAGCAACAAAAACAAAATCTTTGCTCTTTGATGTACTTCTTCCATGAGCTGTAACTCGATTATCAACACGATCTTCTTCTGGTAAAATATGACTCCAATCATATCCTTCGTCATCATGGATTACTGCACAAGCTCTTGATTTCTCTTTTGGATTGTTTTCAATCATTTTCGGCTCTTCTTTGCTACGGTGGTAGATCGCCTTTCGGTAGTAATCATCATTGAACGGATTTTCATTTTCCACCAACTACAGAATTGTTGCATTCTCTCTTGAAATGACCTTTTTGCTTACATTTGAAACAGGTCACTTTGGACTTCTCAAATCCAAGCTTTGTTGATGGTCCACCGATGGTCTGTTTCCCAGTAATCTCCATATATCTCTGAGCTCTACGGATACAACTTGCCAAACACCAGCGAATATTAATGAGTTCCATTTCTTCAGGATCAATCTGGTCGTAGTCTTCTTTGGTTAACTCTGAATTTCCAATTTTACCAGCTACAAGACCTTCATATGATTCCAGAACATATGCAAGGAAGCTCATTTGCTGTTTAGCAGCATTGATACTCATAGCCGGAGAATTTTTCAACTTGAGAGCAATGTTGCATAGTATCTCCTCTGATTCTTCAGAATTGACTTTTGACGAAAATGAATGATAACCCGGATCGTAACTTGATGAGCTTTTCTGAGGTTATTTTGTCCTCTCACCACTGCATGTTGTCTTTGGTGATTCACCAACTTTCACCGAAGGTAAATTACATTTGTAATAGAGACCAACATTCTGTTGATGTGAAGAACTGCTCATCTTGTTTTGTTTCTGCAATTCAAGCTCATGAGTTTCAATTTTTTCAATTAATACATCGAGAGAAATTGTTTCATACAAATCATCATTTTTCAATATAAACACAAACGTTTGCCACTGATCAGCTCGTGGTAACGCTTCTATGATTTTGTCAATTATTTCTTCTCTCGTTTTCTCAATCTTAAATCTTTCAAGTTCGATTTTTATATGACAAAAACGTTCAATCATTTTTCGGACTGATTCACCGTTAAGACTATCAAAAAAATCAAATTCTTTCTTTAATAAGGCAATCTTATTCTTCTAGATTTGTTTACCCCCCTCAGCTTTAACCCATAAAGCTTCCCACACAGATTTTGATATTTCGTCATGTTGTAGTAACGCAAACATGTCATTTCTGATTGACGATTGAATTAAGGCAATCATTCTCTGTTCAGCTGCAAATTCTGATTTGTCTTCTTTGGATAAACCTTTTAGAGGGAGATCTTCTCCTTTATCATCAGTCGGCCTTTTATAACCAAATTCCAAACAGAACCAGCTTTCGTGTGCACTTTTGCCCAATTAATGAAACGTTCTTTCCACCATGTATAGTCTTCACTACTTTCAAGAGTTGGTGGTTTTGAATGTGTGCTGTAAAAATTATCATGCTTAATGTTTTAATTGATTGCGTTTGTTATGGTTTTTGGTGTAACAGTTGAAGTTTCGGAAGATTCTGATGTTAATGCATTGTAGAACGTGTTGTAGAATTCTTCAGCCATGATGTGAACTTCTTGAATATCCTTCAAACAAAATAGAGATCTTCAAACGAAATGAAATCTCAAGCGAAATCACTTTGGTGCGGAATAACCTTCTTCAAGCGAAATAGCAACTGATGCGAAATTACCTGCAATAGAACTTCAAACGAAATAACAACACAAACGAAATCAGGTGTTTCACACAAAATAGTGTTTTCGAGCGAAAATACTAATCGAAATATGATTTCGTACGAAATTAACAAGCATTCAAACGAAAATAGCCTCTTTGGAACGAAATAGTAATTTCGTATGAAATATTCAAACGAAATCTGATTTCATGCGAAATTATACAGCAATTTCAAACGAAATTAATCACAAAATGTAATTTCGTGCGAAATTAAAATGCTATTCCATGCGAAATTATGATGACGTCAGCATGTCGGTCCAATTTTTGTCAAATTGATCAGGTTTTAGCTCGATTTTAGGTCCAATTTTCTCAAGGCTTTGTTAAAACACTGTTTCGCATGTAATGTGTGAAATTCAAACCATTTTAACTGTGAAACATTGATTAATTTGAAAAAGAAGGTGTAGAAGTCAGAAATCTGATGAAATCAAGCTGAACTCTTCTTCCTGAGCTCTGATACCACTTGTAGGATCGTTGTGCGACCTAAATGAGTCGTTCAGAAGAGCTTATATCCGAATCTAAGGAGGAATTCAGAGAAACGGACTTGTATACAGCTTGAATCAATTTAAATGTCTTTATTATTGATATAACAACAATTTACAACCTAGAGACAGTTCGGCAGCACTTCGTTACCGAATCAGAAAAGTTACAAATGACAACCTAGACTCAGGTATTTATAGGCATGTAATTTCACACGGAATAGCCACTGGTAATTTCGTGCGAAATTACCCACTTATAATTTCGTGTGAAATAGCCTTTGGCTATTTCATGCGAAATAGCTAATACACACACAAAACTTAGTTTCTAGCATCCTGAGCACTGATTTATCCTATCTTGTTACACGACTCGATACAAGACGAAGTCAACAGACATAGTGCACTAACAGAAACGTAACTCAAAACGTAAATACTAAGCAAAGGCACTGCTCGTTCATCTAATAGACGTTAGTACACTGTAGGTAGTCATGTTTGCTGACAGAGTTTGAGTTACGAGCAGAGGACGGAATACTGTGAGTTCATGCCCCTCTTTTTCTTTTAACTATTTTCAGTTTTATACTTCGGGGGTGAAATACATGTTGCGATTATTACAAACGTTTTATACATGGTATAGTTAGCTAAGGAGGGTTACTACTAGATCATGTGAAGGGTGGGTACAACACTTAAGGCCATTAATCCTTGTCGTAGGACCGAGGGACATGAGTGATAGATCTATTTGGGTGTAGCGAGCCCACACCCGTAAGGCCAGGGTGGCCCATAGTGGTGACTATGTCTTCCAGCCGGAAGCCCGGTACAAATTTGCTAGGTTTGGGTTTTCCTGCACCATTTCACACATGCCATTGGCTTTGCAACCCATTGGTGATCTCTTTTTCCTTATTGCTACATACCAGAGACATACATACATACATACAAGGCATACCTTAAAGGTTTATTCATACACTCACACATGAACTCGCTCAACTTTTGTTGATTTTTTTCAAATTACATGTATTTCAGGGAACTAGTGGATCTGGAAAGGGTATGCATGTGTTTTCAAGCTGCGTTTAAATAAAAGATGTCATCCGGGGTAGTAGAGTTTAGAAGATGTGTCCTATTCCTGGACGAGATACATGTTTCTAAACCCAGTTTTATTTAAAGTCTTTTGTGGAGTCTTGATGAACTCAGTTAAACATGTCATGGTTTGTAACTTTATTTGGTATCGATGTTTTCAGACAACGATATTGTGGTATTTTCTAAACTTAAATAATGGATGAATATCTTTTGGTTTTATCATATAGCATTGTTATGATTGAATACTATGGTATTAAGAAGTCACACCAATAACCACGCTTCCACAAAAGTCAGGGTGTGACATATAATTACCCCATCCTTGGGAGACTGTAAATGTATAAATACATGATATACAAAGTCAAGATATATTATTTTAAAATTTATTCCAAAAATTAATAAATATAATTTAAGTTAAAATATTATTATTTTAACAAACAATTATACACTTTGGAATAATACAAGTGCATCAAAGATGTAACACAAAGATACTAAGACATAACAAACAAGACTAAAAGGCGTGGCACGACCCAGCCATATAATAAACCATAACACGTGTGTAGGTTGTAGTCCGGCGTAAGGATACATACGTTGGGTATACGGGAGACAGGACGCAAATCTATGAGTTCATGTCCCCCTTTTCTTTTAACTGTTTTTAGTTTTATAACTTCAGGGGTGGAATACATGTTACAATTATTTACAAACATTTACAAATGATATGGTTAGCTAAGGAATGAACTGTTAGATCATGTGAGTGGTGGGTACAACGCTTAAGACCATTAATCCTCGTAGTAGGACCGAGGGACATGAGTGATAGATCTATTTGGGTGTTGTGAGCCCCACCCTTGGGACCGGGATTTGGCCCATGAGGTGACTATGTCTTCCAGCCGGAAGCCCGGTACAAAATCTGCAAGGATTGAGCCTTCCTGCACCATGTCACACATATTAATGTATTAACTACACATTAATTGATCTGTTCATAGACGTTTTCATACCGAATTACAAAGGCATACTTACAATGATTAAATATGTTTACAATATTATTCGAACTCATACAGAACCACATGAACTCGCTCAACTTTTGTTGATGTTTTCAAAATTACATTTATTTCAGAAAACAGGATGGATCTTGGGCGCTGGTGTTGTTTTCAAGACATAAATTTCGAGTTTTGATGTCATCCACTTTTGAAATGTAAACTTGAGGATTTTTGGTTGAAACTTAATGACTCGTGTTTGTAATATTTTAAACTTATGAAATGGATGAACATCATGTTTTAATCATATAGTTGTTTATTATAATTGAATGCAATGATATTGAACAAGTCACACATCATACGCTTCCGCAAAAGTCAGGATGTGACAAGCGCGGGTTAGGCACTTCTCGACATAAGTAGCAACATCGTTCTTGAGATTCAGCCACCAATAATATTTTTCAAGTCTTGATACATCTTGTCAGATCCTGGATGGATCGAGTATCTCGACTTGTGGGCTTCATCAAAGATAATTTCCCGAATACCGCCAAAGAGCGGAACCCAAATGCATCCCATGAAGTATAAGGTTCCCTCTTCGTTTGGCACCAACAGTTTCTCCATACCCTGGAGACGTTCAACCTTAATATTCTCTTCCTTGATCACTTCTTGTTGGGCATCATGAATACGCGTAATAAGATTTGTCCGAATCGTCATCTCTAAAGCTCGAACCCTTAACGTTTTAACCCTTTCCTTTCGACTCAAGTCGTCCGCTACCACGTTCGCCTTCCCTGGGTGGAAGTTAAGCTCACAATCATAATCATTCAATGACTCAACCCATCGTCCCTGACGCATATTTAATTCCTTCTGATTAAATATGTGATGTAGGCTTTTGTGATCCATGAAGATAGTACACCAAGTACCATAAAGATAATGCCGTCAAATCTTCAAAGCGAATACCACCGCGCGTAATTCCAGGTCATGGGTGGTATAATTCTTCTCATGAACCTTCAACTGACACGATGCATATGCGATGACCTTTTTCTGTTGCATAAGCGCGAACCCAAGCCTTGACGCGAAGCATCACAATACACCACAAAATCCTCGGTACCTTCGGGCAGCGATAAGATCGATGCATCGCATAGCTTATCCTTGAGTAGTTGGAATGCTTCCTATTGATTTTCACCCCAGTTAAACTTATTGTACTTCTACGTAAGGGAAGTTAGCGGCTGATCAATTCTGGAAAAAATCTCAATAAACCTTTGGTAGTAGCCCGCTAATCCCAGAAACTGTCGTACCTCGGTCGGAGTTTTGGGAGCTTCCCAATTCTTGATTGCTTCTATATTTGACTGGTCTACATGAATACCATTATCGTTCATGATATGACCAAGGAACTATACTTCGTGAATCCAGAATTCGCATTTTGTGAACTTCGCGTAAAGCTTCTCTTTCTTTAGTAGTTCCAGAATGGTTCTCAGATGTTGCTCATGCTCCTCCTTCGTTCGTGAATATATCAGAATATCATCGATAAACACTATCACAAATTTATCTAGATATGCTTTGCATACGCGATTCATCAAATCCATAAAAGTTGCTGGTGCGTTCGTCAACCCAAATGGCATAACGAGGAACTCGTAATGCCCACAACGAGTCCTGAACGCTGTCTTTGGTATGTTTTCCTCCTGAATCCTCAACTGATGGTAGCCAGACCTGAGGTCGATCTTGGAGTAATAGCTTGATCCTTGTAACTGGTCGAATAAATCGTCAATCCTTGGTAATGGATACCGATTCTTGACCGTAAATTTATTGAACATTCCATCCTTCTTCTTTACGAACAGTATTGGAGCTTCCCAAGGCGAGAAACTTGGTCTGATGTATCCCTTATCCAACAACTCCTGGAGTTGCGTAGATAATTCTTGCTTCACGGATGGCTCAAGTTGATAAGGTGCCTTTGCTACGGGCGCGGCTCTCGGAACCAAGTCAATGTGGAATTCGACTTGTCTTGGTGGAGGTAATCCCGACAATCTTCGGGGAAAACTTTAGGGAAATCCATCAGCACGGAAATGTCTTCAAGTTTCGGCTCCTCAACTTTCTTGTCTACCACATGCGCCAAAAAGGCAACACATCCTTTCCGTAAGTATTTCTTAGCCTTCATGCAGTAGATGATTCGCAGGGGCGTGTCATGTTTCTCCCTGTGTACTATGAGCGTTTCCTCATTCGCAAGAGGGATGCGAATGATCTTCTCATGACAAACAACTTCAGCTCAATTCTTGGATAGCCAATCCATGCCAACTACAACATCAAAACTACCCAACTGGACGAGTAATAAATCTATGCTAAATCTTCGTTCTCCAAGTTCCAACGAACATCCATTAACGACTTCTCCCGACTGGACAAGTTTACCATCGGCTAATTCTATCGAATAAGGAATGTCTAACCTACTAGACTTAACTCCAAGCATACGCTTAAATTCCACAGACATGAAACTAAAATTGGCACTAGTGTCAAATAGTATGGATGCAAAGTGATTGTTAACGAGAAACGTACCGGTGACCACATTAGGGTCTTAATGAGTGTTCCTTGCTCCTATGACAAATGCTCGACCTTGAGCATTGTTCTCATTTGGGCAGTCTTTCTTGAAGTGTTCCTTACTACCACAACCATAGCATCCTTGATTACGTCCATTTCCATTCCCATTCCGACTACCAGCACCGTTGCCATTACCATTACCGTTCCCATTTCCATTACCAGCGTCGTTACCATTGCGGTTCCCATTACCATTTCCTCATTCGTTTGCTTTTCCCCAAGAATCTTCTGTATGATGACCCAATTTACCACATTTTCACACTTCAGCCCACGGCAAGCACCCAGATGGTGATACTTGCACTTATCACATTTGGGCAGATTGCCCAGGTATTTCTTAACTCCAGTTTTGTTTGCAGCAGCAAACATCTTCGCCTCTCAGGGAGATTTTGTGTCATGTTTCTTGTTGTTGTTGGAGTTTTTGTTGTTGTTGCGGGTTGCTTGATTAAGGCTCAAGTGTTTCCTTTTCTTATCCCCAGATGAGTAAGCATGGGTTTCCAATTTCTTAGTTATCTTCAATGATAACTTCTTCATCCTAACAGCATCTTCAGTAAGGCTGACAACTAGAGTTATAGCCTGAGTAATGGTTGCAGGGTTCGCCTTTGTCACCATGCTACGAATCTCTGGAGCCAATCCCCAAATATAGCGCTCGATGCACTTAAATTCAGGAGTTACAAGATAGGGATTACTCGCGAGAGATCATGGAACCTTTGAGTGTACCCTACGATGTCTGCACCAACCATGGACAAGTTCCAGAACTCGGTCTCTAGCTTCTGAAGTTCGGCTCGTGAGTAGTACTTTTCCCTAATTCTTTCCTTCAAGTTCTAGAAACGGTTTTGTGAATAAATATGTTTCGGGGAGAAACGATGATTATTACAGTGTTTTAGAGAAAACGACCTTATAGATTTAAAATTACTTAAATCTAAAGTTGGGATAAATTCGGTTGATCTCAAGAGAATAAATGTCAGGTTATTAGCTTATCTTTCGGTGGGGACTTCGGGGAATTCGTACAACAGGATATATTAAATTTATTAGTATTAGTAGGATAAATATATTGTTCATGAGGCAGGCATTATAGATGGCCCCGTTATGGGCACATGCGCAAGTAATGCCGTTTAATCATTTTAGTATTTTACGCGAGTAATTGTTGGTAGATCTATCGGGTTGACAACCCCGTCATGACCGGTCGCTCCGTGTCAAGTCAAACGACGAATTGATATTCTGTTATAGTCTAGCTTTGATTTTACCTTCATTGTTAATATATAGTTCGTAAATTCTTGCAAACTTACGAGTCCGGACATTTGATGCTATCAATTTAATATGTAAACTTGGGAAGATGTTTATGGTCGGAAGTTCTTACGAAACGCTTGTGACGGTTGACCCTTGGATTTATAATAAGGAAATAGATTAACTTTCTTAAATTATATAGATGTTTTGATAATAAACACATAATTAGAAAGTTTTCCTTGGATCAAATTATTTAAATTTGGATATGTGAACTCACCCTCCTTTGTGTTGACACTTAATTTTAACGTGTTCTTCAGGTACTTGTGTTCGTCTTCGGGAATTATGGCGTATCTTGTGGTTGTTGATGTATGTTTGGTTTGTTAATGTTTTGGACAACTTTTAAAACAAATTTGGGACCAATGTAATAAGATCCATAAGGATCAAACCAACTTAACTATGGTGTGGTTGTGATGTACTTTTTAAAACTTTAAGTTTTAAACTATGTTTTAGTTAAGTTGAATGTCCAACATTACAATGCATCGTTCAGCAAGATATTTATGGGCACCAACTTCCGTCACCAATACGTTTTATATTCCGCTGCGACGTTTTTGGGTTGTGACATATGTCACACATACATGTAATCATACTAGTTTTGTAAATAAAATGGGAACAACCAGGTTTATTTATAACACGACCAAAGTGTTTCAAAGTTCTTGGATAATAAACAGAAAACATAAAAGTTTAAGTGTTTATTTTGACATTAGCGCAAGCCTTGACATTGCCAATGTAAACCTTGTGTCCATACGTTGAGGCGTCATTTGCCAGAGCCTAGGTTAATTGAAGTGATTAGGATAACCACAATTGAAGTAGATTCCATGTGGGTAGTTAGGACAAACAGGTATCGCATGAAGGGTTGTGATAAGTTGAGTAGGAACTGCCATAGCTTGGTTTGGCGTAGCGGCTAAACGACAAACATTAGCTGTATGACGAAACCGTCCACAGTTTGAACATTTTCGGCAAAGGACACTTGCATAGTGATGAAGATTACATTGATTGCACAGAGGCGCTTTTCCTCTGTATGGATTCTTAGTGGGTGGCGGGGCCACCTGATTAGGATTCACTCGATTAAGTGGAATTGGAGCCGTAACCGTAAAATTCTTCAAAGCTTAACGCTTCCTTGAATTTTTAGAAGGCTTGGCTTTTGTCTTATTTGGTGCCTCTTGAGTTGTCTTATTATCAAGATTAGTTATGGCTACAGCTAACTCAATGGTTCCACCGAGTCGTACGCCTATTTGTTGGGCGATTTTAGTAGCCAATTCCACTATTTGGACATTGTCGTGTATAGGAGGCATTCTAAAAGAGCAGGGAAATGTGAGAGGAAACGAGTGAGATCAATATAGGATAGTCAGAAAGAAACGTTACTAATATCAATGAAGCATAAGGATTGTGATGATTTATTCGTTACTCAAAACAAACAAATGACACAACGACTAATAAAAGAAAATAGGTCTTTATAATGCATCGCGAAGACATGCTTTAGCCTACAAGTGGACACTCACCCCAAGAGTTCCCAGGTAAGAATGACTGGTTCGGTGATGTGGATTGTACGAACACTCTAGCCTTAGACAGAAAACTCAGGGTACAGGCACCCACCCTTCCAGATTGCACGTGTTCACATTAATAAGACCCAAACTTTGACGAGATTTTGAAAACTTTGAAGGCATAAAGCCAAAAACAAATCATCTAAGAATAGATGATTGATTTTCAAATGAATTTGTAACTTGTGGATTTGTTTTGGACTACACCCTCAGCCGGTGCAATTTGGGGTGTGAGTCATCTCACTCGGGTAACATTTGACCAACTTTGGGTCTAGTCAACGACCGTCATAAATGTAACAACTCTCATCAAAAGTCCTATTTATTTTATTATTTTATCCAATAGGACACCCTAATTGAGAAACCCAAGTGATTCTACACAAACCCTAAAATTAT
Source organism: Helianthus tuberosus (assembly GCA_030545235.1). Classification (NCBI taxonomy): domain Eukaryota; kingdom Viridiplantae; phylum Streptophyta; class Magnoliopsida; order Asterales; family Asteraceae; genus Helianthus; species Helianthus tuberosus. Next base: position 81,654,925 of record CM060415.1, read on the forward strand.
CAAAATAATCAGAATCAGGATCAGGGCCCCTAAAACTCAGGGGGGTAAACCCTAGTTACGATTATCTAAATAACTTGCTGTCAAAAACAAATTTTACGAAACCGTCAACTCAGCAAGCCTATACACACACGGGGCAACCCTATGAAAATAGGTAAGCCGTCGTGTAGCGCGACGACCATAGGGGTGACCCGTCGCGCTACGCGACTGGGTCAAATTTCATGTATAAATAGGGGTGTCTGGGACTTGAATTATGGCGCTTGAACGATGTTAAACCTCAAAATATACGCTGAGTTATAGCAGAAACAGTCCAAAACACACACACGATCACGAATCGTTGCCGCAAACAGGGTAATAACTCGATCGCTGATACGATTCAATGTCCGATCGATTAAACTATCCAATGTATGTTTAAGTGCTGCCCACATTAGGGTTTATGCTTTGTCATTCGTTGTTAATTCAATGGATGTTTAAGTATCGCACTTTGTCATTCGATCTGAGGGTTTAATCTCGTGAGTTATCGTAAATGCTGTATTAGGTTACTAACCAAGTTGTGTGCATGATATTAATTTAGGTTAAAAGGCTAATCAGTAGGCTAGGCTCTGCTCAATTAAATCTGCAATGTGAGTCATTCTCTTTTTATCAAATTTATTTACAAAAGCATGTTTATTTTCAAAGGTTATAATTACAGTGATTAAGTTTATGTAATCACCAAATTACAGCCGGTATGTGGGGTATTGTGCACATTACTACTGTTTTATCACTTTAGGTGGGCGAACCTAATTAAGTGATATTCTTCACTATTGGGTGACAGGACTCAATAGTGATATGACCACAGTCACCGAAACGAGTCGAGTGACAAATACTGTGGGTAGTTGGTTGATATCTGAAACATTGAAATCTCTCTTAATATTGTAAATTATAACTAATGAGTCGTTTTATTATAAAGAATGATTCACTCAGTATTTCCCGCTGACAAAACCTTTTTCAAACATTTTTCAGGTTATCTGTTATGATCCAGGAAAAGTGCCGAGAAGCACTACAAAGCTTAAGGAAGTGGCTCAATATAAAATAAAGAAACATGTTTTGTAAAAATAAAAGATTTCTCTGTGAAATCTTATGATTGTAAATTACCGGGATTTTATCCCTAGTTGTGAAATAAAATAATCGGGAAATTGCAGTTTTAAAAAGATCCTGATGAAAACTTCCGCTGTTAAATAAATACCACGGGATTTTCTGTTCCGCGGCTCCTGAAACGGGTAAAACCGGGTCGGGGGCCATGACAGAAAAAGGTGGTATCAGAGCCACTGATTTAAGCCTATTAAGTATTTAGAAAATTTGTGTTTTCTTATTTGAATATTTGTGTACAGTATGGGTAAGCAAAAGTTGTCAAACATCTATCTTAAATTAGATAGGTCATCCAACGAGAAGGGAAGTTCATCCCAAACCAAATCTTCAAATCACTCTGTAATTCCTGAAGAAGGAATATTTGTGCGAAAGGCACAATATGAGGAACCACTTTCTCCTAATAAAAGAAGTTTGATTTTTAAGAAAAGTCAGGAGAAAATAAAGAAATTCCGAGAAATGAAGATTAAACAGGAAACCCATGAATTAACCAGTAAATCACCTTGGGAGGACAAGTTAGATGAGAAATGGGCAGATCTTTATCTACTAGCCACTGTAGCAGTTAATACAAATCTTTAAATATTTTAACCCAAATTTTAGCAACTTTATCACCTACAAATCGAGAAACTATATCTAGTAAATAAATAAGTAAACCCTAGTGTGTTTTAAAATTTCAGTTGTTTGGTAGTCGCACGATATGAAATAATATTTAAAGGTTATCTATGAAATTTTAACTTAGTATTTGTGTGTATTTTGTTAAACAGCATGAGTGACTTGTCTGATGCCCTTCAGAATTTAAATCTCTATCCGGTAAAAATAGAGGTTTCCAGAGATTTCAATATGTATATACCAGATATAGAAGAACCTATTGAATTCAATGCTCCACCTCCCGAGAAACCCAAGCCCAAGAAAAATAGAAGATTTGTGGGATGGAGGCGTGTGCGTAGGAGGAAAGCCGTCCCTAGAAAGATTCCCAAAATAGAAAATCCTTTAGATAAAGGAAAGGGAATTGAAGTCGGAGAAGAATCTAGGCAGATGGGAATACAGTTTGATGAATATTCTAAGCAAATAGAAATGGAGATTGGAGGAGGTTCTAAACAAACTCAGATAGAAATGGGGGAAAGCTCTAAACAAACCCAGGAAATGACATTGCAGGAAGAGCTAGATTTTATATTGGCAAGCTGTGATACTATTCAGCCTGTCAATACAAATGTTTTTACTCGTCCTATTGAAACTCAACTCCCTATAAACTTAGAACCAGCAATCCCAGAACCTATAATCCACACCCAACCTCTGGGAATGGACGAATGGTGGACGAATGATTGGCAGTTCCAAAACCTGCTTAACAGTCCTTATTCCTTTCTTCCTCAACTTGACCCTGAACCTATACCTAATCCACCTATGAGCAATGAGAATTTAGCTGAACTCCGCCACTTTGGCGAGGAGTTAATGGATGCAGGAAATAGGATCAGGGAAGTAGGAGAACAAATCTCCTGGAAATATGATGAGAGGGAGCGCCGTTATTAAAATATTAGCTGACGAGGGATAAGGGGGTTATGAGACTGTGGTTGTAAATTAGCAATAATAATCTAATCTTGTGAAATAATCTAAAATAAAATTTGTGTAAAAATAATCAGTGTGTAATGATGCATAATATATATGAAAAGGAGAAATCGAGAAATCGATAGTTTTGGCTATATGTGTATTGTGAAAGTAGTATGATTATTTTGTGCATAATTGTTATTTATTTGATACTAATAAAATTAAATATATTATCAGATGGAAAACACTAATAATGAACCAGTTAACGAGGTTAATCAATCTGAGCAACATCCGGAAGATCAATTTATGACTAGGCAGGATATAGAAAATATTGTTGCTCAGGGAACAGCCAATGCTATTCCAGCAATAGTTACTGCTGTTAAAAATCCAATCGAACCTCAACCAATCGTCCCTAGCAAACGTATTTCTGAATATAATTTCAGTAATAGCATAAACGGAGGAGGTAATCATAATCACGATAATGATTCACGGCGGGCTCCGCTCCCTAAGAAAATGAAAGCTGCAACGCCTGGTTGCACTTACAAAGAATCTCTTCTTGTAAACCATCTGAGTTTGCAGGTAAAGAAGGCGCGACGGCGGCACTGCGTTGGTTAGAAAAGACCGAGGCAGTGATTACAATAAGTAAATGTGCTCAGGATGATCAGGTTATGTACGCGTCAAATCTTTTTAAAGAAGGGGCGCTAGAATGGTGGAACACGGTGTTACAAGCAAAAGGAATGATGATAGCTTATGCTATGAATTGGGAAGAATTTAAGAGTCTTGTAGAAAGAAAATTCTGTCCCGAATATGAAAAAGATCAAATGGCGAATAAGTTCCTAAATCATCGAATGATGGGTATAGATTGTCGCGGTTATACTTCGACTTTCTTTGAATATGCTAGAGTGGTACCAACACTGGCTTCGCCAGAACCGGTACTCATTTCTCGTTATATTTGGGGATTGATTGGTGAAATCCGCAATATCGTTAAAGCTGCGAGACCTCGTACTATTGACGATGCAGTGGAATTAGCCAACACCCTAACTGATGAACTGGTTCGTATGGGTAATAGTAGCAACTTCAAAAGAAGAGGAACAGGGCAATCTCTAAATCCGCCGTTCTGCAGGAACTGCAAAAAGAAACATTTTGGAAGATGTAACGTAACCTGCAACTTTTGCAAAACTGTAGGACATCGTGAAGAAAATTGCAGAAGGAAAACCATAACCTGCTTCAACTGCGGAGAAAATGAGCATTTTAAAACAGAATGTCCTAAATTGGTCAAACCAGCAGACAACAAAGCCAAGACAGCTGACGAAGCTAGTAAGAAGAATGTTCGAGCCTTTCAGTTAACTACTCAGGAAGCCGAGATGATTCCAGATGTGATAGCTGGTACGTTCCTAGTTCACAACGTATATGCAAAAGTATTAAACCTGGCTTGCGGGACTGTATCTTTGCTGACTCAGACAAATATGGCCGAAGCTAGCATTGCTTCCAAAAGAAGGATATGTCACTTTTTGCATTAATAACTTAATTAAGTATCTTTCAATGTTTTGGTCTTGTGGGACTGTATCCCTGCTGACTCAGACCAATATGTCCGAGGGTAGCATTGCCTCCAAAAGAGGGACATGCCACTATAACTAAGTAAATTTTTAAAAAAACTCAAAGTACGGAAAATATCAAATGATACATAAAAGAAGAGTCAGAACCAAGTGAATTTATCTTGTCTTTTGTTTCTTTGTAATATTATTGTTTCTTTCTTGTTTTTATTTACTAAATATCATTTTTTTCTCAAAAATTTGGTTAGATTAGAAGTTGATAACATTTCGGTATTAAAAGCGCATGTGTACTTGGACGAGCTCGATATCTTACCATCACTATATTGCGCCAAAGATGAGTGTACTTGCCTTAACGTGTTGTAGAGAGTGATCGTGTTATATCAGGTTTTATAAATTTAAAGCTTGATAAACAAGTAAAAATGCTTAAAATATACTAAAAATTATACCACACTCGCAACACGTCAGTCTACGTCTACTACTGATGTTACTAGTTCCCGATTGCAACTCTAATCCCTGTTTCACTCATGTCCTCCACCAACAGACACATTTGCCGACAATGGAGGATTCCCTGGTCCGAGCCCTAGGCTCTAATTCCAAATGTTTATTCAGGTCCCACTCAATTCACGCACAAAAACTCACAAAGTTACGGATAATGTGAAAGTAAATTCGTAGAAAATGCAATTGATGATTATTCAATAACAAAAGGTAAATTATAAATGAAAAATACTACTACAACTTATATAAAATACATAGCACATGCGGAACTAGAGGCATTCAACGTAATTCCATATATTTAGCCACCTCGTCAACCTCCATTCTCAACCACGTGTACGATATAGTTGCGGCTAATTCGGTTAACCAAGACTGAGACAACCAAGTCTTTAGTTATTCCATAACCCATTTATCTAGTGACACGTAACCGGCTTACCCTAATTGGACTTGCGAGCCGAGTGACCCGTAAATGAACCCGATTAACCCAGCAACTGATACTCTTTGTGTAATAGTGTATGGAAAAGTTTGAATGGTTGTGTCGAGAATTTTCTACGTAGTAGTTAAATGTTTTTGATTGACTTTATTAAAATCAAGTGAATAAGGTATCAAATAGTGAATTATGTCTCGTTCAGTGTAAATGCTGATAACCCTACCAAATTCTAATAACTGGACTATATAACAAATAAAACCTTTTGTAGATATATAACACGGTATATGGAAAACATGAATATTTCATTAGTTGTGTTCTAGAGTTTCATTTAACGAATGAAAAGAAAGGATTTGGAGAGATTTTAAAAAAAGTCGTCTTTCAAGGTTTTTTTAAGTAATGAAATGCAGAGAAATGAAGGATAACTTAAGTAATTTTCATTCATTTTAAATCATTCAAATTAAAGACATTTAGAAGGAAAACATTTTTAACACATAAAATCTGTATTTTGCTTTTCATTTCTCTCTCCAAAACTCCGGAATACCATATTTAATTAAATCTTTTATTTCCACTCATTTTCTTTTCTCTACTTAACTCATTTTCTTCCCTTTTTTCTAGTTTCTCTCCTTAATTCATCATTAAAGTAAACATTTAAATAACCACACTAATTTCAAACATCACATGCATGATCCTCTGAATCTTATTATTTGGTTACATGGGTAGCAAACACAAACCATTACATTTAGTCACACATACCGTTACGTAAAAGTACAAACTTAAGTTTAGAACATCACCAAATGAAACCCTGATGGTCTACTCATCTATCATTTTCATGTTATTATGGGGAGTGTTGAACACTTGAAACTCACAATACTTGCAACTTGATGGTGTAATATAGGCCTTACCCAAATGTTGATGGTCATTTCGATCAGTGGTGATGGGCTTCAGATATTTACGTGAGATTACAACTGAATTAATGACATCATCATCTGGGTGAAAAATTGAGAGAACATCGAACCCTTGAAGAACTTGAGGGTCCACGACCGGGTAGAGAAAAGCACGGGCACCATGGGCGCTCCTTAGCATGAGGATGGCACCAGGGGCCATGTACTTTGCCAAATGTTCAATAACTTTAGCTTTTAGATCAATATCCATCCCCACAAGTGCAGCCAAGAAAAGCACATCATACTGTTTCAACTCATCAGTCACATCCATAATATCGGCAGTGTGGAAGACCATTCTTTTAGACAACTCCTCATCAGATGTAACCAGAGAAGAGGCCATTGAATTCGCCATCGGGTCAATGTCATAGTTGTGAAAAGTTGTTTCCTTCAGATGGTAAGAGGCCATGACAATTGAGGTGAGAGGTAAGGGACCAGATCCCACAAATGCGACTTGCTTGGGGGCTTGTGCCGTTGTCGAATAGTGTTGATTGAGGATGTTGTATTCAAGAAGGCTAAGCTTGAGGTAATTCGAGTAGTAAGGAAATACATTGAGGTGATGAAGAGGATTTTTTAAAGAGCCAATAATAGTGGAGAAGTGAGCTTCAAGATGGCCTTCAGCCTCACCACAAAGTCTAATGAGCTTAGACCTAATTTCCTGAATATTGGCTGGCAAAGTGGCTATGTTGATGGAAGAGTGTGGGATGCATGTATGGACAAGTTCAGTGAAGAGGTTGTCGACATCTTTAGAGGGTTTGAGTGATTCAAGTTTTGAAAGCTTATCATAAATCTCACATACTTTCATCACTAAAGTGATGTTTTCTTGGACTGATTCCATGTCTAAGAAATAGTTATCAGATTTTCAAGGACTTTTAGTACCTCAGAAAACTAAATGTGTATGTGTAGAATTGAGAACGGCTTCTGCATGTTATATATAGCACCTGTTGGTGGCACACACCACTAAAGAAGGGTGAATCTTGCTTGTTTTTAATAATACTTAAACATATATATAGTTTTTTGTTTAAAACTAGATACCATTCAAAGATAGCAAGTTATTCTTAGACCATGTGCACATGCATATCAAACTTGGAAAACTAAGAATCAAATGAAACATTTATAGTGCCGCACTAGTACTTTTTCTGTAATATATATGCTTCAGAAAGTTCCATGTAGTCATTGTTGTATATAATTATAGCTTTGATTAATTATGTATGAATAACATGACGTGGTACCTTTTGTATCCATTCTCACGTACCACATCATAGAGACTTATTACTATTTTATATAATTTGACTTAAAGGCTAAGAGATACTCTAATCCTTATGCTTTCACATTCTCTTGTTCACACCAACTACACACGCAGATTTACTATTTTATATAACTAGTTATAAAACTGTCGCCGCGTTGTGGCGAACTTGTTTTGTTATTTAGTTTGTGATTATATGTGTTTGAAATCACTGCGAGCGCGTTGCACACGGAACCGCTGGCAAGAATAAAAAGAAAATGTAGAAAAAAACTAAAAATAACCGAAAGAAAATCAACTAAAAAGTTGTATGATAATGATGTTATTCGGTAGAAACCCGTAGTCAGAGATGAGCAAATAGTAATGGGTACCAGTATCGAATTTCCCGAACCGAAATATCCTAAGTACCAGTTCGGTACTGACGTTTGGCGTTCCCGGTATTGGTTTTTACCTCACTACTAGAAAATACACTTCTCTTGACACGCAAACAATGACACACGCATGTTTTATGACATTTAAAAGCGTATGTCAAGAAAAAAATGTCATGGTTTACAAAATTTAATAAATCTATGACATTCTTTTTTGTGTGTCATGTTTTTGGTGTTATAAATAAAACATGATTTATCTTGACACACAAATAATGACACACACTCATTTTAAGACATTCCAAAGTGCATGTCAAGAAAAAAATGTCATGGTTTTACAAAATTCAATATATTTATGACACACTTTTTCTGTGTCATCATTTTAGCATCATAAAAAAATATGTATCTTGACACGCGATTAATGACACACGCTTATTTTATGACATTTAAATGCGTGTCAAGAAAAAAATGTCATGGCTATACAAAATTTAATAAATTTATGAAATTGTTTCTGTGTGTCATATTTTTAACGTCATAAAAATATTATATAAACATAAGAGTTAATTTCTTATAGCAATTATTGTTTATGTAATATGGACATCATGGTTAATTTTCCATAGCAAATCATGGAAAAACTTGTAAACTGTTACAGAGAAAATAAAAAAATTTATTATTATTAATTCAAATTTGCTAAAAGGTTATTATCATTATCTAAATTATATATAGTTAAACTATTGTTTAATAGGAAAATTTGAAAAAATAAGATAAGGAGATTATTAATTCAAAAGTTGATAAAAAATTTATTATCCTCATCTAAATTATATTTAGTTAAATTTGATTTAATAGGAAAAAGACATTGAAAAATAAGCTAAGGAAGCACCAGATATTGATACGTGTCAAAAAAAAAAGATTTTTATTTATAGGTATAGATAGATAGGGTGGGGGTTCAAGAGTGAACACTAGTGTATTTGCGAACTGAGTGAACAAATCTTGGCCATTGATTTACACACGTGTATGACTACGATTTCATCATCAAATCATAAAATACACGTGTATGAAGTTTGCTTAGTTCGCAAATACACTAGTGTTCACCCTTAAACCTAATCCTATATATAATATAATATACATGTGTCTAAATATATCACTACTAGAAAACTGCTACTATTCCTACCAAAATTTCCTATACATTTCCTACGAACGAATATGGCGACACTTTTCCTACAAAATTCCTACCAACAAGAAAGGGTCTTAGTTGTGTGACGAAAAAGCGACAAAAAAGCCAAAAATTGTTATGCATAGGAAAAGTGTCAGAAATTTCTCACGGATTTCCGACGGAATTCGTTTTCATTTTAACTATTAGTCGGAAATTCGTACGAATCGGTATGCATAAGAAATGTGTCGGAAATTTTCGACGGAACTCCGACGGAATTCGTTTTTATTTTAACGATTGGTAGGAAATGCGTAGGAATCCAATTTATCGTAAAAAAGATATTCATAATAGACAAAATTAATGATATTAAAATATAAATTTTAATATTTAATAAAAATATATGTTATTTCTAAATTGATTCCGTAGGATGTGTGTTGGAAATTCCGACAGATTACTCACGGAATGGATAATTTTTCTTTGTAATACACATATATGATATTTTTAAAACAAATTTATATATATCTGTAGGAAATGTGTAGGAAAATACTGACGCAATTCCTACGAAATACGTTTCCTTTTAACAATCTGTCATAAATCCGTAGGAAAATAATGAATGTAATAGTTCCGTAGAAAAATCATAGGAATCCATACATGTCTTAATACGGTCTATTAGTGTCCATTAAGATACAAGATCACTCAACATGACATGATATAACCCTCCAACATCGAATGTTACATAATAAAGACCTTAAGGGGCCACTAAGATATATCAAGGCCCAATACGCTCTATTTCGAATGTTACATAATAAAGACCTTAACGGACCATATATATCAAGGCCCAACAAGCCCTATTAGGGCATATATGACTTTTAATATTTTGTTACGATATAATAGCACTCAATACAACGTGATGTAATCGTTGAACATCGAATGTTACATAATGAAGGTCTTAATGGGCTTTTAAGATATATCAAGGCCCAACATGGTTTATTAGGGCATGTATGACTTGTAAATCTCCGTTACGATACAATAGCACTCAATACAACGTGTTGTAACCCTTCAACATCGAATGTTTCAAAAAAGGGCCTGAACGAGCCATTAAGATTTATCGAGGCTTAACGCAGTCTATTAGGGCATGTATGACTTGTAATTGTTCGTTACAATATGATATCACTCAATACAACGTGGTATAACCCTTCAACGTAGAATTTTACATAATAAAGGCCTTAATAGGGCCATTAAGATATTTCAAGGCCCACACGGTCTATTTGGGCTTGTATGACCTGTTAGTGTCCATTACGATACAAGATTACTCAACGTGACATGATATAACCCTTCAACATCCAATGTTATAAAGGCCTTAACGGGCTATTAGCAAAGAAGAGATTAAACGTGCGATGTTCGAGTGTGGATAGGACAAAGCCCCTGGGTGAAGGAGGTTAAATCGGCTTTGATTAATGATAGAGGTAGTGGGCACTCTCCAACTTTTGTTTGGTGCAAGTGGGTCCTCATTAAGTGCAACATTATGAATTGGAGAGGCAATCTTGATAGGCTTCCTACTAGAATAAATTTAAGAAGAAGGAATGTGGACATATCATCGGTTATGTTCCCTTTTTGCGACGAGGTCAAGGAATCGGTTGAGCATTTGTTCACTGCTTGCTCGGTTGCTTTGAGAGTGTGGTCGGCGTTCAATGTTTGGTGTAACATTAGTCCGCTTTATCTTTTTGAATTTAAAGATATTTTAGAAATCCACAAGTTCTGTAAGCGGAGTAAGAAGGAAGAGAAGATCATTTACGGGTTGGCTTTGAATACGTGTTGGTGCATATTGAAAGAAAGGAACCAGGTGGTTTTTAAACAGAAAAGAGGTAGCCCGCAAGAGATAATAGGGGAGTTAAAGTCTAGAGGTTTCGCTTGGTTAAAAAACAGATCTTCATGTAATTATATTAGTTGAACAGAATTGTGTAAATACCCGTTGTATATGTTGTATATGTTGTAATTTCCTTGCCCTTTGCCCGTTTGGGTCAAGGTGCTGCTGTTTGTTTGGTCTTTTGTCCGCTTAAGTCGGAGGATGTTTTAATGAAGTTTAATTTAAAAAAAATTGAAAATTTCATCAAAATGGAACCCTCTAGTGTTTCCCGCCCCCCAATTAGCATTCCCCTCTTATTTTCACCCAAATGCATACATCTCGAAGCTCTCAACACCCATCTTTCTCTAACTCTCTCGTTCCATCTGTTGCCGCTGAAACCACTACCGCAGAAGAACACCTACCGCACCACCATACGTTCCAGTTTCGTCGCTCGATTCGTCTGGCGATGCTTAAGCCAATATTATGGCGAGAATATGATTAAGGTAGAATCAAACCGTCTTTCACATATCGTATTAGGTTTTGGTTTTGATTTCATTTTTAGTTGTTTTTATTATATTTTTTTAAGTATATTTATATGTATTAGGGTCAGTTATATTTATATATTCGATATTGTGTGTGTATGTATTAGTTTGTTGTATGCATATGTACATACATATATGCAATATGTACATGCTTTATAATGTTGTAATATGTTCACATATGCGAATATATTAGCTTTGAAGATGCACACCAACTGCTCGATGAAATGCTTTTACCAAAATGACATCTATTTCACATGATGGTGAGTTATTGTTACATTCCTCAAAATGTTTTTAGTGACTGATTCCTTTTTATAATGATTCTTTTAAATGATTTTTATAATGATTAAATGTTAAATGATTCTGTAGCTAACGTGCATCGATCTACACTCAAAACAATGGATTCATGGATAATGTTATCATTGATTTTCTTGAAATGTATTGTTTGCTAGTTGTTATTAATACACACTCCTAACATTGTGTTAGGCATGCTTTTACCAAAATGACATCTATTTCACATGATGGTGAGTTATTGTTTACATTCCTCAAAATGATTTTAGTGACTGATTCCTTTTTATAATGATTCTGTTAAATGATTTTTATAATGATTAAATGTTAAATTATTCTGTAGCTAACGTGCATAGATCTACACTCAAAACAATGGATTCATGGATAATGTTATCATTGATTTTCTTGAAATGTACTGTTTGCTAGTTGTTATTAATACACACTCCTAACATTGTGTTAGGCTGCGGGGTGTGGGGCGTGGGTTGGGTGGTGGATTGCCCAAAACGCTGGCTTGACCACACCAGGCTAGCGTTGGCCATGGCGTTGCCTCGCTGGCGTGGGGATTGAGCCTGGCGTGGGGCGGGGGGGCATTGTGACTTGGCTGGCTATGATTGGTTGGTTTGATGTAGCCGTTAGGGCTAGCCGTTGCCAATCGGTTACTTTATTTAAAAATTTTAAATAGTTTAAAAAAAACTAACAAAATACACATGGCCAGCCGAAGCCGTGCCACACCACACCACGCCTTGTGGATTCCACACCTGCCACGTGTCGACCAATGCCCCCAAACCAAGGCCCCACAGTGTTAGAGAATGTATTTGGTGTCACATAGGTAATTATTTGTGAACAAGTTTCTATATGCTTATGTCATAGTTCTTTTGAGCAATGTTTCTCAGGGTGAAGGAAAAGAACCGCATGTTGGTAGGATTGTAGAATTTTTCAAAACATTAGGTGATGAAAATTATTTTAGAGTGCAGTGGTATTTCATAGCTGAATATATAGTTGGTTGCTACTTGTTTGTGTATTTTACAGTTTAATAATCCTCTTCAATAGTTTAGTCAATTTAGTAATTCCAATGAATACAATGTAAGCTAGTTGAGTTATTAGTAGAAATTTGTTTGTGTTTTTTTATTATGTATTGTAAATATTATTTTTTTGCATCTTGCCCTTGGATTACTTGTTTTAACCGTACATCAATATTAAGCATCCTTCTATAGGATCATGGTGGATCCATAGGGTTTGATGAGTAACGCATCTGTTTGGTAAGGCTAATCATACTTATATATTTTAGTAAAAAAGTTGGGCAGAAAAATATAATTGTTTGTGCTTTTCAATATTCCTGTCGCTTAAAGTTTTGTATTGATTAAAAAACAACCCCTTTTGTTCACAAGTATTTAGCATCTGTTTCTTTAATGCTTTTATTTTTTCAGGTTTTCTCTTTGTAGGAATAATATACACTCAAAAGAGGATTGGAGCTCGCCAAAGGACGTTGAACCAGAGCCCCATGAATGTAAATAGAAGTCCCTCGACTCGAAATCTTCATTATAGTAAGTTAAGCATGGGTTCGTGTAAGGTAAGCACGCCCCCGTGCCTCTACACTGCCGAAACAATTTTGTTTCTAAACCTGTCACACCGGGCCGTGCCTCTTACACACACACACACCCCCATGCCCATCTTCTGAAAATTTTCAATGCTAGCACTTTTTATATGGGGTCGTGACTACCTAACACGCCCTCGTGTCTTCCTTCTGTAAAATCAAGTTATTGGCACTTTTTACACGGGGTCGTGCCTGCCAAACATGACCCCGTGTCAAGTAGCCAGTTTTTGAAATATTTTGTTGTTCTTAACCCACATTTAATCAAATTTAACCCATTTTGGACACATTGAGTACAATGTATAATTTATGTGTGGGGGAACTTGAATCGTTTGTCATAAAACAAGCATTACACAAAACCCTACTTGGAACTGCTAACACCCCAAATCTTTTACATTTTTTTTATTTGTCTTGTTTTTAGTTCAAGTTAACCAAGTTCTAAATTTTTCTTTTGTTTTTACTAATTTAGAACCGATAGCGCCATGATAACAAGAACCGTTTAAGAAAAAATTTTAAAAAAGGCATGACAATCTTTTTAGAATTTGATTGTATATACATTTTCACACTTTTACCCTTTTTTCAACAAATTATGAGTTTTGAGCATTTTCCGAGCATTCAATTTCATATCTTTTCTAAATGCTCACTTTTCATTTCATGTGTGATAACCCGTATATTTCTTACGAATCTAGAACTTGACCAGAGAGTACATTCCTGGTCCTTACCGACTAATCCAAGTAAGTAAATGATTGAGACATTAAGACTATAAGCCTTTTTTGTTTCAACCTTATTTTCTTTTTTTTTTTATCTCCCCACTAAAAATAAAAAAAATCTCTTAGTTAACCCCTTTAAGTCTAAACATTTCGTTTCAAAACCCGCAAAGTACAAATTTTGCAACAATTACCCATCACTCTAAGCCTTTTTACTTTTACACCCTTTATTTTAGTAAAGATTCGGTTCTTTTGAAATATATAAAAATGTGACTTCGTTATCTTCTGAATATTTTATTCTAAAAAAAATAAAAATAATCTTTAGTTGCTTGAAATAAACTAAGCAAATTTCTTTCTTATAAGTTTGCATCTAAGTCATAAACAAACAATTTTTCAAAAGAAAACCAATAGTATTACACCTTTAGTCACTTTTCAAATAAAAATCACTCCCCCTAGCAAAAACCTACCATTTTTAAAGCAATCTTGATATATACAAAGATAATGTTAAAAAGGGGTAGGTTTGATTACTTCTCAAGCATATGGTAGGAATAAGTTTCATACCGGGGCCGTGCGTTTCACTTATAAATTTTTTACGAGTGTTAAGTGATCACCTGTGAGGTGTGCGAATTTGTATATAGCTTAATGAAATTTTAAAAGGCATGTTATGCCTAAAAACATATTTTCTTAAAAAGATTTCTAAATAAATCATGTCAAATAGGATTTAAATAAAATAGAAACAAAAATAAAAAAACTTGAATTCCCGACACTCTAAAACAAGACCCGAAAAACTTCTTCTCTACCTATTCAATTTGGGTGTGTAAACAATATTAAAGTGTTTTGCTTGAGGACAAATAAAGATTCAAGTGTGGGGGTATCTGATATGTGCAAATCGCAACATAAAATTAATATCAAATAAGATATAAAATCAACCCTTTTATGTACTAATATGGAAAAAGTATATTTCTTTGTATACTTTTGATTTTTTAGGATTAAAAGAGCTTAAAAGTAAAGAGGAACAAACTAACGAAAAAAAACCAACATAAATATAAAACAAGAGAAGTTGACACATCATTCCTACCCTTCGAGCTTCAGCCCAAGACCAAAACAAAAAATTGGAACACAAGCACATTGTCGTGCCACCAAGGCATGGGGTCGTGCCCCACTCCAGAGTCCATGAAGAAAAAGCCAAACAGAAGTAGACAAGAGATACGGTGGCATGTCCCGTGGACACGGGGCAGTGGTCAACCCCCAGATATGCAAAATCTCATATAGTACAACTAGTACAACACCACGGGGTCGTACCCTCTAACACACGGGGTCGTGTGTGCATACGGACTGACACGCCTCATTAAATGAAGAAATAGAGGAAGAAGATACGGGGTCGTGCCCTTCGGGCACAGGGCTGTGTGAAAGGCCTGTTTCAAGCTATAAATAAGGGTGTTTGGTTCATTTGCAATCCATCCCTTGGCAAATCACTTCTCTCACACATACCAACATCATCAGTCACATTCATTAATCATCCATCTTTAGAGTGTGTGTAATAGTGTCGGGATCCAAGATTGATTGTAAGAGTTTTTGTCAAACAATAGCCATGCTTGACTCATCTTTTACATCACCAGGTGAAGACAAATCCTTTATGTATTACTTTTGATTTCCAAGCATTGGTTAACTTTTTTTTTGGTATATATTAATGATTTGAATAACTAGTTTTTATATTGAAAATGAACTTTATTCTATCATCTCTTTATATTTTGTTGATTCACTCATTCGTGTCTTTACAATCTATATAAAGTACTTAACTTTCTGGAAGGGGTTAGAAGGGTGGTTTGTATAAAGTTCTTGCGTCTTTAAATGTATAGATCCTACGAGGATTTAATTCAAGCTTATTAGGACTTCTCTTGAGTCAGATAGCATCAAATCGGGAGAAGTAAGAAATACTTGAATCCATTGTAAATAAACTACTATTAAAACTTTAAACCTGGCTTGCGGGACTGTATCTTTGCTGACTCAGACAAATATGGCCGAAGCTAGCATTGCTTCCAAAAGAAGGATATGTCACTTTTTGCATTAATAACTTAATTAAGTATCTTTCAATGTTTTGGTCTTGTGGGACTGTATCCCTGCTGACTCAGACCAATATGTCCGAGGGTAGCATTGCCTCCAAAAGAGGGACATGCCACTATAACTAAGAAAATTTTTAAAAAAACTCAAAGTACGGAAATTATCAAATGAAACATAAAAGAAGAGTCAGAACCAAGTGAATTTATCTTGTCTTTTGTTTCTTTGTAATATTTTTGTTTCTTTCTTGTTTTTATTTACTAAATATCATTTTTTTCTCAAAAATTTGGTTAGAATAGAAGTTGATAACATTTCAGTATTAAAAGCGCATGTGTACTTGGACGAGCTCGATATCTTACCTGTTGATACATATTATGTGGATACGGCTCGGCTCGGTTCGACTCGGCTACGAAGTGAAGGCCGTAGTCAAGATATCCTCCTATCTTGTCTCGGTATGCGTTTTATTTCATAACGTTTGATGTAAATGCTACTGCATGTGCGCGGTATGCATATTTGTTAAGCTAGTGTTGTCTTGTTTATGTTTGGTCCAATCCATGATGAAGCCCAGTTGACAAGTCAAGCCCAGGCCCAACATGAATTGGATGAAATCCCCTGGGCCAACATGTTGGACGAAATCCCTTTTGGTGAAAACCAAATGAGATGAAAACACTTATGGATGAAAACCAAATAGGACGAAATCACCTGATTTCGTCCATATCTTGGATTTCGTCCTATGTGTTTTCGTGGGATTCTGTTTTCGTCGACATGTGTAGTATATAAACACAGACACAGAACAGAACAAACCAATGAAGTCTGAATAGATTTCTCGGAGCGAACACACTGTAAACACACACACTGAGAGTTTATGAGAGCATCTTGTAAACATTGTATTGTAACCGTTTTCTAGATTAATACAATGGAGTGTTAATCGTGAATCTTGTGTTTTACGTGTTCGTCACTTGGTTTAACTTACCCGTTTGGATTCCGCACTTTCGGGTTTGTCGGAAAACAGGGAATAGAGGTTACTCGATCCTCCGGGTGGACCTACAATTGGTATCAGAGCATTGGCTCGATTCCTTGTTAAAACCAAGTAGATTTTCATGTGTTTCCAGATTTGTTCTTGATTTTTTAAACAGAAATTTTATATTTTCAGAAAAATCAGGTTTAAATCTTTGAAAATCTTGTGTTTTTGCTAATTGTTCTTATAAAAATCTTGCTAGTTTTCATCTATACATGTTAAGAAAGGATTTTTATTGAACTTTTGTGTAAAAATTGTTGTTCGGATCAACAGGATATTCATCATGTTCATCTTTTTATTCAAAGTGTTCTTCATATATTTATATGTTTGATCTTTGTTTGATGAAAGATTATGTTGTTATTGTTATAATATAAATTGTTTGAATATTGTGTCACAGATATGATTGATAGTTGGTAACCACAGTGGCCGAAAGCATGCTTAGTTTGAAAAAGAAGGTTGTTGTTGTCAGAAGATAAGGATATGGTTTGAAGAAATATCAACTTGTCTGTACCAAATTGTCAACGAAATCACCAGGCCTTGTTAATCAAGCTGGATGAAATCACTTGTGCATGTTTGCTGGACGAAATCACTTACATCAACGAAAATCAGGCTGGACAAAAGTGATTTCAACGAAATCTCACATTAGTAAAAAAAATCGACTGCTGGACGAAATCCCATTAGACGAAAACACTTGTTTGGACGAAAACACTTGTGTCTAGACGAAATTCAACCATTTTCTTCAAACATCCAGTCAACGAAAACACCCTGGTCAACAATATCATACTGGACGAAAATACATCTGATTTTGTCAAACATATCCAGACGAAATCCCTCTATTTTCGTCAACAACAGTTCAGCAACAATTCTATTTTCGTCATCAACAGTTCAGCAACAAAACAGCACCTGTTTTCGTCATAAAAGGCCTTTCAGCGATGAAATCAACTAATTCTGGACGAAATCACTTTTCCTGACGAAATCAGAAGTGTCAGTAAAACATTTCAGCAACGAAATCACCTTTTCAGCGACGAAATCACCATTTCAGCAACGAAATCAAACATATCAGCAACGAAAACTCCTATTTTCGTCGCATACACTTGTAATTTTCAAACAGAAGGTTTCTATTTCACATTTAACTGTTTGATTTGAGTGTTTTAAGCAGGTATTCATTATCATACATCCAATATAACTTCAGTTTGGTCTTGGTCCGAATCCTCCGCACCGAAAATTATGGCAGAAATGTGGGCATCGGTTACTAACCAACTTCAAAGTGAACCAAAAATGGCAAGAAATATGTATGATGATCTAGTACCAGTTGCTCAGTTGCCAGCAATCCGTGTCCCAACCACCGATTTGTATGGAAATCCATTACAACCGGTTCCACAACAGCAAAGCCAACGATCTATCATAGCAACTGATATGTTCGGAAATCCACTACCTGTTCGATCTACTGGACCAACAGATCTGTATGGAAATCCACTTCCAGCTTCCTCAAGACCAACGGCATTTGTCACAAGCACAGATTTGTATGGCAATCCGATACAAGTTCCTGTAAAGCCAGCTCCGACCACAGACTTGTATGGAAATCCACTACCACCAGTTGCCTCACAGTGCCATCGTTCTACGGTAGCACCACCATCTCTTGATCCAAGGAACTGTAGTCAAACAAGGACTGCGTGTTATGCCGAAATTGTCAAGAATGTCAACAATGGTAATTCCTCCGGAAATGATGACACTTCTGAACATGACATTAGTTCAGTTGAAGTTGTTTTAAGTTCAGTTGAAGGTGTTACAACTTCAAATTCAAGTTCAAGCGAGGATGGATCTGAATCTGAATCATCAAGGGAGGTTGTTGATTCTGAGGCAAATGAGTCAACATCTGAGAGTGATTCAAGCCAGGTATGTGTCGATGAACCAACTGTTGTTAATTGTGATAATTGTGCTAGCTTAAGTATTAAATGTGCTGATTTAGATGCTAAATTGTCTGACTTGCAAAGCAAACATGATGCTTTAGATAATAAGTGTGACAACCCGCACTAAACCAGGTATCCGTACGACTTAACTAATGATTAATTACTGCTTAATTACTGTGCTTATCTGAACTAGCTGATGAACTGCTACTTGATATCTGATACATGTACTTACTTGCATCATACTTGCTTGCTGTGACTACATTATTTACATGCTGAACCTTAGTGGCAAACATGATGCACAAAAAGCACAGTAGCACAATACACGGATAACCTATTGAACATGCTGATAAAGCCAGCATCAGGCAAACACTGCCTCTAAGGCCTGTAAGAGCCTGAGATATTTTGCTACACTAGTGGTGAGTGTAGGGATACAAGGGTTGTGGAACTGCGTCTCTAGGAATAAGTCACTATGACTGGATGTGCCTAAAACGTACTCTAACTACAAAACTCAGCACTTTACAAAATAATTCAGCTTTTAGCTAACTAATAAAGTGCCAAAACATGAGAAAAATAACACTAGACACTTTCCAAAGTGTCAGGAATAAGTTGTGTCACTAAAAGTAACAATAACGACACTTTAAAGCTTTGTTAACGCTTTAATGGATTACTATCCAACCGAACAACCGGGCGTTACCCGAAACATGAAAATATTGTTATTTTCCTTATTACTCTTTTTCTGAGCCAGTTAGGGTCCCTGAATACCCTAACACCCGCTTTAAAGCACTAAACATCACTAACTAAGTTAAACACTTAACTAACTTAATTTAACCTAACTATTTCCTAACTAATACTTGAAGTCGAACCAAGGACCCCCCCCCCCCCTCTTGACCGAAATCGGTCCCCTAGGGGGACATGTCTTGTACTTACAAGATTACCAAAATCTAGTTTGTCTAATATCTAATTAACACAATACCCTTTGGTTAATGCACATTAGAATTGTCTATAAGATCAAAAGTAAACTCATGAGACCATTCACATTATCACAAACTCAACACACACTCCTCTCTTGCTCTCTAGAGCTCTCGGCCGAACCCCCTATAACCACCCACCCATTTTCGAGTTTGATCATCATCATTCCAAGCATCTACAAACATCAAGGGTCACGTATTAGGAAGCTTGGAGCAAGCGGAACGCGAAGGACCTCTTTCTTTGGCTTTTATCCACCTCATTTGCGCATAGATCCTTCCCTACCCTTAAGCTAGAGTTATAATACTTAAAACTCGTATTTGAACTAATCTAAAGTGGTTAAAAGGATTTGTATCGGTTAAATCTCGTTAAAATGCAAAATGATGCACAAAAGTCTACTAAAAACACTTAAAATGGTGGTTAAAAGCTCACTAGTTGTGTAAATGTTGTAGTAATTGAAACTTGTGATTATTGAGACCCGATCTATGATTGTGGTAGCTCGGATCACCATTTAACCCGATGTAGTCATGTTCTTGGATCATGACATAAGGTTATATTAGAAGATACAAGGGTTAAAAGGTGAAACTCTACCACACATGAAACATGAACTTGTGTAAAAGTATTTCTACTTGCAAAATATTGTTTAAAACTAGCAGATCTACGTATCTGCAAGTGGTATTTTCAAAGGACCAAGCGTTAAAGAAATCATGTTTTCTAAAAGACGGACCTTACAATAACAAGTATGATATTTAGAACACACAAGTGTGTAAACACTTGTGTAACACAAATTTCGACAAAATAACTATCTTTGTAAAAATGGACAAGAAGTTGTAAAGACAGAACTTCTCTAAAAACAAGACTTTTACGAAACCGGCTTTATTTATATAAAGATCCACTAAAGGTAATGAGATTTACCTCATATTTTCGGAAAAACTACAAGTTCATGTAATATACGAAATTTGTATATTTTGACTAGTTAAAATGTTGAAATATTGTTTGACGAATAAGGAAGTTGTTGAAATTGATTCTTGTAAAAGAAAATGATACGCTCGAAAGCGTGGCCACCTCCAGTTACAGAGGAAACTCTGGCGAAATTTTTCTAAAAACCTAACACTTGGAACTATTTACACTACAAGTGTTAGAATTATTTTTGGACATGTTTTCAAAATATAAATTTCGCCATGACTTTATTTACTAAATATTCGGAGGTGGGATTTTCACAAAATTTAACGTGATAAATGTATATTTTTTCACACACTGTTTATGATTATTTTGTGAAAGTACATAAATATTATTTTTAGAGTAAAAATAATATTTGCGAACGTTAACGAATCCAAAATAATACGAACGCTTTCACCATAAATATATAAGTTACACCGGTAAGTATATTACCACTCGATTGTTAAAACGTAACTTACGCACTTACGGAAATATTTATGAACGCACATGTATTGAATCCCCCATCCTTGGGAAGGAGATTATCTACCAAGTATATACAGAACGTAAACACGAAATAGTTGTCTTACTATTTCCCAAAGATTTAATTATAAAGCTAAGGCACGGCCGTCCGTCTAATAGAATTAGCACTTGTAGGTCGTCGCACAACTTTCTGATTTGGAGTACTTGGTAGAGACGCACCGACTGTGAGTTCATGTCCCCCTTTTCTCTAACTGTTTTCAGTTTTCTTAACTGCGGGGGTGAAATACATGTTACTATGATTACGAGTACTTTATACACGGTATGGTTAGCGTAAGGAGGTTTATTACTCAGATCATGTGAGTGGGTAGGAGCAATATGAGGCCATTAGTCCTCATGTCGGGACCGAGGGACAGGAGCGGTAGATCTATCTGGGTGTAGCGAGCCCAGCCCCAGGCCAAACTAGAAACGGACCTTGGGGTGACTTTGTCCACATACTAATGCCGTGGCGAAATCTGCTAGGTTTGAGTCTCCCTATTTGCACTTCACATATATCAGTGGCCTTGCAAACCATTGGTGATCACAAGTCCCCTTATTTGCTACATACCAAGACTATTTTTATACTCACAAAGGTTTACTTACTCACTTACACATGAACTCGCTCAACATTATTGTTGATTTTTTTCAACTTACATGTATTTCAGGAAATTAAAAAGGGATCTGGCACGGTATGGCATGTTTTCCGCTGCACTAGTTTCCGAGGTCATCCGGGGTTTAGGGGATGTGTCTCTTTCCTGGACAAGACACAATCCTTAAACCATGTTTATGTTATGTTTTAAGTTTGTAATATCTGTTGAACAAGATAATGGTTGTTAGGGTATGTTCCCGTTAAACAATGGTACTGTATTTGGTTTTCAAAACTTAATGGATGATCTTGCATATTTTTAATGCATATAGCTTGGTTATGATTAAGCTATGGTATTAAGAAGTCACACCAAAATTAACCACGCTTCCGCAAAGCCAGGGTGTGACAGCTTGGTATCAGAGCTCTGATCATAGCGAACTAGGATTCTTTCTCGAGTCTAGACTATGATCACTAGGGCTCTCACGAAAACATTTTTCTGCATACCACTTAAGTCCAGATCCAAAACTTTTTACAAACAAATGTTGAGCACATTTTATTATTTATAGGCTCAGCCTGGAGGGCTGAGGCTCGGTCTGGAGGATCGAGGCTCGGTCTAGGTGACCGAGGTAGTTGAGCACGTTGATTTATAGGCTCAGCCTGAAGGCTGAGGCTCGGTCTGGAGGATCGAGGCTCGGTCTAGGTGACCGAGGTAGTTGGCTAGCAAGGCTAGGAAGAGTAGGCTCAGTCATGAAGGCTGAGGCTCGGTCAAGGGGACCGAGGCTCGATCTAAGTGGTCGAGGTGGAGGATAGAGCAGTCTTAGAAACTGGGAGGAATTTGGCTAGGAGAATTATGTGATACCTTACTTGGTGACTTATGTGATTATCTGATTGTGTGATTGATTATTTGAGCATAATTGTGTTTATGTTACAGACTTATGGACTCAGACGATACTGGCGTTTCGGACACCACTGGACCCATACCTATCGTATCTGATGACCTCACATCCTCCGAGCATGAGGTGTACACATCTGACTATACAAGTACTGATGAGGATGATTTCCAGCCCTTCGCACTACCCGATGGTGCTGATGAGCCTGCAGATGACCCTCCCGCTGAGTACCTTCCTCTAGTAGAGATTCCGGCCCCTATACCCTTAGCCGTTTATCCAGCATATGATTTTCTAGTTGACGCCGAGGCTGATGGCGATGTTGACCTGTTTGAGGATGAGCCTTTTGTGGATGAGATCCAGGGCGAGGCCCTTCTTCCTGTGGACGATCTTTTGATGATCGCTGACGTTCCCGCTGAGGATTCGCCTGCACATTCTCCTATCCCAGACTCCTTCGAGTCTGTGGCATCCGCACCTTCTCACGCGTTGAGCGCACAGCACTTTGCGCATGATTCTGATCCTGACCAGGCATCCTCTGTTGCACCCATTCCCAGCTTTGAGTTTGACCATGATGACATAGAGGATTCTGATCCTATCTTTCCCCCGGGATACGACCCAGATCGTGATATCGAGTTTATACCCATGGATCAGCCCATGGAGGATCCAGCTGACCCAGTAGATCCTATCGACCCCGAGTTTGACTTCGAGATGGCTTTTGATGACCCTGAGCCTGTCGTCGCTCCTGAGCAGGCAGCCGCTCTAGACCCCATACTTGAGCATGATCCCGTACATGCTGACATCCCTATTGAGCCTGTTATAGCAGACTCACCTGTTGATGATCTCCCCGTGGATGTTCCTTTGTTAGAGGGCGATCATGTTGCTGTTGATCCTGTTGTTCCTCTACCTGTTGTTGATATACCTGTTGACCATCCTGTTGAGCACATTGCACCTGTTCATCCTTTTGTTGCCCCACCTGATCCCATTCCACTAGAGCCCGAGCATGCACTGTTCGCGGCACACATGGATCCACCAGATGAGCATGCACAGCACGGTTGGATACCTGCTGATGAGGATGTTCCACCTTTTCCCCCTCAGATCCCTGATACACGACATGTTGATTTTTCTTTTCAGGTTCCTCAGTTTGTACCTCCAGCGAGGCCTGGAGAGGGTTCTTCCGCCCATCCTTCTGGGCATGTACCGATGTCTATTCCCTTCATGCCCCAGATGTCATCTGTTCCACCATCTGTTGCTCCATTTCATGTGGCACCTTTTGACCCCACCAGTGAGCCGTTCCTTTGGGCACCAGACTCTGGTATGCCACATACTGACCCCTACCATTCTTTCCACAGGGGGTATACTATCGAGGACGTTTTGATGTCTTTTATCGCTCAGCACGAGTCACACACGCAGCGCATCCAGGAGCTTGAGAGAGCTCAGCTGCCACCGTGTCCGTGCCATGGTCAGACACACTCTCCTCTGCAGCCGTTTCGACCTTTACCCCCAGATTATGCTGCCCGTCTCTTTACACTAGAGCAGCAGGTTGCTTCTATCATTCGTACTCAGCAGGCTATGGAGGCGGACTGGCTCCAGTTACGTCGTTTGTTTTACACCCACTTTCCCCCTCCTCCACCACCATCTGTATAGAGCTCATCAGTGCTGTTTGGGTAGACGAGGATGAGAAGACGGCGATTGTTGGACTGCACAGCAATTTTGGAGGCCACATTTGATTCTGACTTTTGTTGACTTGTATTTGACGTATTTGACATTGACATGATGTAGTTTTTGGACAGGGGTGATGAAGCCCCTATTTGATTGATGATTGTATGACACGGGGATGTATTGATACACTTACTATGTGGTCTCGATATATGGCAATCGCAGTATTCTCATCATATTTGATTCGCTTGATTGCTTACTTATATTTTTATGACGTGGGATGTCGTGTGATTGGTATTTGTGATGTGTTGATGACGTGAGATGTTATGTGCTATTACTATTACTATGTACGTACGTTTTACTATGGCCTGACCAACGTGAACCATCTTTTAGAAGATGCCGCCAAGACGTGAGACACACATGCCTACTAATGAGGCAGAACTCCAGCAGATTATTGCTGCTGCCATAGCACAGTATGCAGCATCCCAGCCCGGAACGAGCGAAAGTATTAACCAAGGCAATAACAATCCACCTCATGGTAATACTAAGTCATTAAGACATACCGTGACCTAACTGGATATCTCTAGCAAGGATGCTAATGCCATTCATATGTTATAACGTATGTGCAGGATGCACCTTCAAGCAGTTTCTAGACTGCAAACCCGTAAACTTTGATGGCACTGGAGGTGCTGTCGCCTTTGTTCGTTGGGCTGAGAAAACCGAATCTGTTCTTCGCATGAGCAAGTGCGCGCTGGATCAGCAAGTCACCTATATCTCAGGGCTGTTTTTAGATGGAGCCCTCTCTTGGTGGAATCTGCAAGTACAGACACTAGGTGAAGCTGCTGCCTACGCGCTGACCTGGACCGAACTAAAGGAACTCATGCGCAAAAAGTACTATTCCCGCGCAGAAATCCAACGATTGGAGACCGAGTTCTGGCACTTGAAAATGGACGATCCAAAGATAGCAGAATACGTTCAAAGGTTCCATGACTTATCGCATGTGGTACCCTACATGGTCACTCCTGAGTTCAAGAGAATTGAACGCTTCATTTGGGGACTAGCTCCTCAAATCATAAGCATGGTAACCTCATCCAAGCCTGCGACCATTACTGAGGCGATTGATTTGAGCGTGGCTCTCACAGAGGAGGCCATTCGCCTGAACAAGTTTGATGATGCTGAGCATAAGAAGAAAGAGACTCACGTCGAGTCATCAGGAGGTAGCAAACGGAAGTTCTCAAACTTCAAGCAGGGCGCCAGTGTGGTGGTTAAGAAAGGAGGATCAGCTGGTAGCGGGAAGAAAGGAAAAGGATACCAGGGCACCCAGCCCAAGTGTAATACCTGCCAACGCCACCATACTGGGCATTGTAACGTGAAAATATGTGAAGCATGTGGAAAGCTGGGCCACTCGAAAGATTCTTGTTGGGCTAGTGCTGGCCGGGGAGGCCAGGGAGGATTTGGGAATAGAAATAATAACCGTGGTGGTATTGGAAATCGCCCACAGGGGAACAATGGAGGAGACGGAAATCGAGGCAACAATGCTAACCAAGCGGGCGCTGTGAATCGTAATCAGAGTAATGATCAAGCTGGTGGAAACGGGCAAAGACTTGGATGCTATAACTGCGGTGATATCGGGCATTTTAAGAAGAACTGCCCAGAGTTAAACCAAGCCCGTGGAAGAGTGTTCCAACTCGAAGGAAGGGAAGCGCGCCAGGACCCCAATGTTGTTACTGGTACGTTCCCTGTGAACCAACACTATGCATCCGTTTTATTTGATACTGGTGCCGATTATAGCTTCGTATCGTTAGAATTTAAGAATATGCTTGGGTTAGCCGCTAATAAGTTAGATATTCCCTACTCAATCGAATTGGCCAATGGGAAGTTAGTAGAAGCCAATGAAGTTATCAGAGGTTGTGTGATCGAATTAGGAGAGCGTGAGTTTGCTTTAGATCTACTACCAGTCCAGTTGGGAAGCTTCGACGTGGTAGTAGGAATGGATTGGTTATCAGGCAACAAGGCTGAGATAGTATGTCACGAAAAGGTCGTTCGTATTCCAACCGAAGATGGCAAAACAATTGTGGTTCACGGAGAGAAGCGTGACACGCCGCTAAGATTTATCAGCTGCCTGAAAGCGCGAAAGTGTTTGCAAAAGGGATGTGTTGCCTTCCTGGCACACATTGTGGATAAAAAGGCTGCTGAGCCAAGAATCAAAGACATCCCTGTCGTAAGGGAGTATCCGGAAGTCTTCCCGGAAGACTTACCCGGACTGCCACCTCAGAGACAAGTAGAGTTTCACATCGACTTAGTTCCAGGCGCCGCACCTCTGGCTAAGGCACCCTACAGACTTGCTCCGTCTGAGATGCAAGAACTGTCGACACAACTTCAAGAGTTGATAGACAAGGGATTTATCCAACCAAGCTTCTCGCCTTGGGGAGCTCCGGTCCTGTTTGTCAAGAAAAAGGACGGTAGTTTTCGTATGTGCATCGACTACCGGGAGCTGAACAAGCTGACGATCAAGAATAGATACCCTTTGCCAAGAATTGATGATCTGTTTGATCAACTGCAAGGCTCAAGCTTTTACTCTAAGATCGATCTTCGATCTGGATACCATCAGTTAAGGATACAAGAGGAAAGCATTCCGAAGACAGCCTTCAGAACTCGTTATGGGCACTACGAGTTCCTTGTTATGCCGTTTGGTTTGACCAACGCACCGGCGGTATTCATGGATCTGATGAATAGAGTTTGCAAGCCGTACTTGGACAAGTTCGTGATTGTGTTTATCGACGATATCTTGATTTATTCAAAGACAAAGGCTGAGCACGAGCAGCATCTAAGAGCTATTTTGGAGCTGCTAAAGAAGGAACAGCTGTATGCCAAATTCTCCAAGTGCGAATTTTGGCTACGTGAAGTCCAATTCCTTGGGCACGTGGTAAATGGAGATGGAATCCACGTGGATCCAACAAAGATCGAAGCGATCAAGGATTGGGAAACGCCAAAGACGCCAACCGAGATTCGGCAATTCTTGGGTTTGGCTGGCTATTATCGAAGATTCATCGAGAATTTTTCGAAGATCGCTCAACCATTGACGCTGCTCACGCAGAAGGATAAGAAGTTTGATTGGGGAATCAAACAGGAAGAAGCATTCCAGATACTGAAGGATAAGCTCTGCAATGCGCCAATCTTAGCACTACCGGAAGGTACAAATGATTTTGTGGTATACTGCGATGCATCGCGTCAAGGATTGGGTTGTGTGTTGATGCAATGCCAAAAGGTTATTGCTTACGCATCGCGTCAACTGAAAGTGCACGAAAAGAACTATACCACACACGATTTGGAGCTCGGCGCAGTGGTTTTTGCTTTAAAGATCTGGAGACACTACCTTTATGGTACAAAGTGTACAATCTTTACAGATCACAAGAGCCTACAGCATATATTCAACCAGAAGGAGTTGAATATGAGGCAAAGACGATGGGTTGAATTGTTGAACGACTACGACTGCGAGATAAAGTATCATCCAGGGTAGGCGAATGTGGTCGCCGATGCCCTAAGTCGTAAAGAGAGGATTAAGCCCATAAGGGCTAGAGCTCTAGAAATGATTATCCGAACCGATCTTTCCTTGCGCATTCGTACCGCGCAAAAGGAAGCTCTCAAGGAAGGAAACCTTGAAGAAGAATATCTCCGTGGGATGGAGAAGCTTTTGGTACCAAACGAGGAAGGAACGTTATGTTTTGAGAAAAGGATTTGGGTTCCTCTGTTTGGTGGTTTAAGGAAGGTTATTTTCGATGAAGCTCACAAATCACGGTACTCTATCCATCCTGGAGCGGATAAGATGTACCAAGATCTCAAAGATTACTATTGGTGGCCTAGGATGAAAGGCGACGTTGCTGTTTATGTAAGCGAATGTTTAACGTGCGCTAAGGTTAAAGCGGAATACCAGAAGCCTTCAGGACTTCTGCAACAACCCGAGATTCCCAAGTGGAAATGGGAACAAATCTCCATGGACTTTATTACGAAATTGCCAAGAACGCCAAGAGGCCATGACACTATCTGGGTGATAGTGGATCGTTTAACAAAGTCAGCACACTTCTTACCCATCAGGGAGAAGGATAACACTAGCAAATTGGCCGAAATATACATGAGAGAGATCGTCGCGCGCCATGGAGTACCTCTCTCAATCATCTCTGATAGAGACGGAAGGTTTGTGTCAAGGATATGGCAATCCTTCCAAGAAGCCTTTGGCTCACAATTGAATCTGAGCACTGCGTTTCATCCGCAAACTGACGGCCAGAGCGAGCGAACGATACAGACTTTGGAAGACATGCTGAGAGCGTGTGTTATGGATTTGGGCGGTAGCTGGGATAAGCATTTGCCTTTGGTCGAATTTTCATACAACAACAGCTACCACACCAGTATTGGTGTCGCGCCATTCGAAGCCCTTTACGGACGCAAGTGCCGATCACCCTTATGTTGGGCTGACGCAGGTGATAGGCAGCTTGCTGGTCCCGAGATCGTCCAAGAGACGACAGACAAGATTGCGCAGATTCTAAAACGCATCGAAGCAGCTCGCCACCGACAGAAGACCTACGCAGATCCAAACCGGAAACATGTGGATTTCCAAGTTGGAGAAATGGTGTTATTGAAAGTCTCACCCTGGAAGGGTGCGGCACGCTTCGGAAAGCGTGGGAAGTTAAATCCGCGCTACATTGGTCCTTTCAGAATTCTGGAAAGAATAGGACTAGTAGCATACAAGTTGGACCTACCTGCTGAACTGAATGGTGTTCACGATACATTTCATGTATCCAATCTAAAGAAAATTCCAACTCAAGCTACCGTTGCTATTCCCACCGACGAGATTCATTCTGACGACACGCTCCACTTCGTTGAAGAACCTGTTGAGGTCACGGATTGGAAAGTTAACAAGACCCGCCGGAGCAGTGTCAAGCTCGTCAAAGTTCGTTGGAATGCCAGACATGGTCCAGAATACACCTGGGAACGTGAGGACCGGATGAAAGAGAAATACCCCCACCTTTTTCCTAAGAACCCTGCATCTAGTAGCAGAACTTAAATTTCGGGACGAAATTTATTTAACGGGGGGAGAATGTGACAACCCGCACTAAACCAGGTATCCGTACGACTTAACTAATGATTAATTACTGCTTAATTACTGTGCTTATCTGAACTAGCTGATGAACTGCTACTTGATATCTGATACATGTACTTACTTGCATCATACTTGCTTGCTGTGACTACATTATTTACATGCTGAACCTTAGTGGCAAACATGATGCACAAAAAGCACAGTAGCACAATACACGGATAACCTATTGAACATGCTGATAAAGCCAGCATCAGGCAAACACTGCCTCTAAGGCCTGTAAGAGCCTGAGATATTTTGCTACACTAGTGGTGAGTGTAGGGATACAAGGGTTGTGGAACTGCGTCTCTAGGAATAAGTCACTATGACTGGATGTGCCTAAAACGTACTCTAAGTACAAAACTCAGCACTTTACAAAATAATTCAGCTTTTAGCTAACTAATAAAGTGCCAAAACATGAGAAAAATAACACTAGACACTTTCCAAAGTGTCAGGAATAAGTTGTGTCACTAAAAGTAACAATAACGACACTTTAAAGCTTTGTTAACGCTTTAACGGATTACTATCCAACCGAACAACCGGGCGTTACCCGAAACATGAAAATATTGTTATTTTCATTATTACTCTTTTTCTGAGCCAGTTAGGGTCCCTGAATACCCTAACACCCGCTTTAAAGCACTAAACATCACTAACTAAGTTAAACACTTAACTAACTTAATTTAACTTAACTATTTCCTAACTAATACTTGAAGTCGAACCAAGGACCCCCCCCCCCCCTCTTGACCGAAATCGGTCCCCTAGGGGGACATGTCTTGTACTTGCAAGATTACCAAAATCTAGTTTGTCTAATATCTAATTAACACAATACCCTTTGGTTAATGCACATTAGAATTGTCTATAAGATCAAAATTAAACTCATGAGACCATTCACATTATCACAAACTCAACACACACTCCTCTCTTGCTCTCTAGAGCTCTCGGCCGAACCCCCCTATAACCACCCACCCATTTTCGAGTTTGATCATCATCATTCCAAGCATCTACAAACATCAAGGGTCACGTATTAGGAAGCTTGGAGCAAGCGGAACGCGAAGGACCTCTTTCTTTGGCTTTTATCCACCTCATTTGCGCATAGATCCTTCCCTAGCCTTGAGCTAGAGGTATAATACTTAAAACTCGTATTTGAACTAATCTAAAGTGGTTAAAAGGATTTGTATCGGTTAAATCTCGTTAAAATGCAAAATGATGCACAAAAGTCTACTAAAAACACTTAAAATGGTGGTTAAAAGCTCACTAGTTGTGTAAATGTTGTAGTAATTGAAACTTGTGATTATTGAGACCCGATCTATGATTGTGGTAGCTCGGATCACCATTTAACCCGATGTAGTCATGTTCTTGGATCATGACATAAGGTTATATTAGAAGATACAAGGGTTAAAAGGTGAAACTCTACCACACATGAAACATGAACTTGTGTAAAAGTATTTCTACTTGCAAAATAGTGTTTAAAACTAGCAGATCTACGTATCTGCAAGTGGTATTTTCAAAGGACCAAGCGTTAAAGAAATCATGTTTTCTAAAAGACGGACCTTACAATAACAAGTATGATATTTAGAACACACAAGTGTGTAAACACTTGTGTAACACAAATTTCGACAAAATAACTATCTTTGTAAAAATGGACAAGAAGTTGTAAAGACAGAACTTCTCTAAAAACAAGACTTTTACGAAACCGGCTTTATTTATATAAAGATCCACTAAAGGTAATGAGATTTACCTCATATTTTCGGAAAAACTACAAGTTCATGTAATATACGAAATTTGTATATTTTGACTAGTTAAAATGTTGAAATATTGTTTGATGAATAAGGAAGTTGTTGAAATTGATTCTTGTAAAAGAAAATGATACGCTCGAAAGCGTGGCCACCTCCAGTTACAGAGGAAACTCTGGCGAAATTTTTCTAAAAACCTAACACTTGGAACTATTTACACTACAAGTGTTAGAATTATTTTTGGACATGTTTTCAAAATATAAATTTCGCCATGACTTTATTTACTAAATATTCGGAGGTGGGATTTTCACAAAATTTAACGTGATAAATGTATATTTTTTCACACACTGTTTATGATTATTTTGTGAAAGTACATAAATATTATTTTTAGAGTAAAAATAATATTTGCGAACGTTAACGAATCCAAAATAATACGAACGCTTTCACCATAAATATATAAGTTACACCGGTAAGTATATTACCACTCGATTGTTAAAACGTAACTTACGCACTTACGGAAATATTTATGAACGCACATGTATTGAATCCCCCATCCTTGGGAAGGAGATTATCTACCAAGTATATACAGAACGTAAACACGAAATAGTTGTCTAACTATTTCCCAAAGATTTAATTATAAAGCTAAGGCACGGCCGTCCGTCTAATAGAATTAGCACTTGTAGGTCGTCGCACAGCTTTCTGATTTAGAGTACTTGGTAGAGACGCACCGACTGTGAGTTCATGTCCCCCTTTTCTCTAACTGTTTTCAGTTTTCTTAACTGCGGGGGTGAAATACATGTTACTATGATTACGAGTACTTTATACACGGTATGGTTAGCGTAAGGAGGTTTATTACTCAGATCATGTGAGTGGGTAGGAGCAATATGAGGCCATTAGTCCTCATGTCGGGACCGAGGGACAGGAGCGGTAGATCTATCTGGGTGTAGCGAGCCCAGCCCCAGGCCAAACTAGAAACGGACCTTGGGGTGACTTTGTCCACATACTAATGCCGTGGCGAAATCTGCTAGGTTTGAGTCTCCCTATTTGCACTTCACATATATCAGTGGCCTTGCAAACCATTGGTGATCACAAGTCCCCTTATTTGCTACATACCAAGACTATTTTTATACTCACAAAGGTTTACTTACTCACTTACACATGAACTCGCTCAACATTATTGTTGATTTTTTTCAACTTACATGTATTTCAGGAAATTAAAAAGGGATCTGGCACGGTATGGCATGTTTTCCGCTGCACTAGTTTCCGAGGTCATCCGGGGTTTAGGGGATGTGTCTCTTTCCTGGACAAGACACAATCCTTAAACCATGTTTATGTTATGTTTTAAGTTTGTAATATCTGTTGAACAAGATAATGGTTGTTAGGGTATGTTCCCGTTAAACAATGGTACTGTATTTGGTTTTCAAAACTTAATGGATGATCTTGCATATTTTTAATGCATATAGCTTGGTTATGATTAAGCTATGGTATTAAGAAGTCACACCAAAATTAACCACGCTTCCGCAAAGCCAGGGTGTGACAATAAGTGGTGTGATTTGCAAAGCAAACATGAGGCTTTGCAAACCAAATATGATGTGACATTTATCCACAACCAACAGTTGATCATGGATCTTGCCAAATGCACAGAAGCCAACATGTTTTATACAAACCATGAAAACGAGTATAAAAAAATGATTGAAAATTTAAGAGAAAA
Source organism: Helianthus tuberosus (assembly GCA_030545235.1). Lineage (NCBI taxonomy): Eukaryota > Viridiplantae > Streptophyta > Magnoliopsida > Asterales > Asteraceae > Helianthus > Helianthus tuberosus. The sequence goes on from CM060415.1 coordinate 81,687,842, forward strand.
CAAATCCGAGCTAACAAAAAAGGTTTGAAGAAAACAAACAACCATTAATTGTTACATCAATAGGCTCGAGATAATGAAAAAAGAGATGGCTTGTGTAAAATCTGAAAGTGAGGCGATCAATCTTAAGCTGAATAGTTATTTAAACTCTAGCTTTGTGTTGGATCACATCATTGATGTCCAGAAAGAGAAAAGGGATATCACGTGCATTAGATACAAAAAATGTCCACCACCTGTGAAGCATAATTATGACGCAATGCCTGATGAAGAAGATAGAACTTTCTTTACACCATCTGTTCCTTTAAACTTTGAGGAGTTTGCGACGGGACTTGGATACAAACAAGAAGTATCATCAGATTCAGATGTATCAACAGTTACGAGTGTGTCAACTGTTGAGCAGAATCAGGATCCTCCAGTTATTGTTGAGGATGCTGATTCTTCAGATGATGAATCTAATGATACTGGCTCAGCACAGTCAAATGCGGTAATCAAAGAAGAGGACATTCCTCTCGAGAATCACATTCTTTGTGATCCCCCCGCAAAACCTGCTACAACTGTTCTGACCAAATCCACGTCCACTCAAGAGTCTGAGAGTGTGAATTTGCTATACACTCTAGTTGGTGATTAAAATGTTTATTCAAACAAAGACTTTCCGATTAAAAATGTTAATCAATCTTTAATCAATAAGGTTTTTGAGGATACAACAAGTAAGTTTATGGGAAAGACGGGTTCACACGTTGTGGTAACACAGTGTCCGCCAATTCCCAAAGCTGAAATTCGCAAACAAAATGGAAATAAAAAATTACCAATAGAGAAAAAGAAGCAAAATCACACCAAGCCAAAAGGTAATTTACCGACTCAAGGTCAAAAGAAGCAGACCCAGAAAAAGGGCAAGAAGGTGAACTTTGTGAAATCAAAGGGAACGGATAAACTGGAATCTTTTGCAAACAAATCTAACTTAGGTTTTGTTTATCAAGCAAAAATTTTGAAAAGAAACAGTCAAAATAATTACACACAACACACAAACGGTTGTGATATGGGACCAAGTACCTCAAGATCACGAAGTTCATCATCAAGCTCTTACAGTTACGATACTCCGAGGTTTGTTGAGCGGAGATCATGCTTTGAATGCGGTGAGTATGGGCACATTGTCAGAAATTGTCCATATCTCACGAAAGGAAAGGCAAAGGTTGATGCCCCCCATGGTAACAGTTACCATAAAAGATTTGTTTCACAAAGACAGGACCCTCGTCTTGTTAAACAATAAGAAGTGAAACAGATAAAGAAACTACGGAAAAATGTTGAAAAGGTTTTAAAACCAGAGGTTATCCAAACGCAGTCTGTTAAGTTAGAAATTAAAAATGAAAAACAAAAACAGATTTGGAAACCAAAACCAGTAACTGTTTCAGGGGGAGCTACATCAATTCCGAATCATCGGGAAATGGATGTCCCAATCCTCGATGATGACGGACGACCCAAGTCTGTGAAGGCTTGGGTCCCCCTCTCCAACTAATCTCTGAATGAGTGTGTAGGATCTTCCAGGAGGAACTATTGATAGTCTTAGGATTGTTGATAGTGGAGCGTCCATGCACAAGATCGGCGACATAAGGCTCCGAAACATTGTTGTATCCAAGGAGAATATTGTTGCCATTGATGGAGAGAAAAGAAAAGATAAAGAAGACAAAAATGTCTGATTCAAGAATGATGATGAAAGAATTTGACCACTTCGACAAAATGAAGATCATTCCAAAGTTTGGCTGTTATGGTTTTTGATCGGGTCAACATGAAAGATTCCAATGAAAAGTACGCGCCTGTAGCACGTCTGAAACTTTTTGAAGATTCATGGATTTTTCTTCCACAAGAAGTTCAAAGTCCACAAGATGAACGTGTAGGGTACTTTTCTCTACGGTGTGATTGAAGAAAATGTGTTTGTTGAACAAACCAACAGGGTGTGCGGATGCCTTGGCATGGATTGAACAACCGCACACTTCCTCTCAAGAAAAAGAGAAAGACAAAGACCTTCGCTGGTGCAATGTGTAAGAGACCAGTCGGACCCAAAGGTTTATGATCTTGTTGCTGTGAAAAGACTTCTCAGTAGCTACAAAAAAATCGACTTTGAAATCCACACCGGGTGGATATCCAGTTTGGGAGAGCGCTCAGATTCCTTGCAATGCACGAAGCAGTTGCAGGATACGGTTTTAAATTTCTAATCTCTCCTATACTTGTCGATATTTAAGCTGCTTTATGAATTATTATCATCTCGTACAGCACTCCTTGACCTGACACGTTGATCTCGAATATCACCTCACACGTGATTGTTTCACTATGAAACTCATCAATGTTGTCATGGTCCACGCCGATGACCAACGTGCCGACCTTTTTACCAAAGCATTTGACAAATCAAGATTTGACTTTTTATTACTGGTAAACGGCATGAATGTCAAGCAAGAGTAAAACCAACATCGGAAAATCATTTTTGTAAATACCTTTGTGTTTTAAATTTATCTTAGTTTATTGATTTTAGGGGGAGTAAATCCAAATTTGAAAATCCAAAAACATCGAAAAATTTCAAAAACACAAAAACAATAGAAAAGCAAAAATGAGTTTCCTGGCGAACAAAAGAGAAAATGATAGTACATAAGTGGTCTGTCTAAACCTCTTTAAACCTTAAATGAAAAATGATAAGCAGCTCTATATAAGATGTATCTGTAGGCTCACAATCATTTTAAAGTGTGCAGGGTGATATAAACTTAAATCGACTGAAGACCAGGTGGGAACCACTCATTGGCATATGGTCTTAGTACCGAAATTTCGTTTGAGAGATTGCCGAGGTTCTGAGATATGTGGTCTTTATGCTGTTTATCATCTGGGTATCATGGTTGTTTCTTTTACCGAAACAAACGGAGACGAAGTCTAGATCTTCCATGATATCATACATACGTGTACATATTGCATACGACCTCAATAAGTGATCAACAATCACATGTCCAAACAAATAAGTATTAAAATATCACATCTATCTGGGAGTCAAGTTCGTCTCTCTGCTGTACGAAAGTACTGACCTGTTCACGGACTTGCTCTTGTGCCCTCATGCATATGAAAATCAAGTTCCTCATCAATAAGTGATTCTATCACATAGGGCTTGTTTTCAATCAAAATAAGTGAGTTTCTCACATCTTTTTATACGGCAAAACAGATGATAAATGGTATACTCACCAGTAAGATGAATTCTCGTGCATACCTTGATACGGGAATGTGTCGTGATGTGGATGAACACCGGTCGGTAAGTATAAATCATACCTTAACGTATCCCCTCGCCATGATTACATATGATAAGTTGAGCTTATGTGGATAACAATACCGATAATCGTTATAGGATGTTTATCTAAATGTTAACTAAATGAACAACAAGAGCGTTTTGACATGACCGTACACTGATATGATTCTCTTACCCTCGAAACTCGCAAAAAGAATGTTTGTATATATTTACTTTTCTTAGTTTCTGCAACTCTGTATATATTTATTTGCTGCTTTCAGTCTTTAATTTTGAAATATTCAAAATGCCAAAAAGATTTTAGGTGTGTTTTAATATAAACTTTATAAAAGTCAAAAAGATTTTATTTCTGCTTTAGTTTTGATTAACCGGTGTTGGAACTCGAATCTTCGTTACCTGAAATCTGATTGAAAACCAAAATGACTAAATCTTCATAAACGGTCAGAGTTTGCAAGTTTTGAAAGTTAATAATCTAAATTGAAAAATCTGTTAACTTTTCAAACTAAATTGTCGGACGATAGTTGAAAACATGGTCACACGTGTGTCATTTGTTTAATGTTAACTATATTCCAAGCAGTTGTTCTCATTACGTGTTTAGCTTTCTTGCATGTGCAGATATTAAAGGCGAAGAGAACATGTTCGATGACAAGCTTCGGAATGAAGACACGACGTGAAGGCACTCAAATGATAAAGATGATCGAGTTGCCGCTGATCAATCACCAACACCACAAGGATCTCAAGCATTGAAGTCAAAAGATTCCCAAGCATAATCAAAGGGGGAGTTTGTTAACACACTACCTAAATGAAAAGGGAGTTTGTTGATACACTTTCTACTTACGACGCGTGAAGACTTTGAAGATCCATTCCGAGAAAATGAACCATCAAGAGATGGAGAACGAGATTACGAACCTCACGAGCAGCATCCAAGGGGGAGTTTGTTGATAAATATTATGTGGATACGGCTCGGCTCGGTTCGACTCGGCTACGAAGTGAAGGCCGTAGTCAAGATATCCTCCTATCTTGTCTCGGTATGCGTTTTATTTCGTAACGTTTGATGTAAATGCTACTACGTGTGTGCGGTATGCATATTTGTTAAGCTAGTGTTGTCTTGTTTATGTTTGGTCCAATCCATGATGAAGCCCAGTTGACAAGTCAAGCCCAGGCCCAACATGAATTGGATGAAATCCCCTGGGCCAACATGTTGGACGAAATCCCTTTTGGTCAAAACCAAATGACATGAAAACACTTATGGATGAAAACCAAATAGGACGAAATCACCTGATTTCGTCCATATCTTGGATTTCGTCCTATGTGTTTTCGTGGAATTCTGTTTTCGTCGACATGTGTAGTATATAAACACAGACACAGAACAGAACAAACCAATGAAGTCTGAATATATTTCTCGGAGCGAACACACTGTAAACACACACACACTGAGAGTTTATGAGAGCATCTTGTAAACATTGTATTGTAACCGCTTTCTAGATTAATACAATGGAGTGTTAATCGTGAATCTTGTGTTTTACGTGTTCGTCACTTGGTTTAACTTACCCGTTTGGATTCCGCACTTTCGGGTTTGTCGGAAAACAGGGAATAGAGGTTACTCGATCCTCCGGGTGGACCTACGTTACCATCACTATATTGCGCCAAAGATGAGTGTAGTTGCCTTAATGTGTTGTAGAGAGTGATCGTGTTATATCAGGTTTTATAAATTTAAAGCTTGATAAACAAGTAAAAATGCTTAAAATATACTAAAAATTATACCACACTCGCAACACGTCAGTCTACGTCTACTACTGATGTTACTAGTTCCCGGTTGCAACTCTAATCCCTGTTTCACTCATGTCCTCCACCAACAGACACATTTGCCGACAATGGAGGATTCCCTGGTCCGAGCCCTAGGCTCTAATACCAAATGTTTATTCAGGTCCCACTCAATTCACGCACAAAAACTCACAAAGTTATGGATAATGTGAAAGTAAATTCGTAGAAAATGCAATTGATGATTATTCAATAAGAAAAGGTAAATTATAAATGAAAAATACTACTACAACTTATATAAAATACATAGCACATGCGGAACTAGAGGCATTCAACGTAATTCCATATATTTAGCCACCTCGTCAACCTCCATTCTCAACCACGTGTACGATATAGTTGCGGCTAATTCGGTTAACCAAGACTGAGACAACCAAGTCTTTAGTTATTCCATAACCCATTTATCTAGTGACACGTAACCGGCTTACCCGAATTGGACTTGCGAGCCGAGTGACCCGTAAATGAACCCGATTAACCCAGCAAGTGATACTCTTTGTGTAATAGTGTATGGAAAAGTTTGAATGGTTGTGTCGAGAATTTTCTACGTAGTAGTGAAATGTTTTTGATTGACTTTATTAAAATCAAGTGAATAAGGTATCAAATAGTGAATTATGTCTCGTTCAGTGTAAATGCTGATAACCCTACCAAATTCTAATAACTGGACTATATAACAAATAAAACCTTTTGTAGATATATAACACGGTATATGGAAAACATGAATATTTCGTTAGTTGTGTTCTAGAGTTTCATTTAACGAATGAAAAGAAAGGATTTGGAGAGATTTTAAAAAAAGTCGTCTTTCAAGGTTTTTTTAAGGAATGAAATGCAGAGAAATGAAGGATAACTTAAGTAATTTTCATTCATTTTAAATCATTCAAATTAAAGACATTTAGAAGAAAAACATTTTTAACACATAAAATCTGTATTTTTCTTTTCATTTCTCTCTCCAAAACTCCGGAATACCATATTTAATTAAATCTTTTATTTCCACCCATTTTCTTTTCTCTCCATAACTCATTTTCTTCCCTTTTTTTCTAGTTTCTCTCCTTAATTCATCATTAAAGTAAACATTTAAATAACCACACTAATTTCAAACATCACATGCATGATCCTCTGAATCTTATTATTTGGTTACATGGGTAGCAAACACAAACCATTACATTTAGTCACACATACCGTTACGTAAAAGTACAAACTTAAGTTTAGAACATCACCAAATGAAACCCTGATGGTCTACTCATCTATCATTTTCACGTTATTATGGGGAGTGTTGAACACTTGAAACTCACAATACTTGCAACTTGATGGTGTAATATAGGCCTTACCCAAATGTTGATGGTCATTTCGATCAGTGGTGATGGGCTTCAGATATTTACGTGAGATTACAACTGAATTAATGACATCATCATCTGGGTGAAAAATTGAGAGAACATCGAACCCTTGAAGAACTTGAGGGTCCACGACCGGGTAGAGAAAAGCACGGGCACCATGGGCGCTCCTTAGCATGAGGATGGCACCAGGGGCCATGTACTTTGCCAAATGTTCAATAACTTTAGCTTTTAGATCAATATCCATCCCCACAAGTGCAGCCAAGAAAAGCACATCATACTGTTTCAACTCATCAGTCACATCCATAATATCGGCAGTGTGGAAGACCATTCTTTTAGACAACTCCTCATCAGATGTAACCAGAGAAGAGGCCATTGAATTCGCCATCGGGTCAATGTCATAGTTGTGAAAAGTTGTTTCCTTCAGATGGTAAGAGGCCATGACAATTGAGGTGAGAGGTAAGGGACCAGATCCCACAAATGCGACTTGCTTGGGGGCTTGTGCCGTTGTCGAATAGTGTTGATTGAGGATGTTGTATTCAAGAAGGCTAAGCTTGAGGTAATTCGAGTAGTAAGGAAATACATTAAGGTGATGAAGAGGATTTTTTAAAGAGCCAATAATAGTGGAGAAGTGAGCTTCAAGATGGCCTTCAGCCTCACCACAAAGTCTAATGAGCTTAGACCTAATTTCCTGAATATTGGCTGGCAAAGTGGCTATGTTGATGGAAGAGTGTGGGATGCATGTATGGACAAGTTCAGTGAAGAGGTTGTCGACATCTTTAGAGGGTTTGAGTGATTCAAGTTTTGAAAGCTTATCATAAATCTCACATACTTTCATCACTAAAGTGATGTTTTCTTGGACTGATTCCATGTCTAAGAAATAGTTATCAGATTTTCAAGGACTTTTAGTACCTCAGAAAACTAAATGTGTATGTGTAGAATTGAGAACGGCTTCTGCATGTTATATATAGCACCTGTTCGTGGCACACACCACTAAAGAAGGGTGAATCTTGCTTGTTTTTAATAATACTTAAACATATATATAGTTTTTTGTTTATAACTAGATACCATTCAAAGATAGCAAGTTATTCTTAGACCATGTGCACATGCATATCAAACTTGGAAAACTAAGAATCAAATGAAACATTTATCGTGCCGCACTAGTACTTTTTCTGTAATATATATGCTTCAGAAAGTTCCATGTAGTCATTGTTGTATATAATTATAGCTTTGATTAATTATGTATGAATAACATGACGTAGTACCTTTTGTATCCATTCTCACGTACCACATCATAGAGACTTATTACTATTTTATATAATTTGACTAGGCTAAGAGATACTCTAATCCTTATGCTTTCACATTCTCTTGTTCACACCAACTACACACGCAGATTTACTATTTTATATAACTAGTTATAAAACTGTCGCCGCGTTGCGGCGAACTTGTTTTTTTATTTAGTCTGTGTTTATATTTGTTTGAAATCATTGCGAGCGCATTGCACACGGAACCGCTGGCAAGAATAAAAAGAAAATGTAGAAAAAACACTAAAAATAACCGAAAGAAAATCAACTAAAAAGTTGTATGGTAATGATGTTATTCGGTAGAAACCCGTAGTCAGAGATGAGCAAATAGTAATGGGTACCGGTACCGAATTTCCCGAACCGAAAGATTCGGTACTGACGTTTGACGTTCCTGGTACTGGTTTTTACCTCACTACTAGAAAATACACTTCTCTTGACACGCAAACAATGACACACACATATTTTATGACATTCAAAAGCGTATGTCAAGAAAAAAATGTCATGGTTTACAAAATTTAATAAATCTATGATATTCTTTTTTGTGTGTCATATTTTTGGCGTTATAAATAAAACATGATTTATCTTTACACACAAATAATGACACACACTCATTTTATGACATTCGAAAGTGCATGTCAAGAAAAAAATGTCATGGTTTTACAAAATTCAATATATTTATGACACACTTTTTCTGCGTCATCCTTTTAACGTCATAAAAAAATATCTATCTTGACACGCGATTAATGACTCACGCTTATTTTATGACATTTAAATGCGTGTCAAGAAAAAAATGTCATGGCTGTACAAAATTTAATAAATTTATGAAACTGTTTCTGTGTGTCATATTTTTAACGTCATAAAAAATATTATATAATCATAAGAGTTAATTTCTTATAGCAATTATTGTTTATGTAATATGGACATCATGGTTAATTTTCAATAGCAAATCATGGAAAAACTTGAAAACTGTTAAAGAGAAAATAAAAAAAATATATTATTATTAATTCAAATTTGCTAAAAGGTTATTATCATTATCTAAATTATATATAGTTAAACTATTGTTTAATAGGAAAAATTGAAAAAATAAGATAAGGAGATTATTAATTCAAAAGTCGATAAAAAATTTATTATCCTCATCTAAATTATATTTAGTTAAATTATTATTTAATAGGAAAAAGACATTGAAAAATAAGCTAAGGAAGCACCAGATATTGATACGTGTCAAAAAAAAAAAGATTTTTATTTATTGGTATAGATAGATAGGGTGGGGTTCAAGAGTGAACACTAATGTATTTGCGAACTGAGTGAACAAATCTTGGCCATTGATTTACACACGTGTATGACTATGATTTCATCATCAAATCATAAAATACACGTGTATGAAGTTTGCTTAGTTCGCAAATACACTAGTGTTCACCCTTAAACTTAATCCTATATATAATATAATATAATATACATGTGTCTAAATATATCACTACTAGAAAACTGCTACTATTCCTACCAAAATTTCCTATACATTTCCTACGACCGAAAATGGCGACACTTTTCCTACGAAATTCCTACCAACAAGAAAGGGTCTTAGTTGTGTGACAAAAAAACGATAAAATAGCACTCAATACAACGTGATGTAATCGTTGAACATCGAATGTTACATAATGAAGGTCTTAATGGGCTTTTAAGATATATCAAGGCCCAGCATGGTTTATTAGGGCATGTATGACTTGTAAATCTCCGTTACGATACAATAGCACTCAATACAACGTGTTGTAACCCTTCAACATCGAATGTTTCAAAAAAAAAGGGGCTGAACGAGCCATTAAGATATATCGAGGCTTAACGCAGTCTATTAGGGCATGTATGACTTGTAATTGTCCGTTACAATATAATATCACTCAATACAACGTGGTATAACCCTTCAACGTAGAATTTTACATAATAAAGGCCTTAATAGGGCCATTAAGATATTTCAAGGCCCACACGGTCTATTTGGGCTTGTATGACCTGTTAGTGTCCATTACGATACAAGATTACTCAACATGACATGATATAACCCTTCAACATCGAATGTTATAAAGGCCTTAACGGGCTATTAGCAAAGAAGAGATTAAACGTGCGATGTTCGAGTGTGGATAGGACAAAGCCCCTGGGTGAAGGAGGTTAAATCGGCTTTGATTAATGATAGAGGTAGTGGGCACTCTCCAAATTTTGTTTGGTGCAAGTGGGTCCTCATTAAGTGCAACATTATGAATTGGAGAGGCAATCTTTATAGGCTTCCTACTAGAATAAATTTAAGAAGAAGGAATGTGGACATATCATCGGTTATGTGCCCTTTTTGTGACGAGGTCAAGGAATCGGTTGAGCATTTGTTCACTGCTTGCTCGGTTGCTTTAAGAGTGTGGTCGGCGTTCAGTGTTTGGTGTAACATTAGTCCGCTTTATCTTTTTGAATTTAAAGATATTTTAGAAATCCACAAGTTCTGTAAGCGGAGTAAGAAGGAAGAGAAGATCATTTACGGGTTGGCTTTGATTACGTGTTGGTGCATATTGAAAGAAAGGAACGACGTGGTTTTTAAACAGAAAAGAGGTAGCCCGCAAGAGATAATAGGGGAGTTAAAGTCTAGAGGTTTCGCTTGGTTAAAAAAACAGATCTTCATGTAATTTTATTAGTTGGACAGAATGGTGTAAATTCCCGTTGTATATGTTGTAATTTCCTTGCCCTTTGCCCGTTTGGGTCAGGGTGCTGCTGTTTGTTTGGTCTTTTGTCCGCTTAAGTCGGAGGTTGTTTTAATGAAGTTTAATTTAAAAAAAATTGAAAATTTCATCAAAATGGAACCTTCTAGTGTTTCCCGCCCCCCAATTAGCATTCCCCTCTTATTTTCACCCAAATGCATACATCTCGAAGCTCTCAACACCCATCTTTCTCTAACTCTCTCGTTCCATCTGTTGCCGCTGAAACCACTACCGCAGAAGAACACCTACCGCACCACCATACGTTCCAGTTTCGTCGCTCGATTCGTCTGGCGCTGCTTTAGCCAATATTATGGCGAGAATATGATTAAGGTAGAATCAAACCGTCTTTCACATTTCGTATTAGGTTTTGGTTTTGATTTCATTTTTGGTTGTTTTTATTATATTTGTTTTTTAAGTATATTTATATGTATTAGGGTCAGTTATATTTACATATTCGATGTTGTGTATTAGTTTGTTGTATGCATATGTACATACATATATGCAATATGTACATGCTTTATACTGTTGTAATATGTTCACATATGCGAATATATTAGCTTTGAAGATGCACACCAACTGCTCGATGAAATGCTTTTACCAAAATGACATCTATTTCACATAATGGTGAGTTATTGTTTACATTCCTCAAAATGTTTTTGGTGACTGATTCCTTTTTATAATGATTCTGTTAAATGATATTTATAATGATTAAATGTTAAATGATTCTGTAGCTAACGTGCATAGATCTACACTTAAAACAATGGATTCATGGATAATGTTATCATTCATTTTCTTGAAATGTACAGTTTGCTAGTTGTTATTAATACACACTCCTAACATTGTGTTAGGCATGCTTTTACCAAAATGACATCTATTTCACATGATGGTGAGTTATTGTTTACATTCCTCAAAATGATTTTAGTGACTGATTCCTTTTTATAATGATTCTGTTAAATGATTTTTATAATGATTAAATGTTAAATGATTCTGTAGCTAACGTGCATAGATCTACACTCAAAACAATGGATTCATGGATAATGTTATCATTGATTTTCTTGAAATGTACTGTTTGCTAGTTGTTATTAATACACACTCCTAACATTGTGTTAGGCTGCGGGGTGTGGGGCGTGGGTTGGGTGGTGGATTGCCCAAAACGCTGGCTTGACCACACCAGGCTAGCGTTGGCCATGGCGTTGCCTCGCTGGCGTGGGGATTGAGCCTGGCGTGGGGCGGGGGGCATTGTGACTTGGCTGGCTATGATTGGTTGGTTCGATGTAGCCGTTAGGGCTAGCCGTTGCCAAACGGTTACTTTATTTAAAAATTTTAAATAGTTTAAAAAAAAACTAACAAAATACACATGGCCAGCTGAAGCCATGCCACACCACGCCTTGTGGATTCCACACCTGCCACGTGTCGACCAATGCCCCCAAACCAAGGCCCCACAGTGTTAGAGAATGTATTTGGTGTCACATAGGTAATTATTTGTGAACAAGTTTCTATATGCTTATGTCATAGTTCTTTTGAGCAATGTTTTTCAGGGTGAGGGAAAAGAACCGCATGTTGGTAGGATTGTAGAATTTTTCAAAACATTGAGTGATGAAAATTATTTTAGAGTGCAGTGGTATTTCATAGCTGAATATATAGTTGGTTGCTACTTGTTTGTGTATTTTACAGTTTAATAATCCTCTTCAACAGTTTAGTCAATTTAGTAATTCCAATGAATACAATGTAAGCTAGTTGAGTTATTAGTTGAAATTTGTTTGTGTTTTTTTATTATGTATTGTAAATATTATTTTTTTGCATCTTGCCCTTGGATTACTTGTTTTAACCGTACATCAATATTAAGCATCCTTCTATAAGATCATGGTGGATCCATAGGGTTTGATGAGCATGGCATCTGTTTGGTAAGGCTAATCATACTTATATATTTTAGTAAAAAAGTTGGGCCGAAAAATATAATTGTTTGTGCTTTTCAATATTCCTGTCGCTTAAAGTTTTGTATTGATTAAAAAACAACCCCTTTTGTTCACAGGTATTTAGCATCTGTTTCTTTAATTATAAAACCCGGGGTCAAAAATGTATATACCTAAAAAATTCTATAGAATCTTAATATTTCTTCATAGCTCTTTCATTTTCTTCTATGCATAGATTAAGAGGATTGTAACTATTACTATCTTCGATGCGTATAACAATCTGTCCAACTTTATCAAGGTTTAATGTTGAAGACTTGTCAGAGAATGCTACAGATGATGTGGAGGGCTTAGATGCTTCAGCTACACATATTGTAAATATGTTGTCCAACGAGCGCGATGATAGTAAGTTTCAGTCACCCATGTCCATAAGCTTTGATATATATCTATTGGCATACTATTTTTAGTTATTAGTTTATGGTAAGCACATTAATAACTAGAATATGAGTCTGTTAAAACAATTTGATATTTAATGATATGGTGTTATATCACTGAAGTCACAAAATTTGTTAAGGAATGAAAAGGAGTAGTGTTACCACTTTTGAACTATTAAGCACAAAATGTTGGCAAAGGGAACTTGCCCACTTTTTTGTCTTTTTGGACTTGTGTTAGCTTTGTTTTCCCATTTACAGTTAAACTAGGTGTTGTGGGTTTCAGTATGGGGGCCACAATGGCTCTCTACTCTGCAACATGTTGTGCTATAGGACAATTTGGGAATAGGAATCGATATCAAATCAATCTCAGCGTGGCAGTGGCTCTCAGTGGTTGGCTCCCATGTTCAAGGTTTGATTTTTATTCTTAACAGTTTCATTATCTATATGAGATGTGGTTATATCATAAAATTGTACTGATCAGATAACTTATTCTAGGATCGTGAGAAGCAGAGTCCATGCATCCCGAGAAGCTTTACAAATTACTGCTCACTCTTTGGGCATGAAAATGGTTTATGTTGTTTGGATGTAAAAAGATTAATTATCAGGTGATGAAACTGGCGAGCATGGGCATGCAGATGGTAAATTTTCTGTTTTCTATATAATTGAATTTTTAGTCTCTATTTGTGTTGATATTAAATTTACTAGTTTTGCTAATTGTGTTGTTTTGAATATTTAATTCATGTACTGATGAATTTGATATTTTGATTTTCTGAAGGCAGAAAATTGGCATCGGAATGGAAGAAGTTTAGCTTGAAGGAGTTCGGGATTACGACTTCGATGATCGCAAAGTCTACACGGATATTTCTGAATGGTCTTAAAAGAAAAGGTAAACTTATTCAGTAGTTGAATCTTGGATGCGCTAGTACAGTATACTTTAGCTTTTGAGGATTATTATGATGTGTTTGTATAGTTCAAGACTAAATATTTATGGGCTGATCAACACAAACCCAAACCCATCGAGTATGCAAGTAGAGCGGTTGCAGATCGATTGTATAAAAGAAAGGGCAATGACATCACCTATTGCCCTACAATCCCGGGTTTGATTTTCCTTTTAAATAAGTATTCGTAAAGATCTATTATCTTAATTTATTTTGATTGAATTTTGGATTTTGAAGACACCATTGGGTGTTGACAGTACTAAACCAGAGAACAAGTACTTGCTATTATCTTGATTCCTTACTGCCTAGAAGTGTCGATGAGCAGTTGATGCAAATTATTGATGCGTAAGTAATATAAATTATCATAATGGATGATAAAAGAGTTGGAATATACCTTGATATAATTTTATTTTTTTTATAGGGCAATGGCCGTGTATGCTTCACGAAGTGGTGCCAACATAAGGGTTAAACTCATCTGGATTAACGCTAGGGTAAGCACTTAATCCCTTATTTAAATTGTGGTTGTAATGATATTGTAAATATCGAAACCTTTTAGTTAAACTTAAATCGCAATGGTTTCACATCTCTTGATATTTTTAATTGTGTAGTGTCCATGTCAGCCAGAGAATGCGGCTACTATGTGATGAAGTTCATGAAGGAGATAGCTTACGAAGGAGTTGAAATACTTGACAATGATAATGTAAGTTTAGGCATATTTTAGTCTGTATATTAGAGAAATATGTACTTATATATCCAAACAAATGCTTAAATTCATATATTAGGATTAATTTTTGATTTTTAAGATTTATTTTGTTTAACTGTTGTCTTAGGTTGGGAAATGAGTAGAGGAATACTCGGCTGCGGATACGAAATGGCATTCGTGAAGATTGGTCGACTTATGCGGTTACCTCTATTTTTAAGTGACAAATCGTATATTAGTTGTTGACGATGTATTGACAAACAATTCTTTTTTTTTTTTAACGTTAAATTTTTTTTTTATACTTGACAAATGATTATGTAATAGATTGTTTTGGTATATATATGTGTGTGTATTTGTTTTGTGAAAAAGATTTATTATTTTTGTTATTATACATGTATTGAAGGCGAATTATTAATTCTATAAAAAAATTAAACAAATAAAAGCATGACACGCATAAATGAATGTCATAAATGTGTGTCATTAAAAAGTGTCATTAATGTGTGTCATTAAAAGGTGTCATAAAATGAGTGTCATGAACGTGTGTCATGAATGCGTGTCATTAAATGTGTGTCATAAAAACATGACACACAAATGCATGTCATCTTAATTTTATGACTCCTCAATCAACGACACGCTTTTGTGTCATCATTACCGTTTTATGACGCACAATGTGCGTCAAGAAATATGTATTTTCTACACTACAAAAAAAAGTCCATTTAGTGGCACACACTTCTAGTGGCATTTAGCTTTTGTGCCACTTATTTAGGTTTTTGTGGCACTTTACGTATGCCACATTTGCTTAGCACACGTTTTTAGTGGCATTTAGTTCTTATGCCACTAAGTTAGATTTTTAGTGATACTTTTCATATGCCACTAAATTATTTGATAACTTTTAATGGTACTTTACGTGTGCCACTATTTTCTAAGTGCTTCTAAATTCTAAAATCTTCTATATCCATTCTTGAAACACTTTAATAAAATGTCTCTTGAAATAGTTTCCCTCCTAATATTAATTTTCCCTCTTTACATCTCCCTCCATCATTAATTTTTCAATCACGTTTCACCAAAATTCCTATAAAAATCTCCCTCCAAAATCAATTAATTCCCTCCTACAACCTTTCACTATTATAGAAAATTTCAACTTTTAATAAAAAAATATTGCATTGTTAAAACCTAAAGGCAACTTTTATTTAATAATGTTGCATAAAATAAAATATAATACATGACTACTATTTTTTTTGTCACAATACTTGAAGAAAGAATATCCTCGTCCAAAATTTGCCAACAAATCTCACGAAATAAAAATGAAAAACTTTAATTTTCGACCGATGAATTATCTACTTGTCCCACAAAATCGAAATAATACAAAAGAAATATATTTTCAAATTTCCCAAGCATCACACGAAATCCAAAACGATAATAGTTTTTGAATATTTTTTTTTTTTGAAAATAACCATGGTAGTATATTTATAAACATAATATAAATTTATTTTATAAAAGTTATATAAATTAATTATATACTTTTATTATTTGTTTGTTAAAATAATATTTACTCCATTCCCCTAATTAGACCAGACGGTATGGGGCCGGCTTAGGCCCGTCCTCGCCCGTTGCCGGCCCCCCACTCCGCCCCCCACTCCTCCGGCGCGTCAACATCGGCTCCCACTCAACGATCTTCACGGGCCTCAATTTATCTCTCCTCACACACACAGCTATACATACATACATATATATATATACATATATATACATATATATATATATATATATATATATATATAAAGGGGTTCATCCCCCACCCCCTAGGTCCATCCCCTTCAAGCTCTTACCACGTGGCGGTGGCGTGACGGCTCATTCCCTTGGGGATGAGACTCTCCATACCCACTAGTCTTAGTTACTTTCCCTCAAAATTTTCCCTCCAAAAACCTATGATGTTGTATACTTCTAACTCTTACTTAAACTACTTATTAGCTATAGAAATATTAAATATATGATGAAATTATAAAAACTCAAAAGTTTAACTTTAATATTATCATTTGTATATTTTAAATACATATACTAAACTAGTATTGTTGTAAATTGGTAAATGTGTTGGCTAGTATGTGAATGTAGTTTAACTTTCTTTCTTGAGTATGTATTGCCTTAATTTACTAATGATGACTGACGAATCAATAGTTTCATTTCAAAATTTTCAGTCCATCCCAGATCTCGTGTAGTTAAAAGTTAAGTTTTCTCATATGCCTAATTTCTGTTTGTTTATAAAAAAACCGACTAGGAATGGAGTTGCTAGTATGGAAATCCTAAACTGGACATGAGTAGCATGATGCATTATAGTTTTTTATTTATATCTTTTTGGTGATATCAGAATTTCTATGGAAGAGGAAAACAATTGGATAATCATTCTATTATACAGTATGTTTTCACTTTCTTCATAGTCTTATTTTTTTTCTTATAAAAAATGGAGTGCATTCTAAATTTCTAATTCTCTATCTGGCAACAAAATTTGATATTAATGGTGAAGGATTTTTAACTCCATATCGAGGTCAACGTTATCATCTTAACGATTGGTCTCGTCCTCCTACGAATGCTAAGGAGTTCTTTAATATGAGACATTCATCGGCCAGGAATGTTATAGAAAGATGTTTCGGAATGATTAAAGATAGATGGGCTATTTTGCGTGATAACTCATATCATCCCATAGAGTCCATGCCACGTATCATCATTGCTTGTTGTTTATTGCACAATTTCATACGAACAACAATGAGTGAAGACCCTCTTGATAACGAAATCCCAGTAAATCACACACAACCTGCAAATGACCATGACAATGTTATTTCTATGATCGAGCCCTCACAAGAATGGACCGATCGTAGAGACCTTCTTGCTAATGAAATGTTTAATAATTGGAATGCCATGCGTGCGCAGCGTGCCAACAATGTTTCTTAATTATGTTTGACAATTATGTATTTTTTATTTGTAGAACCAAGGATGTTTCTTAATAATGTTTATTTATGCACTTTATTTGTTTCTTATTAATGTTTCTTGTTATATTTGTATTTGTAGTTACATGACTTATGATTTTTAATTGTATAATTATGCATTTGTACGTAGACATGGCAGATTCAAATATAGTGAGAGGAGTTACTAGGAGCAAGCATACCTGGACAAATGATGAAGATGCAAAGCTAATTGATGCATTAATGGAGATACATGCATCCGGAAAGTATGCTGTTGCTGACAATGGATTCAAACCAGGTTATTTAAATGGTGTTCAACAATTGCTAGATGTAAGTCTTCCTAACTCTGGCCTCAAAGCAGAACCACATATAAAGTCTAGGATGAAGACATGGAAGACACACTTTAGCATTGTATATGATATGGTGCATACAAGTGGGTTTGGTTGGGATGAACAAAAATGTTGTATTATTGCCGATGATAGTGTTTGGAATGAATACGTGAAGGTATATTCTAAAAAATATATTTTTTAGATTTTAAAATTTTAGTCTAATTTATTTGTAATTGTCTTGTAGTCTCACAAAGGTGCTGTGAATTTTCGTGACAAGGCATTTCCTTTCTATGACAAATTGTGTACCATATTCGGTAAGGATAGAGCTACTGGTAGTAAAGCAGTTGACCTTGGAGAAGAAGATGTTGTTCAAGAGACGCAAAAAAGCTCACCTGTTGATATTGAAGACTTTGATTTTTTTGATGAAGCCGTTCCAAATGTTGATAGATCTGAAGGACAAACAGGAAGTGTAACAAGCAAGCGCAAAAGAGGTAGAAGAATGGATGCAGATGAGATATATCGAGAGTCTTGCAAAGATATCAAGGAAGTTTTGCTTCGATTTGGGGAGATGGTGGGTGAACAACTTAGCAAAGAAGGTATGGAGGCTCGTGAAATCTATGAAAAGGTTAGTGATGAGTTGAAAGCTTTACCAGGTATCACTACGAAAAAACGGCTCAAAGCAGCTCATTTGATTGGTAAAGATGTGGATCTAGGACGTTCTTTTCTTGCGTTGACAATAGAAGAGAAAATTGAGATGGTCGAGTTGTATACCGATGGTTCAATGGGATAGTTGTGTATGGTTGAAGTAATTTTTTTTGTTTCACCGTGGTTGTTGAAGTACCTTTTTTGGTTTCAGCATGGTTGAAGTACTTTTACTAGTAACTATGGTTGATGTTTTTTTGCTTAAAAACTATGTTTTGTATGTGAATTGGTTTTATCAATGCATATTTTGGTTGGAATTTATGCATCTTTGTATATGTTTTTTATTTTTTAATAAATATTTGTTATGAAAAAAAGACTTGTGCTAATGATAAAGTTGATATAATTCTCTGTTTATTTCCTATGTACCAAACAAGAGAAATGATTCTCAGCTATATTTCTCTACTGTCATCTCTGTACTACCAAACAGAACAGTCAATTCTCATTCTCCAGACCAATTCCCTTTCTCTGCAATTCCATTTCTCTATTCCATTTCTCTACAATTCCATTCTCTGTACCAAACATCCCCTAAGGCCTTTACGAGGAGATTCATATTATAACCAAAGGTGGGAACTATGGGTGGTCCTTTTACTTTCAACAATCTTTCATAACTTTCCAGCAATGTGGGGGCCTCTAGCAAATACAATGTTATAAGAACGCATTCCTTTTGTTCCAGCAACTATAGGGGGGCTAGACGGGTCGTGCTCGCGGGTTCAACCCGAACCCGATAATCGTATCATACATATGAACCCAAACACGACCCGAAGTTTCGTGGGTAACCCGAAAACGACCCGTTAAACCCGAAAATTTTTAATTTTTTCTGAAATTAATATATTAAAATTAGAATTTACTTAAAAACATAAATGCTCGAAAATCGAAATGCCCAATTAACTTCAATATGCCTTCAGTAACATATCTTGAAAAAAGCTCAGTGGAATCACCAAAAAACATGATGGCTCAAAAAAGAACACCCAAAGCTCATCGCTCATCCTACTGCACTAGATCTTGAGTTACAACAACTCTTTGTTCTATACACATTACAAAGTAGTTTGATTAAACAAATTGTTTGTTTGTTTACTAAGATTTGATTGGAAACTTATTCCTTATTAGTTATAAATTAATCAAATGCTACATAAGTTCCTTACTTAAGAACTTCTTAGTGATTTGGTGGTCTATCAGTAGCTTGCTAAAGTTACTTATTGGATGTTTAAATGTCAAATAGAAACCAAATGTATGAATTAGGTTTATAACAATAGAAGTTTGGAAAGGGCCCCAAATTTTAACTTCATTTTGGGGCTCCAAAATGGTTGAGCCACCCCTGATTTTAATGATTTACAATTGATTATCTTGACCGTGATTATTAGTGTTGCATAATGAGTTTAAAGCACACAACCAAACACCTTCTATATTTCATCAACTTTTGTCCAAAATTCAATCTTTGTTCCAGATTGCTGACATATTGTTGGGGGATCAATGGAAGTTCTGATAAGATGTTTTTATAGACTGAAAACCGCAACAAAGTAAATCATTATTTATGAATTGATTGTTCTTTATTGACTTGTTTCATTTAATTTCATTGATAAATTTGTCAACTGCTGTTTTCAAGGGGGTCATCTTTTGCTGAAATATTATATGTTTAAACTTTGGGGCAACCACGCATCTCAATGACCTGTTTCTTAAAAGTTGTTATCTACATAAGGTTGGTTTAGTCATATTTGATACCTTTCAGAGATTAATAATTAAATTTAGTGTAATTTATGTTTTAATACTTATCTGTGTAACGGTATTATTATTAAGATTATCGGATTATGACAGGGAATAAACAAGTTATCAAAAGGTTTTAGCTAGATTGGATTACGAAAGAGAAGAAGGAAGAACAGGTGAATAGATTTTATTGCAGTGGAATAATAGTACTGAAAGGAAATTACAAATAACCAGGGTTACACCCTCTCTCCATGCATCATGCAGGAGCCACTAAGTCATAAAAAACTCACACACCTCTAAGAACATTATTCCGTAATACTTATACTTTCTTACCTCTAACAAACTCTCAGCCACATTTAGAAAGTACCCCTTTACCCCTTCTATAATACACATGAAATAATTCTGGCTTTGCTTTAGAAATAGTTACGGTATCAACCGTATTAGATTAATTACATACTCGATCAATGGTTGTACTTACCTAAACTTTATGAGTAACGAATTTGTGCATCTAAAGGTGAGGTGCTATTAGTTCTTTTTTAAATTATTTACCTTTATAAACTTCAAGAAAAATACAGGTAATCTTTGTTTCTATTTGTTAATTTTTGTCACAGGTGGATTTCTTCATGTCAAGCAACATATTTTTTTTTCTCACTTGCTATCTGGGATTACGGTCTACTTGCTAAAAAGGGGTCTATAAAAACTTGTTATCCTTTAATAAGGTATTTAGTTTCTTAAACTTAAACGTATAGGTGGGAATTGCAATTCGTTTGTAGGTAAACGAGTTAGTTTGGGTTATACATTTACTATTAACGGGTTAAATGGGTAATCTAATAAAAAAAGTTGTACTTGAATTAGGTTAATGCTTAAAAGGGTTGAGGCCACTCGAAGATTAATTGCTATGCATCAAATCTCGTTGATGAATATCTCTCAAATTTTTGACATCCATGTGATAATATTACTTACAGATGGTGTAAAAAACATCAGTTCATAAATTTCTGGACAAGAAAATACAAAGAGTGTTTGCGTGTTGGCTTAACCCACCGGCACTAGAAATCTACACATTATGACTTGAGTCATTAACTATCAACCCAACCTAACTGACCACCTATCTTTCCTCAGTATTGGTACCGATTCTGTTCGATCAGAATTTGAAGAACAGTTATTTTACCAGCTATAGGAAATCGATCGAAATCTGAAGAACTATTATTTTACCAGCTATAGGAAAGTAAACTTTTAGTCAATTTATTTAAACTATGAAAGTATATATTATTCATTTATGATTTATGAAGTTTTGTTAAAAACATCTAAAGGGTGTCCCAAAACATGGACGTGCTTATATCTATATATTTTTACAATCTTCAGTATATAAAATACACTGTTATAATACTAATACTTGTTTATATGGTTGATGATGGCAGGGTAGATATCATGAGCAACTTTGAGCTAATTTTTTTTGAAGTTCTCACCCAAAAGAACGTGTAGACTCCTCATGTAAATAGTTAGAATTTGGAATTTGTTACTTATTACACAATGTTTTGCTAACATTTGCAATATGTTTCGGATCAAACTTATTATTGAAGTTATAATATTATTCTTTCTACCTTCAAAATTCTATTAAATTTTTATTTTATATTTTGTATTGTAAATAATGTGATATTTGTGGCAAAATTATGTACCACTAAAATTAGTAAATCTATTGAACTAGAAATCGTTTTTACCGACACAAAATTCGTGTCGCAAAAAGTTTATTTTATGTGGCAAAAAAAGTGTCACTGAAACTAATATGGATATTTAACTAGGTTTGGTTTTTAAAGGCACAAAAATTGTGCCATAGAAGAATTTTTTATATTGTGGCAGAAAAAAAGTGCCACTAAAAGGCTAAAAACTTTGTGCGGCAGATTCATAAAGTGCCACTAAAAGGATTTAGCGTCAGCGCTTGTAGTGGCACTTTTTTTGTTTGTCGCCCATTTCTACATAGGTCTATAGTGGCACGTTTTTGTTTTTCTGTGACACTTTTTGTTTGCCATTAAATGGCATTTTTTTTTTGTAGTGCTAGTAGTGCCTTCATATACCGATACAGTAATCAGGGTATCAGTTGGTACCGAGCTCATCCCTACCCCTGAAACTAAAAAAAAGTTGTACGATATCGTTGTTGTTCGTACGGTACCCGTGATCAGGGATGAGCAAATGGTACTGGGTAGCAGTACCAAATTTCTCGAACTAAAAGACTATCAAACTCAATCCGGTACCGACTTTTGGCATTTTATGTACCAGGTTGGTGCTGGTTTTTGCGTTGATGTACCGATAACAAACTAGTATTTTTGATACAAGTACCCGTTGATACCAAACTTATCAAACTTTAAAAGCAAAGAATCAGGTTGGTGCTGGTTTTTGCGTTGATGTACCGATAACAAACTGGTATTTTTGATACAAGTACCAGTTGACACCAAACTTATCAAACTTTAAAAGCAAAGAAAATAACCATTATTAAAGTATTAAAATAATAAAACAAATATTATGTATTAAAAAGACTGTTCATTGCCTTGTCTTTTTAATATATAGAGACCGATAACAAACTGGTATTTTTGATACAAGTACCGGTTGACACCAAACTTATCAAACTTTAAAAGCAAAGAAAATAACAACTATTAAAGTATTAAAATAATAAAACAATTATTATGTATTAAAAAGACTGTTCATTGCCTTGTCTTTTTAATACACAGAGACCGATAACAAACTGGTATTTTTGATACAAGTACCAGCTGACACCAAACTTATCAAACTTTAAAAGCAAAGAAAATAACAATTATTAAAGTATTAAAATAATAAAACAATTATTATGTATTAAAAAGACTGTTCATTGCCTTGTCTTTTTAATATATAGAGAATTTGACTTAAAGGCTAATAGATACTCTAATCCTTATGCTTTCACATTCTCTTGCTCACACCAACTACACACGCATAATATATACATGGCCGGCCCTGAGAATTCAGGTGCCATGTTTGAGCCCAAAATAATGTTCCCCGTAGGCCCAATGACGGGACTAGAAGTTTTAGGTTAGGGGGGTCACTGTGTAGAAGTGTTTGACATCCGTCGATACACATCAAAAAATGAGTTATGCAAGGTTGGATCGCCAACAATTTCATCTTCTAATAATTTATCTTTTTATTGACTTATTTATAGTCATTTAACGCATTTAGTTAGGCCATAGTGCTTGATTTTAGCTTCTTTTTTTTTTCCAAAGTATTTTTCAATAAATACCTTTACTTATAAAAATAATAGAAAATGTTGCGACAAGAATTATATTAAATAGTAAATTTTAAATTAAAAGATATATAAGTCACTTATATAATTTATAATATAAAATAGGATCAAGTTTGTAGATAATTATCTAACTAAATAATATAGGTATACACTACATATAATATATAAAATTAAAGAAATATAATAGTAACTTCATTATACGTGTTTGTCAGTAAATCGAAAATAAATAAACAATAATATAGACATTTTTCTCATAACTCTACTTTCTTTTCTTTTCCTTTTAACTAGAAAAGTACCCGCCGCGTTGCGGCCGGGTACACAGTATATTTTACATATGTTCTTTTTTCCTACAGTCACATCTACAAATCACATATACAAAAATGGTGGCCCTAAATTTGACATATGAGCAGTTAATCTCCGCTACTACATCAAATATTTACTTACTCTTGAACTTCTTTTGTGATTCCAAGTTCTTTATACACTAATCGATCCAAAACCTCACTCAACTTTTCATACACACCATGAAATCTCCACATCAGTGCATCAGTGCATCAGGCATACTATGCCTGAACTGAAAGGGAATCAACAAAAATAAAACATTTTACAAAAATAAAACTTTTCATACTATGCCTTAATAGTCCACCTACCTTGAAATGGGTTCAAAGCAACAATGGGGATAATCCTAGGCGGCGCCTCGTTTCATGTTGTGGGTCCTCTGTTCATATACATTGGAGGAGGCTGATTATGTGTGGGTTGAACGGGTTGTATTGAACGCATGTAACCGTTTGCAGGTGGGCGTGAAAGCATTGTAGGTGCATGTGACATAGCATAAGATTGTACACCTGCATTATGTTCCTGTAGAGGTGGATAATTTAGAGAACTTAGACCAAGATTCGGCCGTGGAACAGAGCCCATAAGTTCTGCGGGCCACCCATAGTTGCGGTTGGTTGATTGTTAGACTGCATAGGTGCGGGAGACCTTAATGTAGATGGGTCACTGCTAGGAGTAGATAAGAATGGTTTCACATCACCGATAATATCACAACTTTGCAGAATCACATCAACATTAAGGATTATAATAATCCTGAAAAAGTAATTAAAAAATGTCAGAAGAAATTATATACTACAGACCCTGTGACAGGTTCATACTGGAATGGTGGAATCCAAATTTCACAGTCAGAATCTTGGCTACCAATTGTAACTTTTATGCTTTATTTCATTTATATACACAGTTTTTTTTTTTCAAATTTAAATGCTTATGCTTTATCATTATGTGTTGTGTCATTCAACCCTCACTGAGACTAAGCGGTATGGGGGCCGGCTTAGGCCCGACGAGGCGCGGCGCCGGTCCCCCACACCGCCCCCCTCTTCCCGTCCCGGCGTATCCGGCTCCCCACAGATGAAGTCGACGGGCCTCCTTCTCCTCCCTTCTCTCACATATACCTATACATACATACATACATATATATACATAAATGGGTTCATCCCCCACCCCCTAGGTCCATCCCCTCCAAGCCACTCCTACGTGGCGCTGACGTGGCGGCCCATCCCCTTGGGGATGAGGCTCTCCATACCCATTAGTCTAAAAAACACAAATCCAAAATTTTCTTGCAGGTGACTTGAGGATTAACATGCAAAGTAATCAAACAGGAATTTACATGTGAATCTGTTCATAATGCTTTTATCAATGTAATCTAGGGATGAGATTTTTTTCCTGAATACCTGGTACACACGTACAATCGTACATACTTGTACCGGTAGACATACGGAGTTTGCATGTTTGGTACATGCATCCGTACCAAGTTATTTGTATTTTGGTATTAGATACTTATATAGGTACTTTTTCGGTAGTATATGGAATTGGTACAGAACTTAAACATGGAATTCCAACAGTTATATTTTGGAATAAATTTGATACTATACTTTATCTCCATATGGTATTATGGACTCATATTGATTTTACCTATTTGGTACTAATATCGATTTTACCTTACCCGTACTATTGTATTGGTACCCGTACCAATTTTACCTGTTTGGTACACGTAAGAGTGCCAAAAAGATAAAATAAAAAAACAAAGTGGTACCAAAACGAATAAGGTACCAAGATACCGATATTGGTATTGGTACCGTACCGATATATTCAATAGGGACGCAGATTTGTTCATATTCCATACCAGTACAAGTACTGATCTCATCCCTAGTTGCAATCTACCACATGCATAAATATACTAACTAAGAGCAAATATTTAATTCAATTCTACCAATCACACTAATTTCAAACCAACATAATCAATCAAAACCAAAGTCAAATATGACATACATGCGGCTACGGATCGTATTGGTGACAAACTCGTTCAATTGAACAACATAGCCTCTCTGTAACTGCTGCTTTTTAACCAAATCGTTGAGTTGAGTAGCAAGCATCCCTTGCGGATAAAACAATCCGTCAGATAACCGAACTCTGTACCTTTCCTTCTCTTCAGAAACATTTTGCGTCTGAAGAGGGAGAACCCCAGAGGAATGGATAAGGACATGAGAGACAAGACAGAAGGGGGTTTTAAGAAAAGGAAGAGGTCGTGACAGTTGTCAGCTGAACCACCGCCTCTTACCACCATCATCTTCTATCAAACCCTAGCACTACCACTGTTGTTTGTTTCTCCAACCCGACACCACCTAAACCACCACTGTTGTAGCTCCATTTTAAGGCACCATGGCTCTGCCATCACCGGCGGCCGGAACCCATCGGATCCCGCTCTCTCTCTCTACTTTCTCAGACTCTTACTTTCTCTTTCTCTCTCTAAAGTCTGTATCTCCTTTTCTTTTATGTCTCTTTCCTACAAGTATGTGTATGGAAAGGTTAAAGTCAAGTAATACATGACTTTAAGCAGTGTGTACATTCTCTATTGCAAGAGACATCAACCAAGCTTGATGTACAACCTTCAATGCAACAAAATGTTGCAAATTAGAGTGGTATATAATAGAATTAAATATAATAAACCAAGAATTAGATAGTGTAATAAATAAAAAAAATAATAGAAAAAAATTAAATAAAACAAAAAAATCTA